>LNAC01000754.1:28543-126553 GCA_002007465.1 Ailurus styani
GAGACAGGGCTTGCGCCCGCCCCCGCAGCCTCCCCTCTCAGCGGGCGTGCCCTGTTCTCATCCGCTACCACGTTGTGTAGCTCTCGTGTCTTCCGCACTGGCTCGTAGCCTTAATGGCCCAGGGTAATGCCAGTAATGGCGATGGGAATAGTACGGCCAGCTCTCACTGGTTGCCTGGTGTATGCTAGGTGTCAGGGATGAGGAGGAAACCAAAAATCAGACACGGACCCTGGATTCATGATGCTTACGTTCCAGTGGGGAAGACAAGCCCCCAGTCACTCGAGTCAATGTAAAAATGTCGACTGCGGAAGGTGGCACAGACGGGCGGGTGCGTGGCCCTGGGAGGGGTTGTGAAGGGGCATTTGAATTATTTGGGGAAGTCCATTAAAGGATCCCCTGAAGAGAGCACTGGCTCCAGAATTTCCGTGGCCCAGTGCAGCATGAAAATGCAGCGTCTCTTCTTCCAGATAAGACTTTCGTGATGGTCACAGCAGAGCATTGAGTCAAGCATCTGGGGTCCTTCTGCGAGGGTCTCAGTGTGCTGACTGGTTGTCCTCCCGTCAAGTAGGCCTACAGGGAGCAGGGTTTGTGCTGAGATGGGAGGGCAGGAGAGGACGGGGAGATGGTTCTAGGCAAAGGAAACAGCATGGACAGGGTCTTGGACACACTCAGAAGTCGGAAGGAGGTCACAGGTCTAGAGTGTGGGGGCCGGTGGGGGATGCGACAAGGCCACGGAGGCAGAGAAGGCGACACGCAAGGCCAAGCACAACCCTGAAGCTTTCCGGTTTTCGTTTTATGAGCCACACACAGCTGCTGAATGTTTTAAGCAGGAAGCTAACAAAGTCAGGTTGGGGTTTTGTGAAGTCATGCTGGCCGCACCGTACAAGACAGACAGACAGCAGAGCGCTTGTAGCGGTGGAGTGGAAGGACCGTTGGGAGGGTGTTGTAACCCTCCCAGCGAGAGGGTGGGGATTTCAGTCAGCTCGGTGCTGGTGGACATAGGAATGGAAAGTGGAGCAACTTCGCAGGAGACCATTTCCTAGGTGCGCCGTTGGAAGGACATTCACTTAGACGTGGAGCACTTGGAGGACCAGTTGGGTATTGCTGTGGTTGGGCTTTGGTGATGGTGAAATGCGAGAGGAGATTATACATTGGGCTTTGATATGTTGCCTTGGAAACAACTTTGAAAGCTGTCTGTGATGATCAGGAGGGGCCGCTGCCTAAGTGGGCGTGGCGCCTCCGGGAGTGGGCTGGGCAGAGGTAGGATGTGGTTAAAACAGGTGAGGTACCAGCACGTGGCAAGGGTTAGCTCTTTTATCATTTGCAGCCGTCCAGCGAGGGACATACTCCGAAACTCTTCGCGCAGAGATTAATTGACTTGTCCAAGGTCACATGATGAGCAAGTGGAGGAGCTGGGGAACTGGTTTCGGAGTGATTTCAGCCCAGGGCCAAGTTCTTGCCTCCTGCATGGCTTCCCCCAGGTGGCTTCCTCCCGGCTTACACAGCTCTCTGTACTGAGTAGGTCCTTAGGTATTCCTCATCGAATAAATGAAACAGTTGATGAAAGTAACACATTCCCTTCAGAGTACGACATTTTTGGATGAGTTACGCTGGCCCCAAAATATGAGCAAACAGAGATAGAATTTAAATGGTTGACTTCCTGGTTTTATTCGCGGCACTTTTCTCCTTTACTCGTAAGTACCATCCCCAAGCCCTGCTGAGGTCTAAGCTTTGCAGGAGGCTTGTCTGAGGACATACAGGTTTCTTTTGGATCAGTCAACTGATGATAGTTGACGCTGTCTTGATGAAGTTCTTGAGGTGAGTGGTAGAGAATTTGGGCATTTTCGGGCTAAGAGCTGGCTCGGCTGCCGCCACGGTCCCTCTGGCATCACCACGGCCCTCTTGGCTGCTGTGCCTGAGTGCTGACACCGAATCCTCCCCACGCAGGACTCCCCTTCTTTCAGGGTGAGGAAAACGGACATCTGGAGAGCAGTTGGTCCGCTAGTCAAGAGTTAGCTCGCACGAGTCGGTCTGTTTGCTGTCGCTGCTGCGAGAGGGACTGCAGAGGCCAGACTCGGTCCTCTCACAGGCCAGGGAGCTGAGGTCCCGAGGGGCCGGCGACCCGCCCACGTCTGGCAAGGGCAGCTCCCACCCACATTTCCGCTTCCGGGTTGGCCAGCGGTCCCTCCTCTGGTCTGGAAGAGTGAAAACCCTTAGCCGCAAAGCAGATCCTCGGCCTGTTTTGGCTCATTCAGCAAGACCGAGCACATCTGGTTGTGCACATGCATTTTTCATCAGTCATTCTCCTGGAAATTCCCCGATCACGAATGTGGGCAGTGGATTGAACGGTGTGAATTATGTTTTATTGGGTTGGCTTTTGGTACAACAAGTATTTATTTAAGGCTTCTTGCTGGACTCCTTGCTATACCCACCCTGGAAATACAGTATTTTATTCTTTCTGCCCTTGATGTTCAAGTGAGACATATTGTTTCCCTTTAGGATGCCATTAAAAGTCAATGATGACCTTTACCATGACTAATAGTTTTCATGGGGCTTTAATTGTGAATTTTTTGGGGGGCGGGGGGGAAGGCAGAACAGCATCAGTCCACTTCATACGTCCTTTGTACCAGGGAATCAATAAAAACTGCCGCCTTTTGTTGATGCTATAGGAGATTTTATGCCGATGACAAGGGATTTGATTTAATATTCTCTTTAAATAAGATCAGCACTGCTGCAGTTATAAACTCTTCGAAAAACTGTCAAGCCCATCAATACAGCATGAAACAAAAAGTTAGCAGCCTGGTATAAATTAGCATGTGCAGCGTGTCTTTGGGAGGGTGGTAGATATTTATGATGGCATGTGAAAATATATATATATTTCGAGATTTTTTTCTGCTCTTTCAACCGTGCGTAGGAAATGCAGAGAGAGGAGCATTTCATTACCACCATCTTCCAAACTGCAAACTTTCTTTGCCAGTTAATGATTTTCTGGGGCAATTCTGAATGTGGTGACATGATATAAACAGGTATTTATGAACTGTGATACAATCCTTAGTGAGTATGGATTTATAGTTAAATGGTGAAGTGGGAATCCAGCCGGCGATTATTGACAGAGCTTCTAGAATCTATACTTTGTTTGTTTCCATTATTCACACACACTTTCTGTTGGGGCCTGATTATCTATGTCGTCTCTGTTTCCTAGTTTAGTCGAGAGTTGAGTATGAGACTCTGAAATTCAGGGATTCATGCCGTGTGTGTTTGGGGAAGCAGGACCACTTGCCCCCATATGTGTCCCCAGTGCTTTGCAATTTTCGTTCCTCTCTAAGTAGGTTGTTCCATCTCTTGTTGGCTTTGTTCTAGGTGAACACGGAACCCAGGTGGGGGCAGAGCAGACTGAACAGAAGTGACTGGGTTGAGCACATGGGCACAGGTTGTGGCAATTTCAGAGACTTAGCGAGAATCCAGAGGTTTCCTAGAGGAGTCACTGTGGCTCCCGGAGTAAGGGCGGGCTTCTCCAGAAGGACATGGGGTCGGTGACGATGTCAGACGTGGACGACGTGGATCGTGTGGGTGGAGAAGGGACAGGCCAGAGGCTGAACCAGACACACCTGAGGTCAGGTCATCCAAACAGAGGGGCGAGTCTAGCGTGCTGGGAAGACGACGGTGCAGCTGCTCACAGCACCGAGGAGTGTGCGGGGGCCACTACTGTTTTCACGAGGTCCTCTTCTGGAAGAGGTCCGTTCAGAGGTGCCTGCAGCGCCTGACCCCTGGGGTGGAACCACCAGACCGGCGGTTCTTGAAGAGTGGCGGCGGGTTCAGTCAGAATCCCTTGTAGGGAAGCTGAGGGTCTGAATTTCGAAAAGCTCCCCGGGTGAGTTCCACAGAAACCAGTAAAATTTAGAACCGCTCCCTTAGGTTGAGGGATTCTTGCCGAGTTAGAACAAGCTTAGATCTCCTTTTTAGTTTTTCCAGAAGAGTTTAGGGTTTGTATCTGGAGAGAGAGAGATATTCTTTGGCTGGATCTAGAACAGAGATGCTTTACTCCACAGGTCTGTTTGAGAAACATGAAGTGTATGCTTTCTTTAGCTTGTGTTTGATAACTCCTAGACCAAGTCTGCCTGCAAGTTAGATGTCCAAAGTTCCCTCATCAGGAATCTCGTACTGAAAAGTTGGCTACCTTCCAGTAAACACACTAGGCTTCTTCCAGCAGTTGTGTTGAAGGGGTGATCAAAATAGGACCTCTCGGTATTATCCCAGAGGAAGCTCTGCTGGGTTGAAGTGCTGGATCTTCATCATGCTGAACACTCGGGTGAAAAGTGAAGCAAGCGTGCTGCCCCCAAGACAGATGCGTACTTACTCCATTTGTCACCATCAGAGCGCACTGGTATTCCTCATTTGCATGGCTGTTTTCATTAGAATGTTTGGGATCCTCCTTTTAGCCTTAGACCTGCATGTGTGAACCAGTTAGGAGCACCAGTTTTGCAGGGTCCAAAGTGAGAAGCTTCCTTCTCGTGCGCTCAGGGCCCTTGAACTTGAAAACCCTGCTTTTCTGTTTGGTAGATGTGGCTTTAATCTGGACTGACTAGCAGAGCAACGTGGATCAATCTTGTTTTCTTGAGAGTTCTTCATAGGCTTGAGTCACCAGACCACACATCGACTGTCATCTGCCCAAGATTTTGCCATTTTGCAGAAGAGTGTAAACGGAGCAAGTCTGCCGGCTCGCTTTCCTGGCTGGGACTTAGCTGCCCGAGTGCTCCTTTCTGGGATTTATTGGTTAATGACTTCCTTTCAGTGAACGTTTGTAGGATCTTTAGTGTTTGGGTTTTTTTTTTTCCCCTAAAGGGGGAAGGAAATAATTTGGCAGGCTTTTAGTGTTATTTGACTTTTGTTTTTAATCTAGGGACAGTCCTTCCCCACCCAGACGTTCAGGGATGCTTTCCTTTCCCTTGGCCTCAGCCTCGCCGCCTGAAACGTTCATGTTTTCCCTCCGAGACAGGATACCGACCAAGCGCAGGCAGCCAGGTGACAAAGCCGGATCAAAACGCTTTGAATTTTGAAAATGATTCCCCTCTTGGTATTGAGCGCGGTGATAAAAGAGAAGCAGTTGTCATCCTGAAAACAGACCTGCACACACGGCACAGCCCTTCCAATTAGCACACTTAAGATGCGTGTTAGAAATGATGGGAAGTGGGATGTTACAGAGCGAAATGCGGGTAATAGGGCTTTAAATTTTCATGTTTCAGTTGATTTTTTTTCTATTGCAGCTTTAAGGAAATAGTTGCACATTATTGGAGCTCCTAAGTGTGTCTTAGCATTGCTCTTTCTGTTTATAGTGCTATCTTCCAAAAAACAGAAGTGGTGGGTATAAAAAAGCCTTGTGTCCACTGGATTTCCAAGTACAGAAAGAATAATCTATTATTCAGAATTACTATCCAATAACAAGTCAGTTTAGACCATTTTCCAGGTGGTGGCTTTTCTGCCTGCTACCGAGCAACTGGTTTGACAAAATCCCTGAACTGAAAAACCTGGATTTTTCGTGTTCACTAGATTCAGTCTCAAAGAAGAGTGTGCAGAAAAATTAAAGCCAAATGCCCAGGGTAAACCAGGGATTTTGTTACATTAGGTATCATATCAAACTTATGTAAATGTGTGATGTACTTATTAGAGTGTGGATGTCTAGCAGGGGGCATGGTATAGAGTAGTAATAATCGTTGTGGTTGATGTTATTAGTGCTCACCAATATTTCTAGTGCCGCTCTCCTGTGTGCATGGGAGACTTACACTTCCTTTCCCTCTTGAGATTCAGTGTGCTAGGCAGTGGCTGGTTCAGCAGCAGCAGTGACTTGTATCACTTTTAGATGGAGCACTTAAGACCCAGTAAAGAGTGCCCTTTCCTTATGCTATGGGAAACCCGAAAAGGCTTTTATTGAGAGACCGGCATTGTAAGACTCTGTTACCTTGGATCCCTAAGTGACTACAGTGATCACGGCCCCTCTCTCCACCAGCCAACCCACGCTAGGCATGTAGAATGAGAGAGAGAGAGAGAACCCTTCGTTGTTTTAAGCTAAGATTTAAGACTTGTTTGTTACTGCAGCATAATCTGGCCTATCTTGACTGAATCAGTAACACCAATAAATGTTAATATTTATTCAGTGCTATGTTCCAGGAACTTAACCTACCTTATATGTATTAATTCATGTGATGATCACTAACACTCTGTGGTGAAAGTATTGCTATTATCTGAGTCTTGTAGGAGAGGCTGAGATGTTAAGTCCCTTGCCCAAGATTGCAGTGTTGGTTAGGAGATGAACTGACATTTGAGTCTAGAAAGAATACCCAGTAAATGGTGAATGAATAAATCAAGGTCAGAAGGAGTTCTGTGATTGGTGGGACATATGATGCTCCATGTGGTATCATTATGGGGGGGTACCAGTTGGCATCGTCTGTCCCAGGACTTTCCAGCTGCCAGTCATTTTGCCATTATGGTCACTTATTTTTAGGTCTTTTAGCTGAATAGTGTTATGGCTGGCAACACCCTATAAAGATTTTATAAGGCTAGGTGCTCCAAAAGAGCACCTAAGTCACCAGAAAGGAAGACAGTGACTCCAGGGGTGGAAGAAGGAAACAAGGACTAGAGTTGCCCTAGGGCTGAGGGTTGCCCTTATCAAGACTAGTGTCTGCTGAGCTATGAGCTCAGAGAAGCCCGATCTCTTGGGGGCACCCCCATGGATGGGATTGCTGCAGTCTCTCCAGGGAGAAGTGGGGGGTGGAATGACTGCTGGTCTGCTCAGCGGTTTATTGCTTTGGAAAGGCGTGGGGCAATTTTCCTACATTGGCAGAAAGGAGTCACGGTGTGGCAGGGGACCTGCAAGGGGTGTGATTTTGCTCAGTTGTTCTGATGTGTTCTGGGCAAGGGAAGTAGTTCATCCATTCCACTCCTCTGCCTCCAGCTGGTTTGTTTCAGACACAGCTTTCATAAACACACCTCTTCTTACATCGAGTTAGCCGAAGGCCTTGGCCAAGGTCCTTTTGGTTATAAGTGACATACCTTCTCAATCTTGCTTAAGTAGAAAAACAGGAATTGGCCTAGGGTCATCTAGGGAACCCCAAGACTAAGCACTCAGGCAGGCCTCGGGGGGACTGGAACAAGAACCTGAAAGCTCTCTAGAGCCACAGCGCTTTCGATTCTTAGAGCGCCTCTCTGTTCTTTCAATATGTTCGCTTTCTCCCACTCCACCCCATTAGATTTCTCTGTTGTCGTATGTTCATGGGGAGTCCCGGCCATAATATGGTTCCTGGGCTTATGGGTCTTTATTTCACATAACTATTAGAGACTGAACATGAGCCCTCATTCCCAGGTCTATAAAGAGAAAATTTGATCCTTGTTGAGTCATGATCTACTTGGAGCCCCATAAGTAATGGCGGTGGGATCAAATCTGTCATGTATTCAGCAACATATGTTGAATGCCTGGGATGTGATAGTCACAGTGTTAAATGGGGGGACATGAATATGAATAAGGCAATGCCTCTGTCCTTGAGACCCTTCTGCTCTGGAGGGGGATTTGAGACCACAACTCAACCCAGAAGATCCAAGGGAACCCATGCCTAACAGTTACAAGGGGTCACATTTTGTTTTAATATGAGGAAAGTTCTAGAGTGCAACGAGCTACTCTTGTAAGATGGCAAACTCTCCCTGATGCTAATTTTTTTCAATATGAAGTAACTTGATCATTTCTATGGAATGTCATCTATGTAGGATGTCATCTGAAGAAATATATTCTCACCCAGCAAGTTGGATGAGATGAACCTTGTTCTGTAATTCTATGATTTTATGATACCCCAAGTGACACAAACTATAAGAACTAGAGAAATCAATGGGGAAGAAATACTCTATGCTAAGAGTGTTCAGAAAAGGCACTTTGGAGTACTTGGGATGTGAATTTGGCCCTAAAGAAAGGAGAATAGGTGAATAGCTGAAGTATAAGGAATGTATTCCAGGCAGACACAGGAATGTGTAAGGACACAAGCAGAGAGTGGGGTGGATATGAGAGAAGAGCTGTCTGATGTGGGAAGGTGACTTAAGTTGAATTTCGGGAGGGTGTTAGAGTGATGAGATTAGGAAGTTGGATTGTAGTTATAATACTGTAGAACTAGAGGGCTCTTGTAGGCAGATTACTATTTACTGTAACAGAAAACTCAAGAAAAAGTGGCTTAAGCAGAGGGCATTTTCTTTTACATAAGAGTAAAACTGAGTGGAGCAGTTAAGGAATTGGTTAGCAACTGACGTCAAGGACCAAACCTCTTTTTTTTTTATTACTTTTTTAAAGATTTTATTTATTTATTAGAGACAGAGTGCAAGTAAGGAGAAGAGCAGAGAGAGGGGGAGAACCAGACCCCCTGCTAAACAGGGAACCAGACACGGGACTTGATCCCAGGACCCTGGGAACACGAAACCAAGCCGAAGGCGGACTCTCAACCAACTGAGCCACCCAGGCGCTCCAAGGACCAAACCTCTTTACGTCTTTTTCTTTGATAACCTTAGCATGTTGGCTTGAAGCAAGCCCTCGTTTCCTCACGACCACAGGCTGGGGGTGATGGTTTTATGCATCACGGAGAGTCCCAGCAAAGCCATGACAGAGCAGTTTGAAGGTTTCTTTCTGTGCATCCCATTTCATTTGATGGACCCTTTTTCAAAATGTCCCCGGGAACCCATCCCCGACTTCCTGTTGGCCATGATTCACCGCATGCCCACGGCTTCGCTTTAGGGGAGATGAGGCAGAGGAAGGCAAACTGCTAGTCAAGAGGGGGCTGCCTGGGTAGGGGTCGTAGGGTCAGCTGCCAGTCTCCCCTAGGTGGCCTGTGTAGGGCATCTTACAGACCACCTGATTTCTCAGATAATAGTAATACATAATAACTGTCCTATGTCCAGTATTGATTATATGCCGGGTAGTCTTCAGTGTTCCGTTTTTCCTTTGGACAACGGCCCTGCTAGGTAGGTGGTACCGTTCTCATTTACTGATGACAAAACTGAGTGGTATGTGGGTGACTTGGTTCGTTAGTGTCTACAGGGATTCAGTCTTATCGAATCATAGTCAAAATCTCAGGGTTGAGGGAGGCTTTAGGCCAGCATCCCCCCTTCCTCCAAAGGTGCCCACCCCCACCTCCAACATCCCTGCCAAGTGGCTATGAAGCCAACTCTTGACTACTTGCAGGGACGGAAGTTTCCTGACTACTGGGCCAGTGTTCTTTCCAGTCTGCGTCCCTGGTAGAGTACAGACCTGTCATAGGACGGAGGAGAACTCCTGGTTTTCTTCTGTGGCCTCCCCCTCTCCCGAGTCCCAGGGAAGGATCTTTTATAAACGCTGGCTCTGGTACTAGTGATGTCATGGCGGCTGGCATTGTAGGGCATGCTGAAATCCATTAGTGGGTGTTCAAGACCCCTCATGATTGAAGTGGGGGCCAACATCCTCAAGCCTGAGACTCTGCCAGCTATTGCTATTTTTTATTTGCTAAATGTTAGTTGAAACAAAGGGCTGTTTTGTTGGGTTTGTGTTTCCCTATGGAAAAGATTACTTTAGGCACATTTTAGAGAATGCTTTTAAAAAGAATCTTGTGTAAGTTGAAAACATAGGGAAAGAAAGCAAATGTCTTGATGGCTTTTTATTACAATAAAAATTGTAGTGAAAGCTCTCTCAACTTCCTCCCTCCTTCCATCCTGCTAAACAAACCTTTGTCTGTGGGAGGAGGATTATGTTTAAACAACAGGCACATAGCAGGGGAAATGGCGTTATTTGGGGGGCCTGATCCTGAAAAGGTCAGCACCAGTGACGTTTCCTGAGCATTTGTTAAAATTGAAGAGGTGCTTTAAGAGTCAGAGTTTGCTATTGGCAGTAATGGGAGTGGGTTACCCCTAGATCCAATAGGAAAACACTTTGAATCTGTAACATGAGATTTCAAGGAGTGGGAGGGTAGAGAAAGCAAAATTAAAGAAGTGAAAGATTGTTTTTGGCTTTGTTTTTGGGAAAATGCTTTTAGTGTTCAATTGCTCTCCTCAAATGCCTTTAAATGTGCCTTACCTTTTTTGACTAACAAAAAGAGCCTTTTATCGAGATGTGCCAATTATGGGACCTATTCCCTCTAAACACTCTCCAGTGAAGTTTGGTGATTGGTGGGTCATTGTGTTGGCACCTGCGGCACCTTTGATGTCCTAGAGGTCAGAGACTTGGGACTTGTGTCTGGAAGAGATGATGTAGGCAGCCCTCTGGTGATCAGAGCCCTGACTGTTTCTTCCATGGTGCCGAAAACAGGCAAGGAAAGGACAGGTCTAGACCTGCAGTGCCAAATACGGTAGCCACGAGCCACTATGCTCTTTGTCCCTTGAAATGTGGCAAATTGAAGTGTGCTGTAAGTTGTAAAATGCACACCAAAAGTTAGTCAAGAGAGAAGGCAAAATATCTCGATACTCGTTTATTTTGATGGCACGCTGAAATGAGAGGGTGATCTATTGGGTTAAACAAAATATGCTATTAAAACTGTTACTTCCCTGTTTTTCTTTACCTTTTCTTGTGAGCACTAGAAAATTTCGAGTTCTTGCCATGGCTCATTTTTCTACTGGACAGCCGCCACCGAGGTCCGTGTGCACATGGTGGCCCACTGCCTGGTTTTCTGAGTCCAACGTGGCCCACAGCCACGGCCATCTGTGTTCATGTTGTCTGGGGCTGCGCGCGTGCAGCCGTGGCAGAGAGGACGAGCTGCGACGGGGACTGCGTTGCTCACAGAGCATAAGATACTTATCATCTGGATCTTGACAGAAAGAGGTGGCTGAAGTCTGGTTGGAAGGATCCCGGAAGACATGGCAGGACCTGAGAGCCCCCGGGGAGGCCCTCCTACTGGCTCCGTGACTCAGCCCCATAGGCGAGGAGAGCGAACCCGGGGTCTCCCTGCTGTTTGGAGGCGCTTCAGGCATGGGCCCCCTTTTACCTCCAGCCTCTGCTGCCTGAACACGTTGCCAACCTCAACCCTACCCCCGTGTTAGGCAAAGTCTGGAGAGGGTGAATGTCGAGCCAGAAAATCGACTGGGGATGGAGGGCAGGGTTGGGACTCTTCACCATCCAGCGGAGGAGCGTGGAAGCCTCGCTGACTCCAGCGTTTCTCAGTGTCTTCCATTAGATGCAGAGCGATGGCTGGTCAGTAGGGACGACTTTATGATGGGACTTCGGAGGCTCACGGACCTCTGAGCAGCCCCAGTGTACTTTACCAGCTGGGGATCCAAAAGCCATTTAGACCTAAGAACTGCATCAGTAAGGAGCTGTCTCCAGGGGGTGTGTAATCTTAACACGTTGTCAGCAGACACCTTGAGCTGGCTAAGCGTATGCCTTGGAGAAGGGTCAAGACTGGGAAGGAGAGACGGAACCTAAGGGCGGATGGCGCAAGCGGCCAGAGTTGACCTTACTCACATCACAGTCTTCTCCCGAGGCCGCCCTGTGAGCAAGGGCCATGGGAGGGTAACAGAGTCTTTGTTACAGAGGGCAGATCGGCCCGATGCTGCCTTAAAAAGCCCTCTTCGCTTTCTTCCCCCCCCTCCCCCCAAGTAAGTGCATTTCCTAGAACAAGACCCTGCATCTGAACCAGGCTCACCACAAATTTTGGGTGGTACTAACGCCTCCCAGCACAGAGTAAAATGTGTTGCAGTGAATGGAGTTACAGTATTCAGAATGAATTACAGGACGTTAGGCCCGTGATTTACCACCTAGAGTAAACAGGGCTTCACACATGGTGTATTTCTGCTGTGCTGGTTAGTTATGAACTGCAAAAAGGGGGAAATTCATTTAGAAGACGTGCCCATTTTTTATGAGGTAAGGCCGCCTGGAGATGCATGGCATTTTAAAGCAAACAAATTCCTGGGAGAGCCTGAGCTTACCACCCAGAAATGTGGCAAGGAATAAAAACATTTACACCAGTTTAATATGAATGGTTGAAAAAAATATCTATTGCACATTGAACATGATATATGAAACCATAACCTACTCTGGTGTAGTAAGCCAGAGAACCATTCACCTAACAGATTACTATTCGAGTTGACATTATTCTGCATCTTTTCGATCTTCTCTTGCCAAGTGCTGGAGACTGTCAGAGAAAGCCCGCCAGATACATAGGCGCTGTTGGCTTGGGGGTTGAGAGCTCATAAGATTCTTGAAGGCAGAGGTTACCCAGTGACCCCCGTGCTGCAAACTACAGTGGAAATCAAAGGCTGACAGCCCACATAAACAGGCTGCGTGTGGAACGTCAAAGTCAAGACAAATAGAGATGGGACTTTCTCTGTCTCCTGCTCCCTCTCCAGCCTATAAAATGGCGCTTATTTCCTATCTTCCAGTAGAAGAAAAAGTGCCAGGTGGCTTTGGGGGGCCTCAGAAGTGATTCTGGGTTCATTCTTATAACATGGATGGGATTTGACCTCCTCAAAAATTAAGGGGTTGGGTGTTGCTTAATCTGACCGTGATGTATCTGCCACAGGTTAGTTGCTGAAGCTAGAAGCAATCTTAGGAGACTTTTTTGGTGTCACTCTTTGTTCTTTCGCCAAGGAAGGAACTGAGATCTCAGGAAGGTAAAGGGATTGCCGAAGTTAAATGCTGGTTGAGTGCCGGGCTCGTACGAAGCACGCAAATAGCTCAAGTCCTGGCCCAGAGCGCCTTCTCTTCTACCTTTGCGTTTTGGTTTGCACACAAAGTTACTTGGCATTGCTGAGTTTTAAGCAACAGGGTAGTTAGAAATGACCCCCATTCCCCTTGTTACTTGATTTGCAAGTGGTGTGCGTGGTCATACTGACAGTAAGACCCCAGGCTGGCACATACCCCTAATTCATCTGACGATTCTGGGCCTGTGGAGCTCTGCCTTTTAAACTAGTCTTTTCAGCTATTGTCCTTAAAGTTTTATGATTCGACTTACTCATCTCTACTGTGGGTGATAGTAACAGTTTTGTATCTGGGCAGAATTAACACAGTTTGGGAATTTTGGAGAATTAACTTCACTGTCTAATGCACTTGCGGCATATTTAAATAACCTGGAGAGGCTGATCCTTGGAAACGCAGGAGAGATTCTTTTTAGTGTGAAATATATGGGCTTTGACATTTCTGTAATTTTTAAACTCTTAAGAGTTTTGTTCTGATGTTTTGTCTGACATCCCCCAAACTCTTTAATTTAAGATTGCCATGGAACTCTTGGTTTGTATTAATTCCATTTCATTTGTGTATTTTATGTGTTTAGTGGTCATATTTGAAAAACATCTCTGTGAGTGCTCTGTATAATTTTGGCAGAAATTACTTTTTGTGTTTCTGCGATGATCCCTTGAGATCATTTCTGCATAAATCCGGCCTTCTATTTTCAGATACAAATCTGTTGTACAGATGATTCTTCTTAGAAGAAAAGATGCATTTGTAGCTGAAAAATGTAAATTACTTTTCATGGAAAATACCTCTCTGGGCCCCCATTTCCAAAATGTGATGATTGCACATTGCGTGTTTTTTTGTGCGTGCTCAGGAGACCGTTTGCCTTACAATTAGAAAAATCTCGACTGTGTGGCAGGTAGGAAGCAGTGACATGGCTGCTTTTGCCACACAGGCAAGTCAGCAGAGATGCCAGAGGGAAGCGCAAAAGACTAATACACGTGAGGCCCCCAGCTAAGGGGAAAGGGTTTTGGCTTCCAGGCGGGGGTGTCACGAGCGGTGCTTCAGAGAACAGGTGTATGAGCAGTGGACCTCTGGACTGGGGTCACTTAAAGGTGATTATTATGCCCCGTTTGCAGTTCATCCTTGGGGGCACTGCTGTAAAAGCAAAGTGTGAAATCAACGTATTCAGATTTGTGCCAAAGAGAGACTCGAGTTTGAGAACATTTACATCTGTTTTCAATAATTCCTCGCATATGTTGCAGAATTTACGTTATCCATCTTGTTATCCGGGAAATAACATTTGTTGCAAACAGTTTGCCAATTCGTAATTTTATTGAATTTGTTTATCATGCTGTGGCTTCATATGAGGTCTGAAAGATGGTGATCTTTGGTGCTCCAGCTGTTGTAACGTTCTGCAGTGGGGCCTGAATCTGGGATGGGCTGGAATGCTTTGGAGGGTTTGGGCTTTCTTAGAACTGCAGCCTAAGAGAGCTGGCGTCGTGGGAGCGCAGTAATTTGCTCACGAGCTCCTCAAACCGTTTTCATTTCTGGCTTTTAAATACAGCCTGGGGGCCGATGCGTTGAGTGGCGCTCCTGTGTGCTCCTCTGCCGTCCCCTGTGAAAGCCGCCCAGGCTTGCAAACTCTTCTCGTGTTTGGTCTGGGAGGACAGTGCTCCCCACAGAAAGAACCTGATTCTTTAGAGCCATCCCAGAATATTTTCAACCTGAAAGCAAGTACATTTTCCTTCACAGAGAAGCTATGAAATATCTTTCTTTGCTACATCAGGATAACCGTTTCTCTTAAGGTGTTGGGTGGATGAAAAAAGCAAGTTCAACCAGGTCTAATTTTATCATTTTCCTGTTTTCTTTAGCAGGCATTTTCCTCACTGAGGTTTATATCGTCTTGGCCAAAAGGAAGGAAAAAAAAAAATCGCAACCCCGAAAGCTCATCCGATCTGAATCATTCCTTAATATTTTTAACGGCTTATTAGAACCACACAGACGTGATCGTGGGGCCATTTGAAAGTCGTTGAGTTTCCTTGGAGATAAGACTTGGCATTTCCACACCAGAGTTTGCTCTTGTGGCCTGCAAGTTGCAAGGCACATATATTTGGAGGGCTAACGATTATTCCCCACCAAGAAGTTCTGTCAACCTGACCTTCTCCACTCTTATGACGCTGCGCACACAGCCATAATCTCTGCAGAGGAGAGCAAATAAAGTGAAGAAATATAGCAGTACGTGTTATTTTTACATCCTAAAGTAAATTCTCCGGCATTAAGGCCGACGGGGAATTTCCATCCCCGAGTTCTCCTGAATGCTGCTCCACTTCGCTGTTGTCCTCTCGAATCTTTTTATTATAGGTCTTTGAGGGAGGTATTTCTTGCGGTAATTTACTCAGCCAGACAGAGAAGTGAGATGTGGAGCCGTGGAAAGACGGGGCGGGAGAAGCCTTCCGGGGTCAGCAGGTTCTTGCCGCTCCGCCGGCGGGGTTGGCTACTGTGGCCAGTCAAGGTGAAGGGCGAGTTCAGGTCCGTTTGGAACGCGTGCGTCCCCTAGAGTTCCTGTGACAAGTTGACCTCTAGCACTAGATTTGGAAGCGCGTCCTGGCAAAACGAGCGTGCTTTGGAGGTTGTTTGAGCCAACTGACTTCTGATGGTCTGCTGAGCCCTGTCCAGGAGGTGATGGTCCCGGACTCCCAGAAACCGAAGGTGGGGCTTGGGAGGTCGTCCTTTCCGGCTGCCCCTCTCCGCGGGGGACACGTCCGCCGCCGCCCCTGACGCTTGCTCCGTCCCTTGCTTGAATCCTTCCGGCGGGCTCTTCAAGCGGCAGCTGCACTGTTGGTCAACAGTCTTCTTCCTTTGGAGCGTATTTCGCAGTGGCCCTGCCACTGCTCCTCACTGGTCTCCATTCGGAGGTACAGAGCTTTTAAAAATCACATTTTAAAGAGAAAAAATGAAAGCTTCTAAGACACTGAAAAAACAAGCTCGCTTTTTCTACTTGATCCATTCTGAAGCAACCTTCAAGGTCAATTGTATTCTTTTAAAGAAGAAAATAGATTGATTCCTTTTTCTTCCTTAGAATATGTTAGTGACACTTTGGAGGCATTCAGTGGCTATCTTGGGTTTTCCAGAAGAAACAGTCAAATCGTCTGCGGCCATACCACCCTGAACGTGCCCGATCTCGTCTGATCTCGGAAGCTAAGCAGGTCGGGCCTGGTTAGTACTTGGATGCGAGAAATAGTCTTGTAAATTGATCAGTTATCTTTGTTCTTCCATGAGTTCTTTGGGGGTAAGGGATGCCGTCTTGTGGGTGTTAAATTGCGGTTGGTACCTAGATCAGCCCTTGGCCCACAAAAGAAATGTTTGTTGACTGAATGTTGAATGCATCAATTTTTGAATAAACCAAAGCTTTTGCTGCTAAGCGATGTCAGTTGTATCCCAACTTTTTTGGGCTATTTCATCATGAAAAGAATTGTTCCCTGCTGCTGCCTTCACAAGTGTCTGTTTATTCCATGTCTAAGCAAAAGGCTTCTCTCCTTCCAATTCTTCTCATCACAGATGTTCCCTGACCAGTTATCAGAGGATCCAGTTCTTTGGCAGCATGGTAGTGTTTTAGGGTTCCAGCCCAGCCACTTACCTGTTCATGAAGTTTACCTGGGAAAACGTATTTAATCTCTTTAAATGTTCATTCATTACCCTCCCTTGAGGGGCTCTTGTGAGAAAATGGTGTGCGAAGCTCCAGGAACCGAGCAGGTACTTGGGAGATAAAGATGCATTATTTCGCTTTAGTCTGTTGCCCTTGACCCTTTGTCTCTTGCTGACCTTTGTGCTCATCGGGGACTTGGGTCTTGTCTTCAGGGGCCTGCGTTTTTGTGAACTGTGATTCTGAGATCCTATATACATCACCACATTCTCTCTAGTTGTTTGGATAAATAAGGTGAGCATGTATCCCAGGTTTTCTGGGGAAGTCTCATTTTAAAAAACCTTGTCTCTTTGTTCCTTAAACTATTGAAATGTCTAGAAAATCTGAACATCTGGGTACCTAGTTTTGGAATCGCTCAGCTGATCTCTTGCACCTGAAAATACCACCAAATACGTTATCTCATGCTCTCTTCGTGGTATGTCATGGAATACTTGACTGGCACAAGAAAAAGGAGGGTTTTGCAGGGATAGTGTGACTGGAGTTTGGAACACCAAAGGCTCCCTGACGACTTTCCCGTGTCCCGGGGGCTCGGCCCAGCAGAGCGGTGTAGCAAGAAGATACAGATTGTTCCCTGCTACTTTCAAGGGTTGTGATCTCTCCATGAGTAAGATCACTTGTGGTGGAGGCTTCCTCTGATCTCTTCTTCTTTCCCGGCTACATTAGTGTCCTGTTGCTGCAATAACAACTCACCACACACTTAGGAGGCCAAGACAACACGAGTATGTTCTCTCTCTGTCTCCCAAAGATTCACCTCAACCCCACTTAAATAAATTCATCTCATTTCAAGGTCCCCAAAGCCTCAACCATTACAGCTTCAAGGCCTAAATCTCATCTGAGGCACAGCTCACAAGCACCAGCTCTCATGACCTTGGTAATCTGCAGTCGCGAGGGATAGGGCTGTGGGTGCAGTCCACTCTGGGGCAGAGTTGCTTCCCATCTATGGACCTGGGAAACCAGAAATGAGTTATCTGCTCCCAAAATGCAATGGTGGAGTAGTCATAGAATACCAAGCGTTGGGCATCTCATTCAAATGGAAGAGAGTGAAAGGAAAAAGAGTCCTCTACCCGTCCCAAGCAATTTTTAAATCCAGGAGGGCAAGTTCCATTAGGTTTTAAGGTCGGAGCATCATGCTCTGTAGCTTGAGGGTCTGTCCTCTGAGTCTACAGCTTTACCCTCGGGGCCTGAGGCTCCAACCTCTGGGTCATCCTTCCTTTTCTTCTGTGAAATGTATCATGTTTTCACAGCCGAATCCTCTTGTCAGCCTGTCTCCTTTTGTAGAATTTGGGTCACCTGGCAGCGCTCTTTCATGTCCTCTTTTCTTGGTTCCTCTCAGCCTAGGGGGGCTCTATTCATGCTGATAGAACGCGCACGGAGACCTTGTGGTTGCCCAGTTGTGTCATGGGGTTCCCTCCACAAGACAAGAGTCTTCTGCATGTCTTTCCTGGAAAATCCTACTGGTTTCTGGCTTCTGCCGAGATGGTCGAGGGGGGTTCATGAGTCCTATGCCCAGGCTCTTGGAAGAGCTCTCTGTGTGGATAAAGATCTTTGATCTTCTGAGGCACCAGTCAGAGGGTGGTCCACTTATATCCTGGGTCTTTGCCCCGGAGCATCCTTTCATGACAGCGTGTCTCCTAATTTTTAGTATCTTTTTCCATCCGAATAGGCCGAGAATCTCCCACATGGTCCAGCTCTGGTTCTTTTGCCATGATTTTTCTTTCTCCAGTTTATCTTCTTGCATTTTACCATAAGCAGCAAGAAGAAAGCAGGCTGCGTCTCTGTATTTGCTTGCAATCCTCCTCAGCTAGGTAGCCAACTTGTTTCCTTTCAAGTTCACGCTCTCCATCTCACTGTAGGACAAGTCAGCTCTTCTTTCTGCCCCTACATCACAAGGACCGCCTTTCTTTCAGTGTCCGGTGACATGTTCTTCATTTCCTTCTGAGCTTTCACGAGTACCTTTAACATTTATGCTTATAGCAAAGTCTGCTTACGATGATTTAGGAATTCTCCAAGGAATATTGATTTTCTCTTCCACCCTGACGCTTCCTTCTGAGTCCTCACTAACCGAGTCATGAATGCCAATATTTCTGGTAACAGGCTGCTTACGGGGGTCTCGTTCTTCTGTCGTGCGCCTCAGAATTTCTCCAGCTTCTCTCCTTCACGAGACTGCAAATCCACTTCCACGTTTTTAGACGTTCGTCCCAGCAGCGTCCCACATCTAGGTAGTGAAATCTCTGTTAGGGTCCTATTATCAGCTCAACAAATCACCGTGGACTGAAGGGCTTGAAACAACAGAAATTCATTCTCTTCTCGTTCTGGAGGTCAAAGTTTAAAACGAACTTTATAGTCTAAGATGAAGGTGTTAGTGGGGCTGGTTCCTTTGGGAGGCTCTGAGGGGGGAAACTCTGTTTCTTTGCCTTTTCTAGTTTCTGGTGACCATCTGTACCTCTCAGCGTGCGGCCCCTCCCCCCATCCTCAGAGATCACACGTATCACTTTGTCTTTTTGTCTTCATCCTCGTGCCTGTTCTCTTCTGGCTTTTCCCGTGTCCCTCTGAGCAGGAACACCGTGCAACATTGGGCCCGTCGAGGATTACCGCCCCCACCTCGGGATCCTCAGTCACGTCTCCAAAGTCCGTTGCCCCCTGTCAGGTCATACTCACAGGTTCTGGGGATTAAGGTGTGGGCACACTTGGCGTTGCTTAGCTGCCTTATGTTTTTCGTACCACACTGCTGTTCTTTCACTTCTCCCAGCTTTCAGAAGGTTGATAGACAACATGGAGCGGTGGGACTAATTTGGGAGTCAGGAAAGCTGGGTTTCTGTCTCACTTGGGCTACTCAGAAGTGACCGAACTTAGAACAAGCCATTTTGCTGCTTTGTGCCTCAATTTCCTCGGCTGTAGAACGAGGGAGTTAAACTGAGCGATGACCAGGGTCCTTTAGGGCGCCACCGTTCCTGCTCTCTGGTTCTGGCATTTCACTGCAATCAAACCGCTTCTTGAGAAAGAACAGAGGATGAGTTCCAGTTGTCCCGAGGTAGGAGTGAATTGGCCACATTGGCACTGCGCTTGGGTGGTGAGTTTCAGTTGTGGCCAGTGATCAGTTTCCTGCTATTTTTGCCAGACTGTGGCCCTGTTATAGTCAGAACTCATCGACTCAGAGCAAAAGTATCACCGAACGTGCTGTTCTTAGAAGGTAGTTAGATGAAACAAGGAAAAAGAATCGTCCCCGACTAATGTGGAAGGGGGGTCAGGATGATTTAAATCCTAAAATCCGAAGTCTGACTAAAGTGTTTCTTATACCCTCGGGGTGGAAGTCAAGGCTGCGGAAGGACGGGAAGGCATTCCAAGGGTCGTGTCTCCCGTGGGAGAAAGAAGGAGCCTGGGAGCAAATGTGCATTGGCTTTGCCGGATTCTTGGAGCTGCAGAGAAGGCTGCTGCAGCCAACACGTGGCAGAGAGCTCCAGGTAGCTGGAGGTGGTGGCCGATCCTAAGCCCTCCGCAAGGAAAACAGGGAAGTTAATTGCCGCCAACTCTTCGAAGAAATCAGGTCACGAAATTGGAACCCCGAGTCTAGGAGCAGTCAGAGGCGGAAATTTATTTTTTCAGCTTGTCCTCTGGGACCCTGTGTCGCTGGGGACTCATATGCAATGTTTTTCTTATTTCTAAAGAGCCGTAAGTATGACAATGAGAATTTGAAAAGAGGTCCCTTTGGTAGGTCCATAGGATTTTCTAAACTGGTCTGCAAGGCTAGGTTTTTAAAAGGAGGAATCTTCTGTTCTGCACTCAGATGAGTCCCCCACCTTTAAGACTTTATGATTTCATTTCTGGGATTTCCTTTGCCTGGAAATCCTTGCCCACATCTTCCCACACTAACAATCTTCAAGGACTGGTTCCACTGTCATCCTTGTAGACGCAGTGTTTTAGTTTCTCTAGTTTGAAATGATCCTCTCCTTGTCCTAAACTCCTGTTGTGTTTGTGGTCTGATATTTTTAATGGCATTGGCCACAGTAGTTATTTCAGTGTATTTTCTCTCTCCCAGTTACGTTATATTGTCATGGAGGAATTTGCCTGTTTTTGCATCTATCATAGTACCTAAAACAGAAAGAGGGGTTAACTAGTATATGTGGAAAGAATGAATAAGGATCTTAAAGTCATTGAATAGAGCATAAACTCATTGGAGATAAAAGATCTAATCAATGAGTACGTGTGGATTTCTGTATTGACATACTGCCAATGATACCCGTGTAGACAGAGCTAGAGATGATTTAGTGCTCACTAGAGGCAACAGGAGAGACATGAGGGAAGTAGAAAATGAGATCCCAGGCCTTAGATCATCTTCTCATTGTAGAGAGGATACAGCAAAGTATCAGGAGTCGTGCTTGGCCTACATTGTGCGGCACAGATGGCCACTCCCAGCTTAAGGGAATCATCTCTGTGGTCTGAGGTAGTTGGCAGGGATCTTGTTGGAGAAGGTAGACTTTGCGTGGGTTCTTGATGGATATTTGCATCAAACGCTTCCATGTTTGAAAGTCTTAAATGTCAAACATGTTCACGTTTGCCTACGTGGTAATGGTTATATCTTTAATGTTGGTTATTTATGAAACAAAATAGAATGCACAGAAAGTGATACAAGTTCAGGATTAATTTACACATATGTGTGATATATATTTTTAATTCTTTGTCTAGCCAAACTTGCAATGAGTATGGATTTGAGGGCTTAAGAATTTTGAGACTCCTTGGTAGACTGGGGTCCTCAGGGAATCTGTGAAGTAGGACCTAAATACTTGGGTGATGTTGGTGGATTTCTGCTTAAGAGTACTTGATTTTTATGCTTTTAACCATTTCTTTACTGTCTGCTAAGGTTTAGCTTCTTTGTTGTTGAGTAGATATGTCCTAAACGCTTTTTGTACCTGATTCCAGAAGCTTTATTCCCCGCCCCCCGCCAACTCTATTGAGATGTAGTAACAATTCAGTTAATAAGGTACATAAAAACCACAGTCACCAATGGGGCATTTTAGGAAGGCTAGCGGTGAGAGATATGATTAAATTTGGTGACTAGATGAATGAAATATTCTCCTTTTCAAATGTTCATAATGTTATCAGGAAGGGGAAAAAAACAGAAACCACCATGATTAAAACTGGTGATATGACAGTATGACTTTATTGAATATATAATATGATTATTTTATTTGTAAAGTGTTTTGCCATGCATGCTGAGTCAAATGTAATACAAATACTAATACAATATTCAGCATTGCAAATACAAAGAAAAACGTATTGTCTTAGGAAATAGAATTTAAACTTATTTCCAATGATTCTGAATATTTAATACAGAGGAAAGAACTTATTGTTAGCATTATTATTATTATTATTATTTTTTGCTTTTCATGTTTCTGATTAAATGATAGAATAAAAACGATCACTTGAAAGTAAATTCTGAAAGATTGTTTCTTAACATATTATAATACCTGCGCTCTTTTGAACTCCTGGATTCTAGCCAGCTTGACCTGATTTATGTAGGTCATTCGAACGGTGAGTTCAGGTTTTTCTGGGATGAAAAAGTTGAGCCTTCTGCTTTCGCTGGAGTTTCTGAGTTTGTGATAATCTAAATATTACCTTGTTTGTCAAAACTAAGTGAGCATCCTGGCTTTCTTCTAGAGAACTGGAGAGAAATACTGCTCGATTTAACACGTATTTATTTCCTCTCTTTGGATCTAATATGTTCTACACATCCTTGGTAATACAAAGAGCAAATCCTGATTTCCTGCCGACTTGTTGGTTGAAAGTCCTGCCCAGTGAAGAGTAAAGGCACATATTTAAATACCATGCTGTGTGGTAGAGATTCCAAGAGTGGTAGCTAATTAGAGAAAGGGACGACCCGTTGCTGAGACAGGATTCTCCCGGTGGGGTCTAGCCAGTGGCACTTGGATACCAAAGGTTCTAGGCGAGCTCTCCCAGCACACCCTCTTCAGTGCCAGGGCGGGTGGCTGTGGCAGTACAGTGGATGGCGTGCTGAAGTTTCTAGGGGGAGTCAGAGGGAAGGGGAAAAAATCCTCCAGGCCTATCCTTCACTTAGCTTTTTATTTTTAACAAATGAAAAATACGTAGGGCCGTTGTCATTTGTTAAAGTGTAGCAGAAAGAGCGAAACAGGCCAGTGGAGGCTTCATCAAGAACGCTCATTCAGAATGATGAATGTGGCTAAACACACATTTGTTCGTAAAACTTGCAGAGTGGCTGAGCATCATTAAGCATGAGAAATAGGTGCAGCATGCTGAGAAGAGAGTGGAGCAAACAGATGTTGTGAATTTTCACAGGCATCCTTCATCCACCAGTCCATCATTAATATAGTTGAAGGTGATCCTTTCTTTTTATTTAATAAGCACAAACAAAGTGCATGTGCTATGATTCTGCTGAACACACTGCTTTTTCCCTGGAAGTAAGGGCATGCAAGGATGGGGAGGGTGTGCAGACAAATCAACTCTCTGTGCGCCCTTAGTGTGATGCCCGCCTTGGGGCGACAGCTGGAGTGGGCTGCCTTTATTTTTTCCTTTTCACTCATTCTGCAGTAACTCTATTGGCCCCTTCATCCTGCCTCCTACCCAGAAGACTGTCCAGATTCGCTGGAGAGTGAAAATATTTATGGCTTTTGACCTTGATACTTTGCAGTTGTACTTTCTTTGGATGCATCCAACTTTTGCGGTGATACATTGCAAGTTGTTTTCTGAAATGAGTTGGCCAGAAGCTTTTTTCCCTCATTGGCAAAACGTCATCAGTCCCACCTGGATGGCGCAGTCCCACTTCTTCCCCTTCCTTCCTACTCTTTCCTTCTGCTTTTAAGGCTTTGGAGAGCAGAGGTCTTGGCCGGCACGCACGTCCAGCCTTCCTCGGCCTCGGGGCTCCATCCAGCCTGCTGGTCTTAACGCCTCCGAGACACGTTGTGTGCCCGCAGAAAACGGGGAGCTGGCTTTTATGCCACCTTGCTTTCTGGTCTGGTAAATGAAGATACTAATGTCTTCTTCCCAAGGTTGGTCCAAGCAGAAGTGTTTTGGGAACTCTGAGAAGCACTCTAGAGTTACTATGCTTGTTTATGATTAATAAACTGTGAGGGCAGTGAGTTCTCTTTATCGAGTTTTCACTTGGAGTCACCATACACTCAAATCCCTGACGTTTACCTGCCTCGAGCTTCACGGTTAGCGCCAGAGATACTGTGCCCGTGACTTCGAGTCTGTTTCCATCGCATGGGTCTGGGTGCGCGCTCATATGTGTGCATCATACTAGATGGGGGAAGAAGAGGGTACAAAGCCTTGAAACTCGAATACAGACTGAAGGACAAGATACTGCTCTATCTCGCTAGTGACGCACTACGAAGAACGCGATACGGTTTTACAGTCATCCCTTCTTGGTAGAAACTGTGTCTTTTTAAAACCTCCAGTACCTTGAGGCAGAACTGAGGCACTCCGTAGTAAGTCCTTCTAGAAAATATCTCCTGGTAACCCTCCTAAGTGTTGAACTTGTTGCATTTGCATTGTTTCAGCTGTTGTTGGCCGGCTGCGTGTGCCTTGATTTGCTATAGTAAGTTTAAGCGTTGATCCGCGTCTTAAAGACCTACATCTCTGCTATCCAAGGACACACTTTGTGTTGTAAATGCTAACCTGGCCAGGGCAGTGTGACGATGCTCCTCATCTCTGCATCTGGGCTCACGTTCAGCGAGTTCATAGACTGGAGATTCAGTTTGAAGTAATGAGAAGCATTATTTTAGCCACCGTTGGATCCACATTCTTCCTTGGAGTAACACGCGGTTCCTGAAGCCTTACCAACAGGACAAAATAATGGGTTTACATGGTGGCTGTGTTGTAATCCTCTCCTTCCGTGGCCCCCCACCTCCTCAGTGAGGCACATATATCCTTGGAAACTTTGAGTAGCCCTGGATTTCCTACAGTTTATTAGTGCACATAAATATAACCTGAGGTTTGGAATGCTACGTTTTGTCTCTGTGAACGATTGCCCTCAGGAAGAACATACGCACAACATAGACTTGAGCCAATCCCGGGAGCCTGGGTCATGGGCTGTGGTCGCCACATGCTGCTGCCCCAAACTTTGAGAACCCCGCTGTTCCCTCTGGCTGTGCGGGCACGAGGCCAAGTGCACAGGGAGGTGGGAATGTATGTAGAGACTTTGGGTACTGGGATCTGTCTTCCTGCTTAATACTCTTTAAAACTCAAAGACTTGCCTGTGAATGAGGTTCAGGGGTAACTTATGGTCTAGCCTAAGTGATCCCCATTCAGGGACTTTGAGATCCAAGCCCCCCTGCAGCTCATCAGTGTATGGGCGAGAGGCAGATAGAGTTGGCCCTGGCCCTCCTTGGTAATCTGCATGGTAGAAGAGAAATTGAATTTTTGAAATGGAAATATTGGAACGCACGATCATTTCTCCTGGTGCCTCTAGAGGAGCGAGGGCTTGTTGTTGCAGAACTGATCGTGTCTCCCGTTCTCGGTCATCTCAGCCCCTATAACTGCTCAGACGTGCGTGGTGCGCCTAGCCCCGGGCTTGGGAGTTATTAGGTAAGTCCTCTTAACTTCCCTGCCTCAGTGTCTTCGTCCCATAAGATAGAGATAATGGGATCAGACTCATAGTATGTCGAGAGGGTTAAATTTAAAGTTCCTCAATTATTTAGATACCCACATTTTTCAGGATCTTTCTCAAGCATGAGTTGAAAGACTTCTCTATACCCAGCATTGTAATGAAAACAATGGAAATTCTAGGGATATTAATAAAGATTGGTTTTGCTGCAAGTCAGGAGTTGGCCAACTGCCTGCCTGCTCCCTCTTTTCATATGCTCATGAGCTAAAAATAATTTTTAAATTTGTAAACAGTTTGAAAAATCAAAAGAAAAATAATAGTTTGTGACACATGAAAATTACAGGAAATTCGAATTTCAGTGTCCATGGATAAATTCTACTCTGGTCATTGTTAAGTATGTGTTACAGAAATTTACTTTCTACTATTATTATAATCTTTTGAATTTCATCAGTAAAATTTAAGTGGAAAACAATTTTTCCCCCTCTTATTAGTGCCTATATAATATCCTTGATTTTACTGCTTGCCTCTCAAACCAAAAATATTTACTATCTGGCCCTTTACAGACGGGTGTGTTTGCTAACGTGATCTCAGTCATTCCACTTTCTCACTAGATGAGTATTTTCCAAACTGTGGGTATGGATCCATTATTTGTTTTGAAATTAACTTAGATGGGTGCAAATACCATTTTATAAAGAGAGGAAATAAAGAATAAAATAAGAGAAAATATCAGAGTGCCTTGCACAGAGTAGAGTTGATTATCGCCTTATGAAGTGTTTTCAGAGGGCTGTGTGGAGTGTGTATATGTACATATACCCAGATAATGAGTCACTACAACAAACTAAAAGTGGATCGTGGTAACAGAGTTGGAAAACCATAGCACGAGACCGTCAACCCTATGACGGCAGAGAACCTCTCTTACTCATCTTTGTTCCCTTGGGCCTTGACATATGCCTGGGGGAAAAAACAGGCTTTTTTAAGTGCTTTGAAACAATGAATGGGTGAGTTCAGGGGGGAAAATAAAGGCATGGTTATTGACCATTCTGGACCCAGATACTAGGTGAACTCTGGACATTTCTTCATGCTCAGTGCAGGATGCTGGGCCCTGGAATAAGGACAGGCGTATCAGTGGGCGGGCAGATCATTTTTCTTCTTTATTATAGAAGATTCTATATGAGAAGCAGGGTTTACGAATCAACCCAAAGGGTACATACGCCATGTGACGAGTGCAGTGCCTAAAAGGGGACGAGCACCGGACTAGGGGTCCTGAGTTCCGGCGCCCGTTCTATCATGCACTGCATCTCTGCAAATTCCTTCAGCCCAGGGGAGGGGAGGATGCTGGTCATGCCTACTGTACCCCTCAGCCGTGAGAATCATTTGGGGAAATGTGTCAGAGAGGGACCTGTTCAGAGGTAATGCTTATTATTCTGTCGCATTAAAATATTGGTCACTGTCCTCAGCTTTGGGCAGGGCATGTGCTGGGCACAGCGGGGAGCAGAAGTTCAAGTAGAAATTCAACAGTTGCTGTCAATCATTTTCTCAGCTTAACAGCGAGGACCGGAAGGTTCTTAGAAGGTCCTTAAGGGAAAACACCATAGTCCTGGCCATTAAATTGGCAAAAAGATCAGTGAGAATGCAAGACTTAAAACAGGGCCGCAGCAGAGGAGACGCCCCAAGGCCGTGCGTACCTGGGTCAGTGTTAGACTCCAGCAGGGGAGGTGGGGGCCCTGGGTGGAGGTGGGAAGGGGAGGGGCAGGAGAGGTGTGTGATTCTCGGGTGGCAGGGAAGGCACGCCCCGCCGTGGCAGTGGCAGCAGGGAGGGGAGCCCCTGCAGATGAAAAAGTCCCTTCTGAGTGAGTGACTCCCCGGGCTAATTGGTGCATTACTCTCTGTGATGGGCCTGATGGTGCTGAGATAACAAAATGAAAAATCAGATGAGAAATGAAACCCGGGAGTCTAAAAAGTTAGTAAATTTTGACATTAGAAATATAATCAAATTTCACCAGTGCTTTTCTGTAGTGACAGCCAAATCCATCCGTGTCAGAGCAACAGCCTATGGTATGCGGTTTCATGTGGCTTTTCTTCCCCTTTTCTCTTTCCCTTTTGCAAAATCAGCATTAGGCTATTTGGAGGACAGGCGAGAACTATTATGTTAAATTGTGCTACCTACAACTTAAGCTTCTGTCTTTGCTAAAGCTGCCAGTTTTTATAAACAACAGAAGACAGAAAGGGTTTACTAAGAATAATGTTGAAGCCCAAAAGAATCCTACAGCCTATAAATCTTAATAGAGGTTCTGAGATTCCAGCAGGTTGGATGTGTCTCTTTTACCCAGGCTCACTCCATCTTGGCTCCCCTGTGATGACTCCAATTTTCTCGAAACACAGGCGCGGCGCCTTGAATTTACTTGTGGCACTATTTGCCTACAAACAGGAATACATGCATATAACCTATGCAAATCAATAAAAACATGTCAAGACCCCTTAGATCGCACTACTCTTCTAAAATGCAATTTATCTTGCTGCAGATGAGAGTGAGGGGCTAGGTAACAAATAGCATCTGATCATTTAACGAGCACCTGTTGTCAATGCATTTGAAAACCGCATTTTTCATTTGACATACAGTAAATTGCATTTTCATATATATCGAATGGCAGAGGGAGCTGGGATGTACATATGCAGCCCTTTATGAATTTTATGAACAATGGATATTTTAGAACTGGAAGTTTAAAGGGGTCATGTCAGATGCTGCTGATCTATCTGTCCCTTCCCGCATTGGTTGTGAACACACCAGACTTTTCTTCCGGCTGGGTGTTGAAGCGCAGCGACGCTGAAAGTATAATTATAACATTCACGTTAGGTGAAGGACAATTACTATAATTTTTGTATAAAATGGAATATAACTTAAATGTGTAAACGTGAAATATTTGAAAAAAAAAGTTTCTCAGGGGAAAACTGCTTTTTATAAATTACATTTTTCAGTCAGGCCCTTTGTCAGCTTAATTTACGAGCCACAGGTGTGTGTGTGTGTGTGTGTGTGTGTGTGTTTAATGCAATATTTTGTTTGCAGATGGGTGTCTGCTATACAGATCCAACAACACTTAGGCTTATCAGCAACAATGGTTTTCACATTAGTGAGCATGGTTTGGCAATATTACTTGACATCTGGAACAAGCTATATTATACCAGACATATCAAGTATAACTGAATGGATCATTTAACTGGCATTTGTTTCCCAAACTTGCACTCTTCAGCTCTTGCCGGGCTGTCATCATGTGCTGACGGTGAGCCCTGCGGTCCCCAGCCTCTGGGCCTCTCATCGGCCTTCGACGGTCCCGTGCTCGCTTCCGACCTGGAGTCGGGCACTTTGTAATAGTGGCCGTTGGGGCTGTGTTCTTGCATTTCTCTTTCTGTCTCTCTTTTTTTGGAGAAGGTCACGATGCCAGGCACCTGCAAAGGTCGGGGCGTTGTGACCATTTTAACCAGGAGTCAGGCTGTCCGTTGTGCGTGGCTCGCATTTTGAGTTCTTGATTGGGGAACCCCTGGCGTGTCAATATTTTTTGTCACTGTGTCACAGGGACACCTGCTTTGTTGAATTTCCCGTGACTCGGATAGAGAGAAGAAAAACTGGGAAAAGGTCCTCCTGCATTACATCCATAAATAAGAGAACCACAGGGGGGCAGAGAGAGAAGAAGTTGGAAATAGAAGGAAGCGACAGTAGAATTTTAGTGCTTAAAATCTCTCTTAATCTGTGTAGTTTTCCCTGGTATTTCAGGGTGTACGGTCAGAACTTGGGGGCCTACCCCCAAAGTTTCATGTCATCACTGATAAGGACTTACCTTATGGCTCCTCCTAGGGAATTCACCTCTTGAGACCTCAAATGCCAAGGGTACTTTGGTTCATGTAGTAATGCTGCTGCTGTCTGTTTAATGTTTTTATTTGTTTCGGGTGAGAGCTTCTCTCTTTAAACTCAGCAAGGTACAAAGAGGCTTCACCCAGCCTACTGAGCACATTCATTCCAACCTTACAAATTAATTGAAGGGAAAGAGGGACTTACAGGTAAGGTGAATAAAGGGTAGTTCTCAAGTAAAAGGCAATAGTCAAGTAACGAGAGAACTCGCGTCTCGGTCTTTGCATTGCATTCGGGAACATTGTTTTTATCAACACAGGTCAGAGATTGAGGATTGAGGCTAACAAGGTGTTATTATGTGTGTACCGACGTCACTGGAAGGAACTGCCCAAGGTGGTCTGACTGTTAGAGAAGCAGCCTCAGCCCTTGTAACACTCCCTTTTAGGTTAGCCGGAGACAAATACATTCGTTCTTTCAGTCTGCCATTCCGAAAATATTTCTTGGTCGTCAGATGTTACTGAAAAGCTATGTACTAAGTGTGGAAGAGAGGCAGAACCAACAAGAAGTGATAAGAGCGACCAACACCAAAGGACTTAACCTCGTTTACAGTTGCATCAAAAAGAATGAGGTTCTTAGGAATAAATGTAACCAAGAAGCTGAAAGACCTATACACTGAAAGTGACAAAACATCGCGAAAAGAAATCAAAGAAGATACAAATGCATGGAAAGACCTCCTGTGTGGGTAGATTGAAGACTTAATATTGTTAAAATGTTCATGTTCTTCAAAGCAATCTATAGATTCACTGGAATCTCTATCAAAACCGAGTAGCATTTTCTTCCTTCCTCCCTCCCTTCCTCCCTCCCTCCCTTTCTCTCTCTTTCTCTCTCTCTCACTTGCTCACTCTTTTTACAAAAACAGAACCATCCTAAAATCATCTGGACTCTCAAGGGACCCTGTATAGTCAAACCACTTTTGAAAACAAAGTTGGAGACCTCACTGCCCGGTTTCAAACCGTACTACAGCAAAGGTAATCAGGACAGTGTGGTGCAGGCTTGAAGACAGGCGTGTAGGCCACTGGAATAGAATAGAGAGCTCAACCCTTGGGTTTAAAGTTATTTTTGGCAAGTGTGTCAGATTACACAGTGCGGGGCAGGGGGCAGTTTCTTCAGCAAATGGTGTTGGCAAAACGGGACATACATGTGTAAAAGAGTCGGACCTTTATTTTGGATTAAAGAGCAAACAGTGAATTCCTAAGAAAAGTAGAAATAGAATTACTTTATTATTCAGTCATCTCCCTTTTAGTTTCATATCCCAAAGAATCCAGAGCAGGATCTCAAAGGGAGAGATTTGCACACATGTGTACGTCCCTGTGTTATTCAAAATAGCTAAGAGGTGAAAGCAACCCAAGTGGCCACTGACGGATGAACGGACAAAGAAAATGTGGAACATGCAGTGTAGTCTCATATCATGCAGCACTAAACAAGAAGGAAACGGTTACCTGAATGAACTCGTGGATGTTGTGCCAAGTGAAATAAGCCAGTCACAAAAGGGTAAGTACTGTATGACTGTACTTGTACGAAGTATCTAAAGATGTCAAAGCAAAGTAGGAAGGTGGTTGCTAAGGGTTAGGCAGAGAGGAAGACAAGGGAGAATTAGTGTTTAGTGGGTATAGCGTTTTAGCGTTGCAGGATGAAAAAGTTCTAGAGATCTAGGTCAGTATCCTTAGCACTATTGAATCATATGCTTAAATGGTTACGATAGTTACTTTTATGGTACGTGTTTTTACTGCAATAGAAGTCACCCTCACCAAAGTAGATGTTGGTCCCTACCCTTAGGAGATCTTGGAATCGAGTCAGAAGCAACATGGTTTTAGCTTATTTGTGTTTGAAATTATTGTGAGCAGGGATGGCTTCCTGGAAGAGGTAGGTCTTGGGTTTTGGTCGTTGCAGCCCCTAGTCTCCTCGGTAGGTCTCTTTCACCTTGTGACTGCTGATAAAGTGATTCATGGTTCATAACATGCCACTGAGATAGAGTGTGGGTCTTCTTTTGGGGGTAACGAAGTGGAGGCCCGTTGCTTCCCTGGCTAAATGAGCAGCTTTCTACCCAACATCACTGCCTATTCACCAGGCCTACAAACGCGCCTCTGCCCTGCTGAGGCCCGCCGATGCGATCCGGTGGTCGGCATCCAGGCCGAGCCACCTCGCCTCCTGCTTGCTCCTCTACAGGTTTTCATACACATCTGCCTATTTACTTTCAAATTCCAGAAGAGAACTAGGTTCATCAATCTTCGGGAAACCCCAAATGAATTACAATTTTACCCACTAGAGTTGTTACTTTAATGCCTCTCTAATTATCTTCTGTACTCAGACTTCAGATGCTCACTGGGGACGGAAAGTAAAAGCAGTGTAGACAACAAGCCACATCTCCTTTCTGTTATAGTTCCATGTGGCTCAGAGACCTTCTCAGATCCATTCCTGCCCCCGACCTGCTTTTCTCTCTATCGCGGGACCTGCCACCTGCAGGAGCGTTTCCCAAGCTCCCTCCTCAGCTGGCTTCCTCTTGGGATCGACCAAGGGAAGGTGCTGGCAGGAGTCTGGGAGGTGGGAGGAAGGCTAAGCCGGGGCACTTCTCCCCACCCCGCCTCTGCTGGCTTCTCTGTCGGGGCTGAGTCTCTGCCCTGGTTGCATTTCCTGTGGGATCTGGCCCCCCGGGGTTCTCCCGTGGGTGGGAGAGCTTATCCCCGGCCTCCGCTGTCTCTCCAGCCCGAGGGTGGCTGTGGTTTCTTGCTGTTGCTTCTCCATCATTTGTGCGTCCAATTCCCTGCATGAAATGCCTACTGTTGTAAATATTTAGAAACAGGTAGCTCCTTTTTTCTTGGTTTGACCCTAAGTGATGCAGTTCTCTGGTGTCTGAGGACTTCTTGGCAGTCTTTGGGCCTTTCCAGAGCCCAACACAGTTGGGTTGTGTAAAAACCCATCCACTGAAGGAAAGCATATTTGGGAACTAACAGCGCCAGACTCAACGCGGCCGCACATTGCAGTACAGTTTATGGGAACATGGTGTTGGCTGCGTCTGTAGCCAGAGGAAAAAGCAATGGATGAGAGTGTGAAGGTGAACTGGTTTGGGTTTCATGAGTCTTATTTTACTTGTGGTAGCACATAAATTGTCAAACTGGCTGAAAATAAATGCTGGAGTCCTAGACTTTATTTTAGATCATCAATATGATAAACATGGTGTTTTCATGTTAAAGAAACTCCCATAGTCATAACTCCACATGGTTACTCCATCCAGTTTAATAAGGCCATATTTATTATATGAGCACCTTGATAGCCTGGCACCGGGCCAGGTACAAACTGCACGGAGAGCCTGGTCGAAGCTAAAAAGTGGTGTTTGGATTGGGACTAGAAAGATTAACTCCTCCTCTACAGATTACATTTATGTTAGTCTGTGGCCATTTTTGCATCTTATTTAAGATAAAAAGGTATATAGTAGGATTTTTATGAAAATTGCAAATGACAGAGCCTTTTATTTTAGGAGTCTTATATTCCCTTTGGGTTATGTTGGAACTACCCCAACAATCTGGCCAAGTCCTCATTAGCATCAGGAGTTGGGCATTCCCATTCCAACTTGAAAGTGTCCAAAAATTGATATTATTTTTTACTTTCTTTATTCCCCTCCTTGGTTTTTAAGCTGCCAAGTAATACTGGGTGGGTAAGAAACTGGTGTTTTCCTCTTGCCCACGGACTACCGTCTAGTTGTCCTACAGGGTAGACTTTGGACTGAGACAATAACCGTTAAATGGTATAGAAAACATTAAAGTCAAAGCAGCAACCTAACCAACATAATCAACAATACTGACTCAGCAGATACATGGGGTCCTGGTGTTTAGCAGCTGACATCAGTCAGCTCCTACTCTTGTGGGGCTTGTAATCCACTGAAGAGTATAGACAATTAGGACAGTAACCAGGGGAGTCCCAGGAGTTTGGAGAGCAGAGAAAAGGTACCTCATTAGACCAGGTAAGCTGAAATTTGAAAGACAAGAGGAATTTACTTGGTAAGCATCAAGACAAAGGAGTGTTCTTGTAAGAGGCACCGGAGTGCACAAAAGTCTGGAGGCATGAACACAAGAGACTACATTGCCTTAGGGGAGATGACATGGAGAGATTTTAAAGTTGGGTCTTTCTAAAAGTAGAACAACAACCTCTCTCTCTCTCTCGCTCTCTCTCTCTCTCTCTTTTTTTTTTAATTGTTGTTTTCTTACCCTCGCCTGGAAGAGGATCATTTTGGTAGAGGTGGTTGTTCAACATGATTGAATATGATTGGGTGTTATTACTTGCTGATGGGACTTAATTTTCTCGTGTTTAAATGTGATCCATTATCTGTGTCTAGAACATATTAAAATGACTTTAAAATGAGAAACAAGGCAACTCAGCTTATTTCAGTGGAAATATACTTGCTTACTGAACTAAACTGAAGGCTGCTGGGCTATTTGAATACTAAGACGATATAGATGCCCAAACCCCAAGGTTGCATGACCAGAGCAGCCCTTTGTGATCAGGGGCACTGATCAGACCACGGCAGTAACTCAGGGTTTGTTTTGACTTTTTTCTAGCCTTATTCTGTTTGGTCTTTCCTCCTGGCTTTTCTTTTTCTTTCTTCATTCTCTCCTTCTGACTCAAAACTCATCAACTTGCAATACCCCTGATAAAACTCATTTATAATGCTGACCAAATTTTCTGGCTCCAGCCAGCTGTTCAGTTTTTTCTTGTGGAAGGCCCCAAACTTCTCACTACTCGTTCTGAAGATAAATTAGCGACTTCTAAATAATGCAGTGAACCCTAATTCTCTTTGATTAGTAGCGAGTTAGATGATAGCGACCCATTGAAATTGGCCATCAGCATAAATAATGAGTGAATGAACTGATAAAATGCAAAGTCACCGGCCATCATAAATCAAAGGAAATCCACTTTCTCTGGAAGTCACTGAAATTAGAAGTCCATGCTCCTATTAATTATTTTGCCTTCTGAAGACGACAGTGTTATAAATCAGCCTTGAAAGGCCCTTCACTTAGAAAGCTGAAGGAGCGCGGCTGCCTGCAAATTGCTTTGTGTACGCACCTAATTGTTTCTTAAGTAATCCACCTTCGTGGCATGGCTTCAGGAAGCAAAGAAGGTCCGCCTGTGTCGAGGTCCATGAATGTGGCCTTAGGAAGGGCCAAAGTGGAGAGAGCGCAAGTATCCACCCTTGGGATCTCCCCACGGTCCTCACCGAAGGACCCAGCCCCCATCAGGGCCAGCCGTTGTGGGAGTGGTTTTCTGTGGCAGCAAACGGAGGCTGGTGGTAGCCCCAGGCCATTTTATCATCTTACCTTGACTTCCAGCCAGGCCCGAGAAGCCAAACTTCACTTGATTTCAAGAGAAAACCAAGATTTTGAAAACGGGGGAAAAAACCTGAGATGGACAACTTTGACTTCTCGGGTTCCTTTTTGAAAGTTGTTGTAATCTGCATATATTAGGTGTGAAGCGACACATAATTTTTGCTAGGAGGTGGGTGGGAAATTATATTCATTTAGGAGCCTATTTTGCAACAGGCATTAAAAAAAGCAACATTCTGTGGAAAAGAGGTTAATTGCATGGTAGGAAATGTTGTAAACTAGTTTTATTTTGGACCACTACCTGTCACAGCCGAGGTTCTGCAGTTGAGACTGCTGACAAAAAAAACCCCCCAAAAACAAAAAAAAAACTAACAACCCTCCTGGAGGTAGTCTCAAAACTTTGGTCCAGCTCTGACACGTGACCCCGAGTCATTAGCAGATCCGGACAGAGCTCTCAAGGAAATTCTCTGCTTTCCATGGAGTGCGTGTGTGATTTTTGTTGGCCTCTGTGGAGAGGCGGATGGCAATTTTATCGGAGTGACGACAGCGGTGGGAAGGAGTTCTTGGGAACTCAGGGTACTAGTCAGGTGCACAGTGATGTCCACAAACTAGAGGTTTAGTGTGGACTCCACAGAAGAGGGTGCAGTGGGGAAATTGTTTTAAAGGAAAAAACATTCTTTATTCCTTTTTGTAAAACTTCTTACTATCTGCTGCAGCCCAGCCAGAATCCCCTGGTGGGCAGTAGAGTCAATGTAAAGACTAGCCTTGGAAAATGGAAATGATGTCCTGGATTGTAAGAAGCACATTCTCTTACGTCTTTGTGTGGTGATCATTTGGGTGTCCGGGTCTGGTCTGAGTCCTCCACATAAATGAAGTGTGTGTGCGCGTGTGCGTGCGTGTGTGTGCGTGCACACCCATTTAGTATTCAGAAACAGCCTCGTATTAGAGTGAGTTCAATGATATAAATTTTCCTGTGTGAGTGGGTTCTGATGTTGGGCCTAGTTAGCGCTGGGTCATATGTGAATCTGAATAACCCAGTTTGAGACCTAAGCTTGATGATAAATAATCGAGCAGTATGTCGTGGAAGAGGAGGGAGGTGTTCTGGGTGGTGTCCTTGAAAGCAGCAAGTCTGTAGTTTCACAGGGATTCCGTGGGCTATTGCACACCAGAGGGATGAAGATGTCCTAATCCTCTGGACATCTCCAGAGTCTTGGCAGCTTCCTACTCATAATCCTGCAATTCTGCTTGCCGTGAAAGAGAGGGGTCATGGAAGAAAACACAGCTTTTTGTCTTCCTGAGCTGCTTCTGGAAGCCTGGGCGGCTCCGGGCAGTGTTCTGTGCTCTAGAACAAAGCTAGACCTCCATGGTGGCTCCTCCCCGAAAGTGTGTGTCCTGCAGGTCTTTCTTGGTCTGGCTTTGCCTGGCTTCACTTTTTGGAATTCTTGTGACATGATGGGGGCAAGCAATAAAGATTTGTTGATTGTTCGAAGCACAGTCTGGGTGGGAGAGGAGCTCATCGGAGTTAGTAGCTCTAGTCTTAGTTAGATTTCCTTCTGCGGGTGAGGTTCGTAGAGGGTAAGCTAGGTCCTGACAACGGCGTCCTCCTGGAATGAAACATTTATCACTCACGGTTTATGGGTTTTAGAACATTCTTTTTTTTCCTGGGTGATGGTCCCTTGCGGGCACATGATCAGGGTCACCATATGTCCTGATTTCCCTAGGATAGTCTCATTTTATGCCTGTTTTTCCTGGTATGAATATTAATTGAAATCACTTTCTCTACCTTTTACTCTCAGAACCGTCCGGATTTAGGTGATCATCCTGTACATAGTACTTGAAAGGAATGTTCGTTTCCTGCCCCAGTCCCACAGAGACCGTGGCGTAGTGAGATGCGACCAAGGCTTTGGAGTTTCCTGCCCCAGTCCCACAGAGACCGTGGCGTAGTGAGGTACGACCAAGGCTTTGGAAATGTGCATATTTCCAACTTTGAACTTACTCCCTAGCATGTGACCTTGGGCAAGTTAGCTTCTCTGCGCCTGTGGTTCTTTATCTATAAAACGAGGGTCATGGTGCATCCCTCACAGATTTGTGCTGAAGATCAAATAAAACATGTAATGAACTTGGCAAATTTCTGGGCAGATAGGTAGGTAGAGGCTAAACACTCGTTCTTTCTTCCTCAGAATAAGCCAAGAAACCTGGTGAGGGGGCAGAGGCTTTGCCTTGTTTCCGAACCTGACTTTGACATTGATGTAAATAGTTAAGTCAGCATCAGCCCAGTGTAACAAAGAGAAAAAGAAAATATTCCCCCTGCCACTTTAGTGTGGAGCAAGAATGCTAGGAAAGATGCTCTCCCCGAAGGCTCTTGGAACGCCCCATAAAAAGAGATGCAAAAAGATAGTCACACAAGAGAGAGAAGCTGAATTTGCTCTTCAGTCAAACAAAAGGGTTGATTTAGCATCTAGCAAAAAGAGCAGGATGCTGACAAGAGAGGCAATAAATGCCTTTGCCTTTCAAATGTAATATGACGGTGAAAATAATCCATTGGTCTTGAAGCCTCTGTCTCTTTATCTGTGAAATGGGAATAAAAAGATTGTAGGAAGAATTAAATTGGGTCATAAACGTAAAGGAACGCTGCAAGCTGCAGAGTGCTGGGCACATGTGGGAAATCATTTTCTTTTTTTTTCTTGTTTATACAGAGCTAAGGTAACCAGACAACCTGAACACTAGCCCAGGGGTAAAATGACCGTACGAAGCAGTACCACTCCACACCACAAGATTCACACGTATTTAAAGCGATGCTCATTAATACCTTGCTCTTTTTCCATGAAGTTGCAGGAGGGCACACACAACCGTTTTACTGGCCCAACAGGAATTGGCATTTTTACAGCAAATTGTGTGGCTTTATGGAGATTACTATTCCCGTTCACGTTTTTAATTAGAAAGAGCAAAAAGAGGTTTATTTTCCTCCCGATGTCTGGCCCAGACCGTTCCAGGGCTGTGGACGAAGGTTACCGAGTGCCAGCGGCCCCGCCTGGCTCTCTGCGGCGACTGGTTCCAGGGCCTCCCTGCCGTCTGGGGGCGCGGGTTCCGGGGCTCCTGCGACTGGCCGCTGACGGTGGCCTGGGCCCTCTGTCCACTCCACCGAGGGGGCTTCCAGCGAGGACCTTGCTTTACCTAGTACATCGCGACGTGTAGTGCACACCGTGCCCGGCGAAAAGGAGCTCAGGGCTTTCGGGGGCCCTTCGCAGGAGAAGGTGAAACGTACCTGTGCGGGCACTCGCCTTCCTGTGTTGAGTCCCACGGGAAGCTTCCTGCTAATGTCACAGTGCCACCGTCGGCGCCTAGGCCTCTCCGCCCGACCAGAGCACTCTTTCTCCTCTCACTTGCCTCCGCTATAACCTCCGCTAGGTTTGGTTTGGTTTTCATAAATTTCATAAAAGCCTATGAACGCTTGGGAGAATTTTCTGGGCAGCAGGTTTGCTCTGCCATGCCTTTTTATTATTGAAAATAAAATCATACAGGTAGTCCGCTTTGGCTCCCCCTCGTCCGAACCCCTGCTCTTCCTCAGGGGGAGCCGTGCTAGGAGTCGGCTGTGTCTGCTTGTGCTCCTCCCGTGAATGTATACACTCATGCACACACATCTCTAGACACAAATCCTAAAGAAACTACAGTGCTGTGTAAGATCAGCCACCTGCTGTGTTCATTCAGTGGTGTGTCTCAGATGACTTTCCATGTCAGGACCGGTAGCTCCGTCCTTGGGGTTTTTGACCTGCGTGCAATATTCCACAGCATGGATGTGCCACAGCTGATTTGGCCCTTAGTTTTCTGATACACACTTTGGTTGTTCGTAATTTCTCCTCGTCCCATCAGTGAAGTCCTCGTTGTGGGCTTTCGTGTACTCGTGCAAGTGTTTCTCTTGGCTGTGTTGTAAGAAGTGGAATTGCTTAATTCATGGTGTATGCATATTTTAAATTGTAATGCATACTGTAAAATTATTCTCCACAGTGATTTTATCAATATTCATTCCTACTAGCAATGTGTGGAAAGAATACCATTTGATCCATTCTCTTGCCAGCATTTGGTATTAGCACGCTTTGAAAATTATTGCAATCTATTGGCACGTTCTACTGCCATTTAAAATATTTCATTTTCCTGCCAAGTTCAAGAATCATTTAATATATTTATCGTCTGTTTTTTTTTCTATTTTGAATTGCCCGTGTATATCATTTGCCTATTTTTTTTCCCTATTGCCTTGTGTGACTTAATGATTTCTAGTAAGTCTTTATATATTCAGGCATACTTGGCCTCGGTCTCTCACTTATTGGAAATATTTTCTCCCATTCTGTTGCCTTTCAACTTTATGGTGCCTTTTATTATGTACAGGTTCTTAATTTTAATGTTGTCAAATTAACAAGTCTTTTCTTTATATGCTATATGGGTCTTGGGTCTTACTCAGAGTCTCGTCCTTCGGCCATAAACATACTCTCCTGTGTTTCTTCTAGAACTTTGATTGTTTTAATTTTGCCATTTAGGTCTTGACCCATTGGAGGCTTTCGTTTTTGTTATTGAATGCTTTCATGTTGAAATATATATATATACATATATATACACATATGTGTATATATATGTGTTTGTTTATTTATTTATTTATTTATTTATTTATTTATTAGTGGTTAGCCAGTTGAGTCCAAACTGTTTTTAGGCCATTTTCTAACCACTTTGAAACACTATTTTTATCACATACAAAATTTCTAATTAAACACTACGCTGTTCACGGATCTATTTGTCTATTTGCTTTGCTATTGGAAATGTTAAAACAAATAGTATTTAACTTGAGCTGTGTTTCAGTAACCTGGCCAGGCTGAGAGGTCTTCTTGTGAAGCCTCATTGTCATGCTGTTGGAATCAACCATAATATATTCTCTGATGCCTGTGGACTGTGTTGGGTTCCTGGGTTCTTGGAAAGCTAGATCATCATGGGATCCCTAGATCTTCTTTCAAAGCTCCCTGTTTGCTTGTGCGGCCCATCTTATTGCTAACGTTGGGATAGTCCTTGCAGATTCTAACTGAGGTGTAAGAATCAGCATGAGTTTGGGCAGGGGATGCCCGTCAGGACACAGAGGTTCTAATTTTAATTCTCCTGTAGGCTCTTTGGCCATAGATCACTCGCCCTTCCTATTACAGGCTGGAGAGGAAGTTGAATTGTGAGTGACCTGACTTGTGCCTGCTACTTAGTCACTGTGGGGTTTTGGGGTAAGTGTTTAACTTCTCTATCCCCTCTATTAGTAGGGCTGTTACCATCTATCTCTCAGGATGGCTCTAAGGAAATTCCGATACAAATAATGGATAAGAGAACATTTGCTAACTATAAAACACCACAAAAACTAGCACTACATACTAATGTATACAGGCTTTGTTTTTATTTTGGTCCAATGAAGATAATAAATCTTTGTCTCACCTACCTCAGAGAGCTATTCTGAGCATCACATGGGATGTGCTTTGATCAAATTGAAAATGCCATACAAATTATTTATTGCTGATGAATCCCAACAGGTGGACTGGAATTGGCAAATATTAACCAAGCCCATGGGGTTATTGCAGTGAAGGAGGGTCGTATTAATAGGATAACCTCGGGGGAGAATTGTCGGAGCAAGATTTATGGGGGCCCTTAAGTCTTTACCCACTTGAGTGAAAAAAGGTATAGTGTTGGTCTTTTAAGAGGGTGCAGACAGTCTTGTAAGTGTGAATAACAGGTGGAAAGAGTGCTGTGTGGGGTTCTTGCGCAAAGGGAGTCAGGGGCCAGAGGGGAACTGGTGGCAAGTTTCCTGTCTTATCAGTGGCTGTGTCCCGTTTCTGTTTTATTTTTAAAAAATGGGAATTTGATCTTTATTTGTCTGTCAATTCGGGAGCACTTCTTTCTGTCTTGCCATGCTTTACCCAACTTTCACATGGACCCCAAATCGCCAGCGCTTAAGCAGTAATTGGAATGCAAGGCCATTGAATATTAAAGTGAAACTGTTCCTCTGGTGATCCCAGACAAACTGCAAGTCTTAGTATTCACACTTCAGTGTAATTGCCATCCGCTGTGACCCTGGACTTGGCCATTGCAACATGACCGTATGCGGGATGCAAGCAGAGACTTACAAAGTGCTTGCATGTTGGGGCTGGTCTTCTTGGGATGCTTGCTCACAGAATCCACCTGCCCGGTGAAGAAGCTCACGCTAGCCATGGAGAAAGAGAGAGAGAAAGAGGTCATGGCCCCCAGGCATTGGCCCAGGCTCCTGACACTTAAGTGAATTCATCCTGGACATGGCATCTCCCGCCACCATCTGACAGCAAACACAGGAAGGACTTTGAGTGAGACCAGGGGAGTCCCCTACTAACCCACAGAGTTATGGGCACGTGAATTGGTGGTTTAAATCGACTATGTTTGTCGTGTAGCAATAGGTACGTGAAAAGCGGGGTTGTCACACACACACGTACAGTAAACTCAGTTTAACGTATGAGCATGAACTGGTTTTCCATATCTGGGGAGTTGGCGTTTTTAGACTTGGGTTCAGGCTATTTTATCAGAAGACTCTTAACTGTCATTCACCTCCCTGATTTCGTCCTTCCCTGAGTGGAGGTGTTGCATTCAGGGTCTGTCCGGTTCGGTAAGGAAAAGGTGGTGGAGGAAGTATTTGTCCTTTTCCCAGTCAGGCCTTTTCCATTCCCATAAGGCTCCCTAGATCAGGGCCCATGGGGGGAGGTGGCTGGGCAAGGATATTTATTTCTGCAGCTTGAGTCCACGGGGGAACCTGGAAGAATTTATAAATCCATCATTTCAAGTCATTAGGCGGCACGTTGGTCAGTACAGGAGACTCTCTTCTCATTAATTCAGAGGAGATTTACTTGTGTCACCCTCATTAGTATTTATGGGATTTATCCACATCAATCGCTAGTGCATTAACAGGGAAATAACTAAACCTCCCAGGGTTTGTTGGCGCTAATAAAATGAGCTGGAAGTTCCAGAAATCACCATGATCAGAAGTATTCTAAGCCAGGGCCTGTAATTGATCCTTTCAAAGTACCCTCAGGATGTTTTCCTGCTTGCTTCCCTTCCAGGGCCATTTGCATGCGAGCCTGGTATCTAAGGCGTTGGTGCAGATTGAGAGGAGGGCCCATTTCTTACCATGCAACCATGTGGGGCAACCCAGTGGAGAGTTGAAAATGTCATTGTCAAACCAGAGCGTCTAGGTGAATGAGGGGTTAAATTTCTTATAATTCTTTTTGTTTGGTCCTGGCTTATAAAAAAAAAAGAAAGAAAGAAGGAAAGAAAGAAAACACCCTGCATGTAAATATATTTTTTATGTATTCTGAGCATAAAGATAGCTCTGTCCTACCATATTGATTTATTAGATTCTCTGACATTTTAGTTGTGGTCGTTATGTTATATTTATGAGATGAATGTTGGATTCCCTCATTATGTTATCCTCATTTATTTTACATACTTTTATGGCTGGTTGTGCATCGCTTTACAGTTAAAGCTTTATTGCAGCTGTTAGCGTTGGGGGGTGGGGAAGGCAAGTAGTTATTGATCAGAATTTACATGTTTACTGTTGTAATCATGATTTATTTAATCTGTTTGCACATATAAATATAAGCCCACTCTCTGAAATAAAAAATATATACTGAATCTATATTTTAGCAGCATTCCTGTCACCCTCGTACCCTTTGGAGTTGAGAATTTGGGGATGGTCCAGTGTGGCGTAGATGAGTGCTTTCCTTACAGTCTTGTGGTGAAGAGTGTGGCTTTCGGAGCCAGACTGCCTGGGTTCGGATCCCAGCTGCACTGCTTCCTACCGTGTGGCCGGGTTCAAGGTATTTACCTCTCTGTGCTTCCATTTGCTCACCTGTAAAATTAGGATGGTATTAGTACATACCTATCAGATTGTTGTGACGATTGAAAGAATAACGTGGGCAAATACTTAGGTTTTGTTTTAGACAGAGAGGTCGCCTATTCCATGCGAGTCATTGCAACTCCAAAGAATAGGGGGTGAGGAAGGTGTCTTGGGAGGGCCCCGTTACTCGCAGCGGGGCCTCTGACTGCAGTTTTGGTTCAGCAGGGAAAGAACACTTAGAAGCATGCCCTAGCCAAGAAAGAGAAGGATGCCCGGGGGTCTGAAAGTTGGTCCTGAAGCTCTGTTTTTCCCCTACATTATCTTAAAAAGTGCCTCCAGCTCTGCCATAAGCCAGTGTTTAAGGATTAGCCTCACTTTGCCTCAGTGTTCTCGTCTGTCATTTGGATTTAAATTAGAGCGTGGTTTTGTGGCAATGTGGACATGTGGACACTGGTTGAAAGTCAGAGACGTTCTGTAGCCCCAAGTCTGCCATTGAATAGCCTTAGTACATTGGCAGAAGACTTCATTTTTGAAGAGGGGCACAGACTCTGCCTATTTTCAGGGTTATGTTGAGAATCTGATGAGATGAGGTTAGTGACATCATGTCAGATATTCCAGAACCCTGTGTATAATGCCACCTAACAAAGGTTCCAGAGATGGGATGCTGTGGCAGATGTGAAAGGGCTCTGACAAGAGCTGCGTGTGCTTCCTGAACATAGAGGGCGTGGCAAAGACTCTGCTCTGTGACCTCCTGATGCTCTGAGAGATGGAGGCTTAGAGGAGCCCGGGGCCCCCTGGGTCGTTGGGTCTAATGAGTTCTACCCCTTATTCAGCTCACGTGCTACTGTTTGGCCCTATCTTTAGAGAAGACAGTAGTCTTGGTCTTGTTATTTCTTTATTGTTTATTCTTTACTGTTTATTTGGGCGCAAGGCTGTGTATCTGTCCCCACCATTTAATGTGAGCCACTCATTCTGCCCTGGTACCAGCTACTCAGCACTTACATTTCACATTTTACAGTTTGGCAGTGATTCTTTGAAATGATTTACTTTTATCCTCTTGCTTCAGAGTTTCAAAGAATAATCCATCTAGCAGAGCAGTTTATCCTTTCTATATATTCATTTTTGTTTTGAGGCTCTTTAGCAGAACTAATGATTTTTAATCAGATTTCTAGGCCACTCCTCATAATTAGGTTTAGACTTATGAATGATGTCCACTTCAACATTACATCACACCTCCCTGGGATAGGTGAGTGAATTAGAGACGATTGCAGGATTTCCAGAGCCTTTCAGGATGATTTACGACATTTAAAGGAAAATTTCCAATTTGTCCTGTTGCTGAACACATTTCTAGGAAAACCCTGGGTTTTTTTTTTTTCTTTCCCTTTTCCCTCTTTCTGAAAACCCTGTTGCTTGTCAAATTATACCCCCAATCACTTGGTCTCTAAAAATTTTATGTAGCTAAATTTTAGGGAAAAATTAATCAAGATTAAATCTCGAAAATATTAAGCTGAGCAAAATAAGACATGCATAAACGAGTCCTTACTCTCTGATTCCATTTATAGGACATTCTAGAACTAATCTGGGGTACTCAGAGCAGTTGTTGCTTCTTGGGGAGCAGGAGCTAATTTGGCGAGATGGCGGAGATTAGGAACGTTCTTGGTCATGGTTGAGGTAGTTAAACATGGGCACGCGGGTTTGTCAAGACTGAATTGTACCCTTGAAGTCTGTGCATTTCACTCCCAATATTCTCAATAGAAATGTGAAAAAAATAATTATGAATTACCTGTCCTTTATACGTCATTTTAGATGCACCTTTAATGATGATTTAATGCTGTGGAAATTTTGAGGCAATATGATGCCTTTTGCTTATCCCTTCTTAGCCAGGACTTAAAGAAAAAGATGTTCTACCACACCACCCATTCTTCTAAGCCACTGAAAGTTAGGGGAAAATGTGTTTGTCAGCTCTTCCAGCCAAGGGTTTTCAAAGTGGGTACCGCTGTCTGGGTTAGCTTGTACAAGGAGCCATTATTCATTCTAAAAGTGTTCCCTCCTTCTGCCATTGGACTTTAAATGGCGGAACACTCTCTTGGCTAATTTTTTTTTTGGGGGGGTGCATACTTCTAAAATACAAATCCACTTTTTCTAATGAATCATTATCATGTACTACCATCAAAGGTTATTCACTGAAAGCTCGAGGAAAAAAAAGCAATGAAAACTAATTTTGATTGTTAATGGAAATGTATTTTTAGTCTTAAAGAGCTTCCCTCAGCAATAATTATAGTTATGCCTCTTGGGTGTTTTTGGACTTTTAAATTTACATTTAGTAGCTCTTTTTCATTTAGCAGTTAATCTCTTAACAGAGCTCAGCAAATCTGTTCTTCACTGTTAGCAGAGGATTGACAGAGATTTTTATTTCTTCTCTCCTCCTCTGTGGTTTTTGTGCCCCCCTCTTCCCTGTGCTCGCAAGCTCCCACACGGCCCTCATGCTTGTGTAGGGCCCGTGTCCTGGGGTGAACGCGGCCTGGGCAGCGAAAGGCCAGCGGGGAAGGACGTGGGACAGATACCTGGCTTTGCTGCGGCCAGTAGGCATCGTGGCACGGCCAGTGAGCTCCCAGAGCACGTTAGCAGCAAGTGGGCCGAGCTCGTCCACGCTCTGGCCTGGGACCCAGAAAATGTGCAGCCGGCTTGGAAGGGGGAACGGCGTGGCTTGCAGCTGGCTGCCTCTAGCTTCAGGCTCTGAAGCGTCAGGAGGCATGTAGGGAGATGTAAAACAACAAGATGCAAAGCTTTTGCAGCCCCTGAGATTGCTTGCTGTTTCTGCTGATTCTTCACCGATTTCAGAGAGAGGCAGGGGTGGTGGCTGCAAGGATGTGGGGGGAGGGGAAGGGGCTCTGGCGGCAGGTTTGCTGAGGTTCTGCCCTCTTAGCAAAGATCAGAATGCTCGGCCCGAGGGGAGGAAGCTCAAGCCACCAGTGAGGGTCTTGCCCCGGGTGAAACTGACCTCCCCCGCGAACCCGGGCATTTGGGTGTTCGCGAAGCAGCGTGGAACATTAGGGAACAGTTACAATTAATCCTGTGTACTGCAGCTCCCGAGAAGGCAGGCCAGCCCCACGTGTCAATAAATCTAGATCTGTTTGAAGCTCACGTCACTAAATCTTCGTCTTGACTGTTTGCTGGTGGTGTCAAGAGCTGCCCTGGAAGATGAATTCGAGGGGAGGATGAAAAAGGAACCATATTAAACTGCAGCTCTGATAAGTTTAGTTAAGAGGCAGGAGATGTGTCCTTGCCGTGACATTCAGTGGCTGATATTTGTTTCCCTTTAAATAATATGCTGTACATCTGTGAGAATGATGGTTTGGGGCCGGCGACATTGCATCTCCACCAAGGTTACTGCCTTCTGGACAGGCAGTCTCTCTCCTTTCTTTCTCCATCCCACACCCTGTCAATAAATATCCACTTGTCTGGGGAAGTGAGATACTGATTTTAGAGCTGACACCAGAGCGTCTTCATTTCTAGTAGCAATGAGGCTCAGTCCATGTGAGCCTGATGGGGGGGGGGATGGGAAAGAGAAATTAAAGGGACTGTCAGAAGCCGTTCTGGTCGTGAAACTCACACGGACCCCAGCAACACCCAGTGGGCAGGTATCAGCAGTTTGAGAATTTCTGCCCCGGAGTCCTGTTTTCACAGATGAGAGAGGGAGGATCTGGGAATTCGGAACTTCTGGTCCTGGTGTCCCCTGCAGGCCCCTCTCTGGTGACCGTCGTTGCAGACCCGTGGCTTTGGACAGCCGTCTGCACCTCCCTCTGGAGAGACCCGCGCCGTCGTGGTAGGTCCCTCTGGCTTTGCAGGCCACGCAGGCTGTGTCGTGACGACTCAGCTCTGTCATTACAGCACAGAAACCGCCGTGGTCTGTGCATAAACGAGCGGGCGAGTCTTTGTTCAGTGTCAGTATGGGCGCTGAGATGTGAATTTCACGTAATTTCCCATGTCGTCATTGTTTTGCCTCCCCCCAAGCACGTAAAGATATAAAAACCATTCCTTGGGCACCTGGGTGGCTCAGTGGGTTGAAGCCTCTGCTTTCGGCTCGGGTCATGATCTCAGCGTCCTGGGATCGAGGCCCGCATCGGGCTCTCTGCTCAGCAGGGAGCCTGCTTCCTCCTCTCCCTGTCTCTCTGCCTGCCTCTCTGCCTACTTGTAATCTCTCTCTCTGTGTCAAATAAATAAANAAAAAAAAAAACCCATTCCTTGCTTGCACGCTGTACAGAAACGGACGGGGGGCTGGGTTTGGCCCATGGACCGCGGTCTCCTCACCCCTCACCTCATGATATTGCTCTGTCCTGCTGCTTTCCTTTTGTCCGGGTAGAAGCGCGGTGGCCGTCCCTTTGGGTAGGAGGTCATTGCCAACCTAGAGATGAAGTCCTCGGGCGCCTGGGTGGCTCAGTGGGTTAAGCCTCTGCCTTCGGCTCAGGTCATGATCTCAGGGTCCTGGGATCGAGTCCCGCTTCAGGTTCTCTGCTCAGTGGGGAGCCTGCTTCCCCCTCTCTTTCTCTGCCTCTCTGTCTACTTGTGATCTCCCTCTCTCTGTCAAATAAATAAAATCTTAAAAAAAAAAAAAAAAAAAGATCAAGTCCTGGCCGGATTCATCCGAGAGGTTCACGGTACCCCCTGCTTTTCAGACCTTTGTGTTACGTCACTTCACTTGTACGAAAGACCTTTGTTGCTCTCTGTTTCCTTGAGCCGAAGGAAATCCAAAGTGGATTTTCACTCTGATGGAAAGGCGAGAGGTGGACACGCCGTCGGACAGTTGCTCGGCTGTGAACTTGGGGAGGCAGCGCACACCTGGTGAGCCAGAGAGGCGCAGCCGGAGCGCAGCTGTGTCTGGGCTCTGTCTCGCTGCGTCATGAGCAGCCGTTAGCAAGTGTGTCCTAAGGTATCACGACAATCTAAGAAGGGTGGTGTTTGGGTCTGGGAATGCTCACAAATCTTTCCATGTACATTGATGGTAATCGTGTTTATGAAAGTTTTCATAGGAAGGCTCCACTTTTGGATAGCAGGGAAACCTGTCGTGGATCTGGGTAAATAGCAAGTTTGGGCTCAGAGGCACGCAGCCCACTTTCCCACAGCCACCCTCCCATATCACCTACTAGCTGTGTATTCTCACATTTTTTGCTTAACCTCTCTGGGCCATGTTTTTTTTTTCTTCTTCTTCTTCTTCCATGCAATGAGACAAATTTTGCTTTCCTCACTCACCTGACACAAGAGAAGTGAGAGTTTTTAATAAACAGTAAATGTGAATGTAAATCTTTGGTGTGATGCTCACTGCTTCGCCCACAGAGGTGGCTCTTGCTAACTATGATTGCTGTTCGTGTTAAAGGGTTATGTTCCCTGGATTTCAGCTGTGAAAACAGAAGCAGAATTTGAATCGTACAAGGAAGATAACAAATATTTTCTTTTTTCTTTTTTTTTTTTAAAGATTTTATTTATTTATTTGACACAGAGAGAGGGATTACAAGTAGGCAGAGAGGCAGGCAGAGAGAGAGGAAAGAGGAGGAAGCAGGCTCCCTGCCGAGCAGAGAGCCCGATGCGGGCCTCGATCCCAGGACCCTGAGATCATGACCTGAGCCAAAGGCAGAGGTTTTAACCCACTGAGCCACCCAGGCACCCGATAACAAATATTTTCATTTTTCATCTTAGACTCTGATGTTGCCTGGCTATCTCTGAGCCTCTCCCTGTGGCTTTTTTTGGCTTTTGCTCCCAGGGCATCCAGACGCTCAGCCTAAATGAAGTAGTCCTGTGCACTCGGACCTGGGCCGCTTGCTTCGTCTCTGGGTCTCCCATCCCAGCTGGCCTTCAAGGCCCACCTGACGTGCCATCTTCTCCAGGAGGTCCTCATTGGGCTCCTCAACCCCCACAGTAGTGTCCTGTGTAAATGGCTTGGCTACCCCAGGACCACAACTCTCGAAAGACATCCTGTGCTCCAAGAACAATCAAGAAAAAGAGTCCCGTCAAAGGATAGGAGTTATAGATCAGTCAAGCAGGATGCTTTCTGAGTTTCAGTGACGTCATTTACTACTGCCCAATGGGAGAAAGATGGAGGCATGTAATAAGGGGAGGGTCTAGAGGAGTGACCTGGACAGGTGGCTTCATGGAAACTTTTTTTTTTTTTTTAAGCTGCAGTAGTCTATCTGTGTCGACTGTTGCAGATTTAGAGTGTTTTAATGTCTGTTAGCTCTTGTGATCCTTCTTACGAACCTTTGGGATACTTGGGCTCATATTCGAATTCCCATCTGACCCTGAGGAGGCTGAGGTCCAGAGATGCTCATTTTCCTGTGCTAGCATCACGCAGATGGTTACCGATGAAGCTGGGGGTGGAACCGAGCCCCGTGACCGTACTCCACCCTACTCCCAACCCCAGGCTGCTGTAAGCCCAGGTCATGGGCTCCTGCTCTGGCCAATATTAAATACTCGAGGGTAAGAGCACACTTATATATGGATATATTGAACTAGTATCATTGCGTATGTCAGCTGGTCTTATCTTTCCTTCCCAGAATGCATGGGTGGAGCAGGTTTTTGAGCAAGAGAGTCTGTTATCACATATTTTCAGCTTCTATTCTGCTCATACCACCATTACGTAAATATGTATACAGAGCGTTGGCTTATTTAGTCAGTCTGCAGCGGGGAGACCCAGTGTGTTCCTGATTCCCGGGCTGTACTCCTTGGCCTAAACACCTTCAGGAGCTCCTCATTGCTCACCTAATGAAGTGCGAACTCTTTGGGTTGGCATTTTAGGTCCTCAGTAATCTGCTTCCAGCCTTTCCTGCCTCACCTTTCCTCTCAGAGGACACCGTCTGCCTCTCCTTTGCCCAGCTCACTGCTTCATCCTCTGCCCTTCTCCCTCATCTAGGATGTGGATCTGCCAGTTCCTCCATTTTTTTATGTATCTTCAACTTTCTGTCTCCAAAGGTAACTTCCTCCTAGCCTGTCATGATGCATGTATTTTTCCTGCTTTTCAAAAACAGATGCAAGGAGCACTTGGGTGGCTCAGTTGGTTGAGTGTCTCACTCTTGGTTTGAGCTCAGGCCATGACCTCAGGGTCATGGGCTCGAGCCCCACATTAGGGTCCATGCTCAGAGATTCTCTCTCTCCTTGCCTTCCCCCACCTCCTCTCTTGCAAAAACAAAAACAAAAACAAAAAAACAACTGACACAAAAACAAAAAACAAATTCTTGGTCCTAACTCTGTCTCATGCTATTGTCTTCTCTCTTCATTTATTTGAGGTGTCTACAGGCATCTGTCACCTTCAGGTGATAATTGAGGTGATCACTAAGCTCTAAGGTCATAAGGTAGGGGTACCCTATCACCTAAAAGCCCAGTGTGCCCCCAGCATTTGATTCTGTAGGGGTCGTGTGCTAAGAATGGTTTTTACATTTTTGAAAGTTGAAAGCATTTTTAAAAAGAATTATTCTTTTTCTAAAAAGATTTTTATTTTTTATTTGACAGATTACAAGTAGGCAGATAGGCAGGCAGAGAGAGAGGGAGAAGCAGACTCCCTGCTGTGCGGAGAGCCTGATGTGTGGCTCGATCCCAGGACCCTGAGATCTTGACCTGAGCCGAAGGCAGAGGCTTAACCTACTGAGCCACCCAGGCGCCCCAAGAATAATTCTTGACACATGAAAAATACGAGAAATCCAAATGGTCGGTGGCCATAAATACAATCGTATTGGCACATAGCCACGCTATTCATTTTGGCGTTGTTGATGGCTGCTTTGGTGCTACGGCAGCAGAACTGAGGAGTCACAAGACACCGTGTGTGGCTCTTCATGGGAAAAGCTTGCTGACCCCTGGGCTGGGACCCTGATGCTAACTTCTGTGCATTTAGAAAGGTACCAGTTAGGCGCCATCCTTGGGAGAATTGGGAAAAGAGTCAGAGAAAGCACATTGTGTGATTTAGATGAAGAACCCCCATGGAAAAGAACCGACTCTCTCTCCCTTAGTCCTTCAACCTCCGTCAGCCAGATCCCAGAGCTCGCCTGCCTCTCTACTGAACTGTGTTCTCGGAAGCCCTCCTGTGACTTCTCAGTCACGATGCAGAGTAGGCGCTTCTCGGCCTTTATACTTTGATCCTCTCTCCACCATTTCACCCTGTGGACCAGCCTCTCATTCCTGAAGATCTGTTTTCTGCTCATTTTGACCCTGTGATCTCTCCTCTCCTGTCTCACCGTCGGTCTTCCCTTCCCATTCATTAAATACAGAGGTTTCTTGAGTTTTGAAGCTTTTCTCCCCACCCCCCTCTGATACAGTCTTTTTTACAGAACTGTGAATACAGCCACTGTCTCTCTGCTGATAGTCACCCGTTCACTGTCTCCCGAACTCTAGTCCTGTGTGTCCACCCCCCTCCTGGACATCGTCTGCTCTGGTTGCTCTTCTCTCGTTCACTTAGCTCCTGTCCATGGTGCCATCTTGTTCTGACTCGTGGAGGTTTAGAGCCGCATTCATCTATGCTGTATCTCCCCAGCTCCACACGGTTCATCGGTTGCTTAAGCCTTCATGATGATTTCAGCATCCATCCCTTCTCACCAGTCCCTCACCTTTATTCAGCTCCGCATCATCTTTCTCTTTTCCAGGCTAGACAGTGGCTGCATTTCCTGGCTCTTTCTCTTCTCCCCTACCCTGCCTGCTGCCTGATTCTACCAGACACTTTTGGGGCCCCCATCCCAACTCCTCAGTCTACCTGTGGTTTCAGTCATGGCCACAGTGCTCAGTTTCAGGTGAGCTCAGACTCTTGCTGACAGTGTCTCACCTCATGTTATTCTGAGAGGCTTTCTGCCCAAGGACTTTCCTTGAAGCTCGAAGAGTCTGTGCCTAAGCTCAGCTCAGCCTGAAGTGCAAGGGAGCCAGTGGCCCCCCAGGGGCAACCCTCAGTCAGTGGGGAACTGCAGTTGACAGTAAGCACCCCGCCTCCCGTCCTTCACGCAGACAGTTCTGGGAGGACTCTAATATGCTTCTTGGGTGAGCCGGAGAAGAGGTCACGCCCAGTGCCAGAGCAGTGACCTTCATAATGCCCCCTGACGTTGGATTTTCCTCCTGCCCTCTCCCTCTCCTGTTCTCTGGCATCGTCTCCCAAATAAACTCCCTACATCTGTGTGCTCACCTCAGGCTCTGTTTTGAGGGGGATTCCAACTAAAACCAGTTTTCTGAAAGCTCCTGCCAGACACCGTCAGTGGTTTCACAAGCCTTCACAATAGAGAGCTGTTTGTGCTCTGAAATCCTAGGCTGCTGGGTTTGACGGTCGCCTATCTTGCTGGTATTCTCTTATTCACCCTTACCCTTTGTGGCGGTCAGACGGAGTTCCTCGAGGTGGAGACTGTCTTGTTCACCTTTGTTTCCATTATTTTGCTCCATGTCCAAGACAGGAGGAAAGTAAATATAAATGATATTTTCAGTGAATGAATGAACGAATGAATGAATGGATGGATGGATGGATGGGTGTCTTTATCCTTTGCTTGTTCATCCTTCAAGGCTCTTCTCCTCTTCGTTGCTTAGTGGTGAACTTTCCCTGCACTAAATTGACAAGACACTGTATGGATTACCTCTGTACGGTACTTTTTGCTCTCTAGTTGGTATTTATTTACAAGCCTTACGTGCTAAAATGCAAATTCCTTGAGGGAAGTGATCTTTATTTTTCTTTATATTCCCCCATAGAGCCTAAGGGAACGTGGATAATCAATAAATGTTGGTGAATGACTGAGAAAATTTCTCACTACTTTTCTAGGCATCCTCGCTCCTTTTGATTTGTTCTATTCTCTGTTCTCCAGACATGTCCCATGTTTTCTTATTCCCATGAACTGGGGCTGTTTTTTCCTCTCTTGCCTTTTATACATGCTTCTAACAGTGTTTACCTAGTAGAAATTCTATCTATCCTTCAAAACCTAGCTTAAATACCTTTTGCATAGTTTCTCCCAACCCACCCTCTTGAGCCTCTCCCTGCACTTCCTGTATGTTATTCATTTGTATTATTCTGCTTTAAGTAGCATCATTTGATTTGGCTTATTTTCCTTCCTTCTGGGAGATGGTAAGCATTTTCAGGGCAAGACTGGTTACTTCCTTGTTGTATCCAGGGGCTTGCTCAGGGCTCTGTAATCAATAAGTATCTGCTGGAATGAATTAATTTGAATAGGGTAAATTATCCCATCATGCCTTTTCATTCCCATCTTAACTAGTACCCCCTGACCTATCTTTGTGTGTGTGTGTGTGTGTGTTTTTTAGTTTCAATTTGGTAATGGAAGAAATATCAAGCAGAAGGAAAGATATATATCTAGAGCCAGTCAGCATGATCTACTATGTTTGAATGTGAATATTTGAACATAACTTATAAGTACGCCATTTCAATTATTTGTAAAATATTTAAATAGTATAATCCAATTTACATTCTATCATTTCCAACAGCTGTAAAATTTACTTTACACCAAAGTTAGCTCAATCACTTTAATTCAGTCTGGAAAAACAGTACAAATGAAAGCTTAATTTGTATTTAATCTCCCCTTTTGTTTCTACATTATTGCCTTCGAATCATTCCTTTTAGTGATTGAGATTTAAACCAGAGAGAGGAAAAAGGCATGATGAAATATTTGAGAAGAATATAACCCATAATGAAAAGTTTGGAGTAAATGTTTAAAAATTCCAACTGGCTTTGTTCTTGGGGTTTCAATTCACAGCAATGTCTTTGTTATAAGCCTGTGGTATGAGCTATGTGGGTTACTTCGTCAGAATCATAGACTGTGACTCTCAGGCATTTAAAACCAGGTGATTCATTTGGAGCAGGTTACATTTATACCCTGTATATGAAGATTGGCAGGGAATACAAATGTGAATAATTATTATTTAGTGTGTTGATCATGCTCATATCTTCCTAAATGGCTTTATGATCATTTTGGTGAGTTTTTCTCTCTGAGCTCTGGCAGTCTTCCAGCTAATGTCGTCAGCAGGGAGTAGCAGTGAGGAGAGAAGTGTGGCAGAACTGTGACTAACCACGACTTTCCTGTCCTCCTAAGACATCAGATCTGACATGGGGACGGCTGGCGGGAAGTCCAGGCAAGGGGCAGAATGACCAAGTGGCATGTTTGTGCTTAGAACAAAACAACCTTTCCTTGTCTCTTTGTCTGCCAGTTGGCAGGATTTATGGAAGTGTTGTGGAGACCCACACGTGTCCTCACCGGGGCTTTTTTCCCAACTCCACACTCACCGTTTCCCTCACGCCCCCAATAAGCCTTGAGATCAAGAGGTGTTCGATGAAGAGAATGTGTGAATGAATTAAGCTGATCAGGAAGAAAGAACTAATTGAGTGAAAGAGAGAGGAAAGAAGGAGTTCAAGCCCATTTTTGGCCTAGAAGCAGTTCAGGAGACAATCGCACGTTACCCATTCAAAAAACAGTTTCAGAAGGATGGATGCGATCTCATGGGCCTAGACTCTGAAAGACGGAAAAGCTCAAGAGGAGTTTGAGGTAGTTCTGTCACAAGTACTCTCAGAAAAGAGGAAAAGGGCGAGACATCTAGACACCTGCCTAATGAGGTGGGATAAGATTTTTAAATGGGACACAGTGGTCAGTGAAAAATGAGTTAGATTCACCAAGCATATTCCTTTCTCTTAAGTGAGATGATCCTCACAGCAACTCTGTGATTTTGGTCCAACATGGAGGAGTGACTCCATTCCACAGCTGAGAGAATTGAGGCCCAAGAGTTTGAGTGACTTGCCAAAGGTCACAGTGCTAATAGAGGCTGGAGTTAAGTTTCGAAGAGACTCAGGTATTTTGTGTCTAGAATTCAAAGTTCTTCCTGCGACACTATGCTGTACAATGTTGGCCCAGCTCTTAATAGTGCTGTCAGATGACCCAAACCACCCAGTGAGCCGAGGTCTATGAAATGCAGATACCAAATATGTAAAAGTATGTAGTCATGACAGAGGGTAAAAGATGGAAGGTTAGTTCTGCTCTACCCACTGTGGTGAATGGGAAGACGCACAACTGTTCCACTCACACTTTGGCTTCCGTCTTTTCTATCAGTTCAGTTCCGTGAGTCCGAGGCTGCCATGCACCATACCTGTGTGGGCCTCTGTAGGCAGGCAGGGAGTGTAATCCTGAGTAACTGCTCAGCATCAGACCCACATGTCCCTAGGAGCTTTGGCGTGCCAGTGTCAACCACTTGACCATCCACCACCCCAGGCCCCTTGACAGTGGCTGCAGCTGTCTAGATTCACTCGACATCCTTGTGTGTTGAGGAGAGGGTGGGGGAGCGGTGGTTAGCCCAGCCCATTGGTTAAGTGGAGGGCAGTGAGGAGGGCCACTACTGCCTCTTCAAAATCCCCCCGCTTATTTTGGTGAGATTTTTCAAGGTGTAGACTCTACATAAATGAGCCTTTTCCTTTTTGGACCTGTTGGTTTAGTGAAGATATTAGTAAACACTTCCATGGCTGAATCAGCGATGGAGGAATTTGCGGAAGGACAGGAGGTTCCTCCTCTGAAGAAAAGGCAGAAGGTCATTTCTTTCTGGGGAAGAGCAAGTCCTCATAGGGGAGCAGGAATTGGACCCTGGTGGTGATCGATGCTACCTGAAGAGAAGTGGGTGCAGTGGAGCCTGGAGTCAGCCTGGGGAAGGTCTGATAGGGGCAGGCTAATGACTTGGAATTCTGTGCCATAAAGCCTTCCTTGGGGTAGGGGGCACAGTGAAGGTTGCTTCCTGTTGTTTCTCTTCATTTTCAAGTGCGAAGCGAAATGCTTAGATTTGTATTTTAGAAATACCACCAGGAAGTGATTTTGAAGAACAGACCAGAAGGGAAAGAAGGCTAGAGATGGGGGCAGCAACGAAGAAGCCAGACTGAGGGAGCTGAGGAGAGAGGGAGGGAGGGAGGTGGAGGGAGGAAACGAGAAGGAGTGAGAGAGAATCTGGACCACCGCGGCAGAGGAGAGGCTCGCGAGGGGGCTTCTTGTGGGAGCTGTCTTGAGGTAGATGCAGGCATAAGCGATCCCTAAATAAGTGTATAATTAAAATAAGAAGCATCCCCCCCCCATCCCACACCAAACCAGTAGGAGAGCACTTACCTCAGAGATGCCCGTGTGAGAGCCTGTGGGCCCCAGTTTATATTCCCGGGCCTCAAGTGTGGCCTAGGGATCGGCAGTTTGATAATCACCCAGGGGTTTCCGATGCAAACTGCAGGAGCACTTGATGTTGCCCTTGGGTTCTGACCTCTGGCAAAGATGAACAATCCCGTCATGTCCTTTTCTACGTCACTTTCCCAGGACCTCATGACGCAACTGCCGTGCGTGCGGCTTCCTATGTGCCAGGCACTTGGCAAAGCACGTAATCAGCATCAGTCCTTTAAATGTAGGCATCTGTCATTTTCAAACTTGAAAGAGTCTCAGAATCAGCTGTGCTCCATCCTCAGTGTTTCCTCGTCTGGTGGTCCGGGACGGTGCCCGAACATGTGCATTTCTAGCAAGTTCCCCTGTGATCTTGGGCTGCGGGCCACCCCTGGGAACTGCCACTGTGCAGCCAGAGTGGGGCATGGAGTGTTGACCTGTCTTACTGGCGAGGGAACCGGAGGCTGCCTGGGCTGAGCAGTTAGCCCAGGATCCTTGAGGTGCAGTGAGAACCTATGTTTGTCTGACTCTCTGGTTCATATTCTTTACCACAAGGTCAGCTTCCATCCTGCAAGGCCAGGACTGGTGGAACTCATTACCTGCTGGGCTTCTGGTCCCCTTTCCTCACTGAGGCAAATGGATTTTCTTGTTAGCGCTTCCTGAATCTCTTCCTGTAACGTGCAGTCTTGTGCCGGGGGCTGGCCTCGTGCCTGGGCAGAGGAGGCATCTGCTTCCCTGGTGAAATTAGACATCCTCCGAGACATCCCCCGAACTCCAATGTCTCCCTCTCCTGCGGTGGCATACGTTTACGTTTCTGTTACCAGGTTGTGTTCTAGACAGTGCGTGAGCTCCTGGAGGGCACGGACCATACCCTATTTGCATTTCTAGCTCTTAGATCTAATGGCAGGCTCCTGCGAAATGGGCAGTAAGTTGAGTGGATGAACGAGTGAAAGAAATAGGTTACTTGGAGAATGTGAATAATTAGACCTATGAACTGGGTTTAGATTAGTCCAATGGGCAAACTGGCTTAGAGAGTAGTTGGATGGGTAAGCTTTGAATACTGGAGGTAGCATGAGGAGAAAGTACTACTTACTTAGTAAAAGCAAACCTCAGCAGCTTCCATGATGAGCAGAACTCCGTGGGAGAGGAGGGGCTGAAGATCTCCTGCCCTGGTTTTCCGTGTTTGACGCAGCCCTGCCGGTCGCAGGGGTAAGCGGTTTTCTCACTCTGTGCTGGCACGCCTGGACCAGTTCGTGGGGATGACCGTGATCGAGGGCATACTGGGAGTTGAGTCCCGGCTCGCAGAGCCCAGGGGTCTAGTCCTGCCTTGACCAGCTCCTCTCAGGGCTCTGAACACCGTCAACTTTGTTCCAGTCCACCTGGGTCCTCCCTTGGCAGCGTTTGCTTCCATGTGGTGGCTGCTGTCCTTGATCCAGAGCACGAGGACCAGTACCCTCCTAGGTGCTGGGCACCTTTTAAATCCGGACCCGGGAGGTGTTTCTCTCACACTGACCTAGGTCTGCTCTCCTGGACACTGGTGCTCATCCGGCCACCCACCTGTTCCCCGGGTGAAACACGAGCAGCCACAGCCTTCCGGTTATCAGGTGAATGCGCAGTCCCCTACCCCGAGGTGTCACATTATGGCCGCACTTCACAGTATCTAATATGGTGGCAGGGCCATCTTGCGACCTGAGTCAGGCCAGCGGTCAGGTGGCGTGCGGAGGGGGTTGGCGTTTTCTCCTAAGGGTCAGTGAGTGCAGAGTGTCGTGTGAGGCACCGGGAAAAGGGACGCAGCTCCTGAACCCCTGCTCAGCTTCTGTGGCATCAGGCCCTGCTTGCAGAGTCTTTAACGCTCGGATTTCTTCTTCCCACCCCTGGGTTCTCACCACACGGTGAGGGTGGCAAACCCTTGAATTATCAGCCCCCTCGAGCCCTGGGACCTGCATCAGCAGTCTGGCATTCATGATGGTCATTCCCGCCTCCAATTCTAAATAACATGGTCGAGCTGATGGAAAATGCTGGCGACGTCCCTCCGGATGTCACTGCTCCTGGCTGCGCTGATATATACACGCCTCTTTCCCACAGAATATAAGGTCTGTGGGAGGAGACCGGGAGGAGTCAGAGGAGATCTGGGGCCTCCTGCTCTTTTGCTGGTCATTTTCAATGAGGACATGGGGTTTGGGTGCCTTGAGGTCGTTAAGAGAAACCACTGGAGTTAGGAATTTTGGGGGCAAAGGACTTTATTTATCTTTTCCCTGTTTGGTGATTCTCAGCTCTGAATGTAGCTTTTTGTATCCACATGCCATGTTGATTTACTTTTTCCATTTCTTGGAATGATGCAGAATGTCTGGGTTATGAAGAATATGGGACTGTGTTTTCTGCATTTCCTTTATTGAGTATCAGAAAGTTACTTGAACAAACAACTCGTTTGCCATTCATCCTTATAATGTCCTCTCTTGATTAGCTGCTTCTGCGCATGTGATTCTAAAGAGAAATCCAAGATTTCCACGAACTTAGAAATACTCCTTTAGATTTGCGCAGTACCTGTACCATTCAAGCCAATTAAAATTAAAAAAAATCATCGATGTTTGTCACCCCGATTCATTTGTGTGCGCTTCATCAGTGTCTGACAAATACTGTGCCTTTCTTCCAGTCATTGTTAAAACCCAGTGTATGGAAATAGTGTTTATACCAGCAGCTGTTACAAATCTGGGGCTATGGATTAATGTCAGCTTCTGAATGTAGAGTGCTTTAGTTAATTCCACCCAAGGACAGATGATATCATCTAGGAAGAAGGAATATATTAGAAACTGTCAGCCAGGAGGTAGTAAAAGGGGGTGATATGTTATAAGGAGTAGTAAAAGGTCATTCAAAGAAGAGATATTGCTAATAACTCAATTAAAATTTTCATGCTGACATTTTACAAATTTCTGTGGAAGCCCTAAAACATTTTCAGAGCTAGCTAAATTCATACCCTAGATTGGAAAAACAGGGGTCAAATAGGATTCACACAATTCCTTTGTGAGGGGAACAAATTGGGATAATCTCCTTTTCCAGGAACTTGTGGCCAACTAATTCAAATATGCAACTCCTTTGGTGTCTAGGTGAGACAGAGGAATTTTGCAAGTACATCCCTTCATCAGGGATTATGCCCTTTCCTCTCCTAGGCTTTGCGACAAGACAACCAATGCATTTGGCCCTTGACTTTGTGGAAACCAGTCTTTGCCAGCCCGGTGCTTTATTATAGTTATTTTCTGTATTTTGCTGCCTGGAAAACAAAACAAAACCCATCTTCTTCCTGGGAGCTGAGTGGCACAAAAAAGAGTGGGGATAAAGGTTGAACTTGAACTTGGGGTAGAAACGCTTCCAGCCCAGGCGATGAGATGCAGCCGCCATGACTCAACCAGTCAGGCGGCCAGGACAGAAACAGCGGGGATGGCAGGGTGTGTGGAAGGTCAGCTCACCCATTTGCCTGCTGTCCTGTTTGGAAGGGGTGATCTGTTCTTGAAGCTGTTCTCACCTAGAGTCCACCTGGCTTCCCTTGGCAGCTGTTTCTGTTAGGGTTTCTGAATTCTTACTCCCGTGCAGTGAATGTGAACATGGTCCTTTTCCTGGTATTTCCCCCATCGTCCTGGAGAGGAAGTGATCAGTATGTATGTATTGATGCGTGTGTAGCCAGTCATTGCTTTAGCTGCCTGCGGTGTGCTCGATGCTCCGGATTTGGTGGTCTGCAAAAGGAAACACGGCGGCTGCCCTCATGGAGCTTACGGTCCAGCGGAGGTGAGGGCATCACTGAGAAGCAGATGTTCAATCACAGTTGGGGCAGGGACTGGGGAGGACAAAGACCTGGTGAGACCTAATCTGACATCGGGTGCTTTGGAAGGGTTTCCCTGATGAAGGGATTTCTCCCCGGGGAGCTGAAGGAGGCAGGGGTAATTGGGAAGGGAGAGAGGGAAGAACATGGCAGGCAGAGGGAACAGCATGTGAAAGGTTCTTGACGGGACAGAGTTTGGTGGTTATGAGGCACCGGGAAGAGGCCTGTGTGGCCATCGGGGAGCGAAGGACGGGGACAGAGCTGAGCCTGGCAGATGGGCAGCCTCAGTCCGTGGAAGGTCTTAGTAGGCAGCAGTAAGGTGTTTTGCTTTTAAAATGTTTCATAATTACGAAGACTACATTCAAGGCAAGCCAGACCCGAACTTCTCTCCTCCCAATTCCTACATAATCCCAGTTCTTTTCCTCTTCAACTCTGGGAACCTGTATTAAAACTTGCAGCTGAGAATTTCAGACTGCCTTAAAAAATTTTTTTTTTTTTTAAATTCCTTCTTCAAAGGTGGTGATGGGTGTAGGGGCTCCAGCAGCAGTGACAGAGAGCCTAGAACGTTGCTTTGGGCATCTCAGGTGGGATGTCTCAGCGTCAGACATAGTTGCCTGCGTGTTCCCTGCATGGAGAGGGAGAGAGATGTCTTTGTCGTGTGCTGCGTACACAGGAGGCACTAAATAAATGCTTGCTGATGAGTCAGAGGTGATGAGTCCAGCTCTCAGGAACGCACAGCGCAGTTTTATCTGCTGCGGCCATCTGAACACTGTTGGCCAAGAGGGCCTGGGGGCGAGGGGCGGGCACGGCTGCATCTGCTCCTCCGTTCTGCGTGTGTGCTCGGGCCACCTGATGCCACCTCCACGATGGCACATTTGTCTAGTTAAGCGTAAGCCAACTCCTCTCCCTCTTCTGGGGCCCTCCTGACGGGGGCTGGGGAGGACAGGGACAGGCAGTGAAAGCCCAGTTAATGTGGTCTGTAAAGGGAGGTGGTGGCTGCTGGGGCGAGCTCAAATGAAGATAAATGCATTGTTAGGTTTTTGTGGACCAAGGCCGCACTTTCATTAAGGGTAATTTACATAACATAACTAATGCTCAAGGCCAAACAGTCCTTGTGGCCCAATGACAGCCCCTGACAGCCCGCGGACAGCAAGGCCTCCTGCAGGATTCCTCAGGTCGGGAAGCCGCCTCCTTCCCCTTGCTGGCTCAGCATGCTGGTTGCTCGGAGGAGCTCTCTCGGTGACCTCGCGAGCTATGTGCCGATGGCATCAAAGCCCCACGTCCTTCTTTGCGGCACACCAGCCAGGCACCCTCTGGGCAGAGCTCACTTGCCCTTTTCCTTCCTGTTTCCCCGAAGGGGTCAGCTTCCTGGTGTGAACCCTCCTAAGTCCTGGATGGGAACTTTCTAGGGTTCATCTTGGCCCACTGGGAGGGTCCTGGTTCCCCACTGGGGTTGAATGAAGTAGGCCCTCGGTCAAGATGTTGGCGGATGAAGAGTAGGCTAGTAGCGGTAGAGCTGCCTCTGTTCCTCCCTGACGTACCTTGGAGGTGAGGACGGCTGATGGCGTCCCTGGCGTGCTCACCAGGGGCCTTTGTCTGCACCACCCTCATTATACGTTAATACCACCAGAGACACTTGGAGGTCAGCTTCTCCACGTTGCACGGCAAAGCAATTATCATTTCCTCTCGCTGCAGGGGTGACTGTTCGGTATCACATGATGGATTTTTGCTGGTAATCAGAACTTTCTGCCCATTGGTCTTCAGAACATACTTTTGTGTTGACATTTGCAAGGTACGTATAAGACGGAGCCAAGGAACAGAGTGAGGGAATGAAAGGGGGAGTGGGGAAGGAGGACCATTATACTCAAGTTAATGATGACAATTTCCCTCCACTTACAACTTCGAGAAGTAAGAGACAATAGATGTGTGTCTTCTGCTTGCATGCGCACGGAAGGAGATGACACGAAGAGATTTTGTTAGCGGGAAGGGTGATCTATTACTTTAATGATTCCATTGCTTGCCAAATAAAAGAGAAATCTCATTGTGGTGCAGAGCCCCATCCTCATCAAGCTATTCATTGTGAGGCGTTTGTTGTTAATTAGAGAAATTCTGAGCTTCCATAAGCTGGTTTTGGATTTTTATTTTTTCTCTTGTCTACCTTGACAGTCTGGTTCTTCCTAGTTTATAGGACCTATGTAAGCATTTGTATGTCTACTGCTGACGCTCATGAATGGATTTGAAGAGCTTTTAGATTTGGGTCAGTGGGGTTGAAGTAATAGAACATTTCATAGAGTTTAGTGAAAGTTCCCCTCCACCATTATGCTAGCAACTGGAAGGACTGTGTGTGTCTGGGTGGGTGGGGTGGGCGGGGGTGTTATCATGTGAAGTGTGGATAATTTGAACAAATTCTCAGTACTGTGCCTGGGAGGTTTAAGCTGAGATGGGGTCTTGCGGTCTAGGTGGGATCCAAGGAGCCATTTTCTCAGGGTGGCTGGAGACTAGTTAATAGGAATTGTGTCCAAGGTCTTAATGGGAGCACAGCACCAAGTGACAAGTGCTGTGGTCCAGGAAGGGCAGCAGGTGGAGAAGCAAGAAGAAGGTCAGAAGCCAATGGGACTTGGATGGGAGATCATGCATGTGTCTAGACCTAGAGCCAGGAGTGTTGGAAGCTTCTGGATTCCATTATTGTATGAACCTGACCATGGCTGCGTAAAGCAGTGAGGCAGGGCCTGACTGTAATGACATGACTTCCACCCACTTCTGCTGTGCAGTCTGCTTTTTTCTAGTAGCTAGCTAGATTTCCAAAGTAGTGGAGCAATGTTTTTACAGCAGTTTAGGAGCCAGAAGGGACATTAATGTCATGGAATCATGAGGTCAGAAGATCTGGAGAGGAGGACATCAGGTCTACCCAAGCCCTCTTAGGGCATCGCCAAACTTCCTTATGCAGCGATGCCACCATGACATCCTGTTTCTATTTATTCAGCTGACGGATCTGGCAGACCCGTTTTGTGAATGTGCTGGCTAACTTTGGAGCTAGGCTTAGTAAGCCCACTTTGAACATTATCCTCTTAGAGCTTAATTTTACCTACTAGTTGTGTGACTTCGGACAAGTGACTTCACTCTCCCAGGTCTCAGATTTTTCATCAGTAAAATGTTAGGAGGTCCCTGTGGACCCTTTCAGCTCAAGGATAGTATGCTGGGTGACTGTTGATGTGTATCTAAGTAGGCCCAGTTAGAAGCTCTTGGTGTAGCCACCCATGTGCTTAGACTCAGCCTCACAGAACCTATGGAAATAAAATTAATACTAAAACTTTGGTTCTTCACCATCCTGAAGGAGCCCATGGAAGCATCATCTAAGCTGTAAGCTCTTTGAAGACAGGGACAATTTCATTTTGTTTTTTCCACCTCCAAAGCCATCAGATTGTTTGGTGGATATTTGGTGTTTAATAAATTAGTACCGAGTATGGGTAAAAAAGATTGACTTTCAGATAAGATGTACTTTTTTCTACACCTGAGGTACTTGACATAGATATGCCATAAGCACATATGCCTCAGACATGCCTCTTACAAAAAAAAAAAAAACAAACAAAAAACAAAAAACAAAAAAAACAACTCATCAACTCCACTGGAGCAGTGACCAAATCTTAGTCACTCCTGGTTTCCAAGTGCCTGGAATACTACCAGGAACATAGAAGTTGTTCAGTAAATGTTTGCTGAATAGCTAAGCAAATACATCTAAGACCTGGAAAATGGGTAGTTGGACTTTTTAAGGTGAACTGGGAACTAGAGAATATAGGCCTGGAAAAAGAAGAAAAAAACATGGTGCTATTTTGTTTAATTTGGTTTCCCGCCTCCTTGAAGCTGTAGCTTTGTTATTCTCTACATACCAGAACGTGGCAACCGGGAGACGCTATCTATTTGTTGACAGGGTCTGCAAATGGCTACCAGTCCAGCATAGGTAAGTATAGAAATGAAGCATAATTATTTAGGAACTTCCCCAGTAATTTGGCACTGCCTGACACCCAAGTGTGTGATCACTAGCTTTGTCTTGTTAAGCAGTGCGCAGACAAGTCCACCTCTTGTCCCCGGTACCTGGTGAGTGTCACGTGGTGATCCTGGCACTCAGGTCATTCACAGTAGGACCACGGACTGGCCCAGGACACGCTGGAAAGACATGGTCTTTCAGCACATCCCTGGAAAGAAGCAGGGTGAAATACCTTGTCGTCCAGTCTCGTAGTCATAGTTCTGGAACAATATTAGGGATACTGTTATATAAAGCTATTTCTGACTTGTTATCACATATTGTCTGTGTTATTGATTTGAGGAGGACTGAGCTAGCCATGCCCTGTTAGTCAACCAAGTTGAGTTAAGACCTGTGTGACAGTGTTTTGCTCTATTTAAAACTAGCTAGCCTTGCATGACTATTTAACTTGCTCCTTTGGCCCCATTAATATCAGCCTGTAATCAAGTGAGCTAATTAAGCTATTTTCTGTCCACTGATCAGAGAATATAAAAGCTTGAGGTGACTCTAGTCATCCTCTGATATAACTCCTTCATTTTTTCAGAGCCAACCAAATCTTAGAGGGGTTAAATAATATGTCTGAGGTCTCACAGTTGTTTAGTTATTAAGACATTAGGGTCCTTCACCCCTTAGGTCATTGTGTCTTTACATTTTGCCTTGAAGTTCAATAAAATCCTGTTTAGATTTTGCTGTATCCAATGTATAGTTTCGTTGTAAGTTATGTACTCCTATTTGACAGTGGACCTGGAATGGACAGATTTTGTGTACCAAATAATTACCGATGGTTTATCTTTAAAAAAAACTCAACGTTTGAAGTTAAGAACAAAAGAAGCAGAGGTGATTTATATATAAATATTCATATATAATGTGTAACATGTAATATATAACATTTAACATTTTATATTTATATATACACATAACTATATAAAAGTAGAATAATATGCAGTCCTGTAGCAATACTTGCTGAGTAGAAGGATGTTGACCCCCTATTCATTATAGTTCTATTCGCAAATGAGGATAAAACGTCACACAAAAGTGTGCATTAGTGGAAAAGCAGGTTTCAGTGTGGTCCAACTCAGGTGTTGGCAAAAATCTGCGACCTATAGGTCAAATCCTGCAGCCTTCTGTATTTATAAATAAAGTTTTATTGTCACACGGCCATGCCAGTTCATTTACTAGCATCTGTGGCTACTTCCATGCCATAACTTCAGATCTGAGTAGTTGTGACATGTGCTTTGTGGTCTGGAAGGTCTAAAATACTTACTCTGTGACCCCTTCAGGCAAAGTTTGCTAACATATGGTTTAGAAGCATCTTTGTTTTAAAATTCTGATTGTACTAGGCAAGGATCTTGATTTGGAATCCGACCTGAGTCCTGATAAGGAAGGAGTTTAATCAGATTGTTCAGAAGCCTGTTTTAAAACCCTTTCACCAGCTGCCAGTTTTTAGTCTACATGTTCATCTCCTGGTGATCCTGAGAGAGTGAAATTAACCACCTCTGGAACAAACATTCAATCTTTTTCTTTTTTCCACTTTCTTGGGAGAGTAATAAATACAGTCAACGACTCTGGATTCTATTACTATGTAAGAGCTCTTTAAAAACATCTAACCATCTGCTTAATGACCGGTAATATGTTTCTAATGGTCACTCTCGAGAAGACACTTCCAGTTCATGACTGCATAATAGTGATCCCACAGCCAAGATGCTCCTGAAGTAATGCCATCAAAGGCCAGTCTCCAGCTCTGTAGTGGCAGAGGCCTCTGGAGATTTTCTCTAAAGAGAAAAATAGAGACCTCCTGATGGCTACATGTAGAAACTCTTCTGTTTCATGAAGCCCTGGACGATAATGAGTGCATGGTCTGCAAGTACTTTTTGACTAATGAGGACTTAGAACTTTGACTTTTTTGGGGGGGGCATTGACCTGTCTAGGTAGAGTTGTAATTGGTGGTCGGCTTAATTAGTATCTGTCCTCTCATTTCAGATGACATACCCTCAACTGTTGTCACTAAGAATCCTGCGTCCCTGGTCTGGGCCTGGCAGCTGGTGACAGCTTGGCAAATTATGAGTTTCCTAGCTTTAAAACAGACTAAATTGCAGACAAAACAAGCCATTAGCTGAGTAAATACTGTATCTCTGTTTGGCTTCTGTAAGAAGAAGGAGATTAGCACGAGTGTTTAGTGTTCATAATTATTAGTAGGAGGCAAATACTAGGCTCAGGCTGACTGGAGATTGTTTCATTATACCCAATTAACACCCACTTGATTATTCTTAATTACTTCTGCTTGATGACAGAGGAGTAAAGATGTCATACTTCAAATGTACAAAAAGCAACGGGGTCATCGATATACGTGCATTTGTAATATCATATGCCGCTCATTTTGAGGTGGCTATTTAATACAGTCTCCGTAGAGAGATAGAAAATGAAATGTCCACTTGTCAGGATTTTAGTAAACACTACGGGGAACTTAGATGAGATGCAGAAAAATAAATATTAGGATAAAAGTGGATTTTTCTGTCACGGTATGGTTTCGAATTTTTTGGTTCTGATTTGTTGAAGGCTTCCCTCCCCATCTTTTCCCTAACTGTGGTGCAGAAAGTTAGACAGTAGCAGAAAGATCAATAATTAGAACTAGAAGCATCTGAATGTGGACTTCCTGAGAAAGGGTAGGAAGTATGTGTGTTAAATGACCCAAAACAGAAACAGCCACTTGATGGGGGTTTGTGGAGGTATGAGAAGCTGAGACCCAGTCAGCCTTGGTTCGAGAAACGTCATGACCAGCCTGGGTAAGGCATGTGACATGTCCGTGCCTGATGTAATCTCAGAAGCAGGTGTCGGGGGTCAATACAATGAGTCAGATTTCCTTAAGTTTCAACTCCACATTAAGACCCCCTCTTTGGAATACTAGAACACCTCCTTTCTCAAGCTTTTAGGGGGAAAAAAAAAAAGGAAGAGATTCTTCCCCTGCAGTTACTTCCTTGGTCGGGAAGATTTTCCATGATAGCGGACCTGGGAGGTATTCTTTTCTTTTTTTGATTAAAGGCTGTTACAGTCTTGAGTCGTTCCTCCCTGCTTGCTTGTGGTGTCAGTGACGTTGCGCTGGAAAAATTTGGATTGCTACATTTTTTTCCTGGATCGAATTTAGGTATGAAGTCATTCTTAGGTAAAGAGGAAGGGACTTGGCAGCAGCGGAGAATGATGAGGTCTGCTGCTCGTGCCAGGGCGTTCTTAGACGGGTAACCTGCTTGATCCGAGCTGGACGTGTGCCGGCAGCGTGCTGGTACCGACCCTAGCTGCCCACTGTCGGCTCCCAAAGTCGATCGGCAGTTAGGTGCTGAGCATTTGCTTGTGCACGGCATCAAACCAGACCCGTGAGGGGATCTGATAGGGGCCAAACCCTCCCCACCTGGGGAGACAAGGCTATCCTATGAGACAGTTGTGTTTAATTAGTTGCTAAAAAGCTGGGTGCAACTAAGGCCTGCAGAGGTTCAACAAGGAGGGCTGTGTTGGGCAGGGAAGACCAAGGCTTCGCGACTAGAGCCTGAAGAGTAGGTAGAATTGAGCTGCTTGGAGGATGTCCCAGCTGTTGGCGGCTCAAAGGCTGGTGGGAGGAAAAGCTGTGGCAGGTAAGCGGAAACATGGCTCCCTTGTCCTTTGATGAGGACTGGCCCGGGTCCATGCTCAGGTCCAAGGACCAGAAACCCAAGTACATCTCATGGGGAGCAACTGCGTGGCTGAATAATGAGATGGAAGGCCATCTCAAGGAGAGGGCCCCAAGGAGATAGTGTTAATGAGGATTCCCTGGGATCTATTTCCATTATGAAGGAAGAGACATTAGGCAATCTGTTAAAGTCAAAAAGTCGTAAGTATATTTAAAGATTTAAGGCTACAATGGAATATCTTAGGCAGTCATTTGAAGTCTCTCTGTAGATGTGGCAGCTGATATTTAAAAGGCACACAAAACATTTAAAAATGACCTCAGGAATAGTGTCCCCTGCCCTGAATAATAAAGGGGTAATACTGGGAAATGGAGTGGTGTCAGGCTGTAATCGATTCCAGGCTGATGAATGATGGTGCGGGCCGTCTTTGCTGCTGCTGTGGGAACCTCACACCAGTTCTGCTGTGCGAATCTACCCCCATTCGCTGTGCCCTGAGTGGACAGAAGGGGTTGTTTGGAGAGAGGTGCGTGGGTCACGAGGTCGTTTCGGGCTTGGTCGTTCTGGGGTGTGTGTGTGTTGGTGTGATGGTGAGTGGGTCTGTGTAGTGCTTCACGGAACGTGACAAGACTGACCTGGTGGACCAGGTAGAGGCTGGGAGGGCCAGCTGGTTGGGGTGTAGAGCTTACACGTAGAAGAGGACTTGACCCAACTGAGAAAGCTGTGGGGAAGCTGTTGGAAGGTCCCTGGCCTTCCCCGCATGCAGAAACAGCAACGGATTCCATTCAGGCACTCCTGACGTGTGTCTGTTCGGTCTTGGTACCAAAAGTGTGGTCCGTAGGTCATCAGCAGCTTTGGGGAGCTTATTAGAAATGCAGATTCCTGGGCTCTACTCCAGATCTCCAGAAGCAGAATCAGCGTTTGAACAAGATCTCCAGGTGATCTGTTCACCCTCTGAGTCTGGGGAGCATTGCTTCAGACTTCACTGCTCGTTTCTCGAAACAGGCTGGGTCCCAGTTTTGTCTTTTACTAGCTAACTAGGGGACAGCGAGTCAGTCCATCTCTCTGCATCTGTTTCTTTTCCTCTAACGTGGGGATATTTCTGCTTGCCCCACCTAGAGAATCATTAAAGGAGATAATTCGAGAGAAAGCCCTGTGCGATGGTTAAGCCCTGCAGCGGTGGTTGGCATCAACAGCTGCCATTATAATCACCTGAGGAGCTTGAAACAAGATGCCAGTGTGCAAGCTCCGCTGACTCCTGTTTTAATTGGTCTAGGGTGGGGCCAGCCCTGGTTACTTAAAAAAAAAAACAAAACAAAAACCCTCTTTTGATTCTCATGGGCAGCAGCCAGGGTTCAGCTCTTGTTCTGATCTTAATTGTGTGGATCCTCTCAGCTTCTGTTCCAGAACCTTCAGAAGGGTCGGTGTGCATGCGGTGGAGTGGGGTGTGGGGCGAGGGGCCGGTTCCTGCCAGTTCCTCTGGGGACGCGGAGCCGCGGATCCTACTTCTCCAGAGATGCCGCTCCTGGGAGCATTTCCCTGCACGTGTGACTTGTCACCCCTCGGCCCTGCGCACGTCTGCTCACGTCCTGGCGCAGGCCGGGCCCTGGGAACACTGGGAGGGCAGAGCCTGGTGCTGCCGGCGTCTCCCCCAAGCAGGGCGGGTGTGTGCGAGGCAGGGCCCTGGCGCCGAGGAGCAGCAGGCCTGGGTTGGACGCCGGCACCTTCTTACTGGTTTTCCGTGTCTGAACTACTTGGACAGTCATGGTGAGAAGCATTTAAAATCAAGATGATTATATGTGAAAGTGCTTTACAAAGTATAAAATGCCATAAAGACGGACACGCGGGCTTGGTTCACTTGAGGTGGTAGAAGCAGGTAATGAAAGAATACTGACTTTCACGCCGGGAGTTGACCCCACGCGGAGGCACAGCCTCAGCATGAGAGCAGTTAGCATCTGGTGAGTGCTGACACTGCATTTTCACGTATACCTTCGACGAAGAGTTCCTGAGCACCTGTTAGGTTCTAGATGTTGGCAGACCGCAGGGACTAAGAAAACAACCCCCCAAAGACCAGAAATCAGACGTGCCCTCCCACAGCTTACCTCGCCCCGTGTGGTGTGTCGGAGAGACACACGAACCGTGCACATCTGCGGAAGGAGCGGGAAGGAGGAGGAGAGCGTGGGCAGGGGACCACGTTCTGTGGCCAGAACAAGGAGGGGCAGACGGGCGTCATAAAGGGAGCTCAGGGAACGTCTCTCCGATGAGCCGTGTCTCAGCAGACACCTGCAGGAGGTGACGGGTGAGCGGTCTGCTGGCCCGTGCAAAGGCTTGGGGTGGGAGCTTGCCTGGCGCGTGCGTGGAGAGGTGGGCAAGCGAGGGGTCCGCGTGACTCGGGAAGTCGGGCGCTGTTCCAGAGCCTGGGTCATGCAGGGACTAGCAGGCTCTGGCCAGGATTTGGGATTTTATTCCGTATTGGAAAAGAAGCTCCTAAAAGATGCTGAGCAGAATTTTCTGGAGTCACGTCTCACACTGGTCATGGTGGCAGTGGTGTGCAGAGGAACCAGCAGGGAAGCCGAAGTTGCACCTGCTGAACCCGAGAGTTCGGGTTGGTGTGGATTAGGGTGCTTGCCATGAGGGTGACGAGGCACGGTCACATTCTGGGTGTTTAGAAGGAAGAATGGAAAGGATTTGGTGACGAGAAGGGCCATGCGAGAGACACAGAGGAGCAGTAGGAAGAAGGGAGGTGCCACTTGTTGGCACGAATGAGCAGGTTTGGGTTAATCACGAGTTAAGTTCTGGACTTGCTGAATTTGAGGTTCCTCTTAGCCATCCAAACGGCGATGTCGGGAAGGTAACCGAATGGGAGGCTACTCTGGGAAGCATTCGGGCCTGGGAATAAGAATGTGGGAGCCTGTCAGTGCGGAGGCGGTATTGAAAGTCATGGGTGGATGAGATCCCTTTATCTGCAGTAGGCACACAGAAGGGATTCCAGCGATGGTGATGATCACTGGGCTCTGGTGGGTGTGGCTGTTACTGGAAGACAATCAGCTGTAACGATCTCTGATTCCGTGTAGCGCACTCACTGTATTCTGTCTACGCTAATTTTGAATACATTTTGATGTCCATCAATGCAGCAAAGGAAAGAAAATACATTACTGATTGAACTCTTAGGCTTTTCTCTGTCTGTGCCAACTCCGGTGCACACCAGAGGGACCCTCACTCCACCTGGGCCTGGATGAGCTTGTCCCCTTGGGCCGGCCCAGGCCAGATAGCTGCGGGTCGTGGGGGGCCAGTAATCTCTGTCTGCTCTTCGGGACTGCGGCACAAAGCAGGATGGATGAGATCGGCCAACTCATTACTTACAGGTGTTCTTTAAGGGAGTGCTTGGGAAGTTTTACTCAATTTAACTTAAGACATAAGTAATGCCATTCCCAATTCGGGGCAATGGCTTAGAACCTGGCTCAATGTCCTTTTTACTAAGTAATTATCCAGATTTCCTTACTAAATGTTATTTTATGTATTATGTGTAATAGCCTCTTTCTTTCAGCTATGGTAGGATGGTAATAGCGGCTGATAATGGATCACGTTCTCATCTTAAAGTTCCGCCTCTGGCACTTGGGGCCCTCGTGGAGGGAAGGGTCTGCTCAGGAATCAGGCTGATCCCCTGGCCCTACTCACTGGTCCTGGATTGGTTTGCTTCTGAGGGATTGGTTTGCCTAAGGGGTCACCGATAACTTCTTAACCTTTAAAGCACTGCCTGGTTTTGAAGATTCAGGGAAACGTAAGGAGCGCTTCTGGCTCAACCGCTCTCTTGCCTTCTTCTGAGCCCCCTTTGGAGAGCTGGGACTGATGGGAATGTAAAGCCCCAGGGGGGGAGGGATGGAGCAGTATAGGCCTCCAGATTATGACTGGACACCACAGACGCCTGTTTTTATTGTACCTCAAGGTGGCCAATGTTTTGTTCAGTATCCTTGTCACTGGCTCTCAGGAGAGATTCACTGAATGGGACTCATGTGGTAGGAATTACGTTCCTGGTGGTGTTTTTATAGTGTGCATGTTGGACAGTATGGACATTGGCTTCTTAGAGATGACCTGGTTATGCAGACAGCCTTCCTGCAGCTATTGAGCACCTGCTATTGGCCAGCTGTGCTCCCATGGGGTAGTTTCATCGAGTGCTCAGTGGGTGCTGGTCATGGAGATGGATCCCAAAATATGTGTCATTCATCGCCATGTGCCATGCAATTATGTTCTCCAGTGCATCAGGACTAACACCCACATCGGAAACGTGTGTGACTACCTAAGAGGGGGGATCCGGCATGGGCCTGGGTATCTGTCAACATGGTAGCCTGATTTCCTGCCCTCAGGCGGTCTCCGGTCTAGCTGGGGAGGCAGGGCATGGTTGCATGAAACGGCACATAGCAAGCAGAGCATTGCTCCGTGTTCATCGGAATGCGGAAGCGACAGAGCTCCCAGGGGTCGTGAGGACACGCGGACCTGTTGGCTGGGCATCAGGTCACCGGGGAAGTGTTCGAAACCAGGGGCGTCTGTGTGTTTGAACACGGCTCCAGTGATTCTGATGCATAATGAGGCATAAGAAGCACGGCTCTGGTAGGACTTAGGTGTAGAGACCAAGGTGGGGGTGACAACCTGGCACGAGAAAATGCTGGCCGTGTCACGAGGTGAGGGCGGCGAGACTCACTGGTGCTGTGGCTGCTGTTCCCTGGCCTCGACGGGGAGTCTTGTTTGGGGAAACAGTAGAAATGTAGTGAGAAAGGGGCAACTTTCAGAAGACCTTAAAGTCCTGCAGAGCGAATTGAATTTTATCCTGAAAGTTACAGGGAAATCCCATGGTCATGACCACCACTGATGTGACCTGCCTTTCAGTAGTGAGTATTTGGACTTTATTCACTGCGCGATAGGCAGCTTTTGAGCCAGTGAGCAACCTGAAGAAAGTGGGGTTTTAGACTGACACATGGGGGAGAGCAGGAAGCCTTTCTGAAATAGTGGGTCTGTGTTCAGAACACAGGAGAGCAGTTAGAATAGCAAATTCCCAGCACAAGGGCCCTGCATGCCCTCTGCTAAAAAGTCATAGAGACTATTTGAGATGTGAGTATTGTGAAATGGGTAGTGGATTGGTTTTGGGTATTGGTTAGGCAGAGGTGGTGTGAGCTCCAGTCCCCTCTTTAATAACCTTGTGACCTTGGGCAATTCGCATAACCTCTACATCTCCGTTTTCTCATCTGTGTGGTGAGGGGATGATAAAAGTACCACTCACAGGAATGTTGTGAAGATCGAGCTCATGGATACAAAGTGTATGTAAAGTCCATGATGTAACATGTTTGACATCAATACCAGCCATTATTACTATTAAGGTTATCAGTCTTACCATAAGGCATTGGTATTGGGACGAAATAATGACAGCGCTCTTTGGAGAGTGTACTTTGGCATTACTGAGAACAACATGAACTTGGGAGCTGCCGGGTTTCCAATTCTGGCTCCACCACCTGCTAGCTGTATGATTTGGGGTAATTTATTTATCCTGTTTGTTTTTCCATCTGCAGGAAAGCGGTAGTGGCTACCTTGTGGGTTTATGATGAGGATTATGTAAGTTAGCACGCATCTGCACCTAGAGTAGGGGCTAGTGTGCTCTCGGTTGTTTTTTGATGATTTCTGAAAGTTGTTTTTCTTTTAATTGTGGCTCCTCCTTTTCACTGCCTGTTGCCTCTGAAACACTTCGATGTTAGGTCATCTCTTGCATGGGTTAGGGAGCTGTGGGCCCCTGGCATCCTTCTGGCTGTGTCCCCTTTAAATATTGAGAATGTACCCTCAATCGTAGATCCTTTACTGAGGAGTGACCGTGACTGCTGGGACATTATATGTGGGTGATGATTTCACATGAAGACCTGAGCCCATCTGTTATAGGAAGATCTGTCTTCTCACTGCACATTTTTCTACTCCTCTTTTTCCTTTTTGGCACCTGCACTGAGACATGGCTCCTATTCCACCAGAAGCCTAGAGAAAACAGTGGGAACTCTGAAAGCATTCGTTTGTGCACATGCCTGCACATGAGTGTGAGTGTGAGTGTGTGTGTGTGTGTGTGTGTGTTTGAATGTTTGTAGTCGAAATGTAGTTCTTACAGTGCTTTGCTTGGTTTCTTTTTTTTTTTTTTTTTTTGGTTGTAAAGTTGAGTAAAAGGCACTTAGTCCAAAACTTTAAAAAATTGCTACTGGGCAAAGTAACTTTGTGTCAGGCTTCTGTTCCAGGCAGATTTACGCTCGTTATAAATCTCTGAAATTAAGGTCTTACCATAGAAAAGCTGAAATGTATTCCACATTAGCAGACACCCAGCCTTGCTCTGAACCAGTGGCCATTCTCTGCGCATGTATAATAAGAATATGTAGCTATGTGTCTGGGGCGGTCATAAGTTTAAATATGCCTCTTCGAATGGGTCATGGCTGTCCAACGAGAAGCAGAATTTTCCATCAACAATTCCTTCCCTAAGAACCAAAGGTTAAGTTGAAGTGTTTGATTTAATGACAGAGTTAATTAGGCCTTTAACATGACGGGGTTCCTGCCTTCCATTTTCTAATCAAGATCATGCTTTAGGGTCAACAGCCTTACAGAAGTGGGGGACTGACACTCACTGTTGTTCTTTGGAGGTTTGCGGGGAGCTGGGAGAGGACTAGGGGTGCTGAGAAGTTTCTGAGTTGACAAAGAGCCTAGAGAATATCTCCTAGCCCCACGGGACTTCTTCCTCACCTTTGCCAGACTTCGGATTTATAATATGCTTGAGCTTTGAGGAGCTTGAGGGATCATCTGATCAGTCCTCTCTCCTTGGAGCTGGAGAAACTGAGGCTCAAGTGACTAAGGAATGTGTCAGTGGTCACATAGGTTGTTCGGACCGGAAAAACAGATCGTCTCTGTTTGGACCATCTGCTTCTGATCAAAATGGTCAGTCTGCGAGTACTCATACTCAAGGAAAAGTAGAACTTCTTTGTGACTTGTGGGATTTATGATCCGGATTTGCTAGGTCACTTCTTCCTACTACTTTTTAAGGCAAATGGAGTTCATTTGCTCTTGGTCTCTTGGTTGTCAACAGAGACTCTTGGTTGAGAACAAAATAAAAATTACTGCCTCATTCTCAGTCTAATAAAAGGGGGCCGGGGGGTTTGATAGCAGGTTCTTTGTATGGACTGTGGGCTGGAGGACCTGGTGATGGTCCAGAAGTTACGAAAGGAGGACACAGGACAGCTTTCTGAAGGCAAGAACCTTTCCCTCCGTGCATGACAGAGCTCTGTCACAAAGGAATTCTCTTCACCCTGTGTTTTTGCTTATTTGTTCCCGATTCTAAGTCTGAGGACAGATCCGAGGGATTTGCTTTGGCTGCTGGAGAGGCAGGGAGGGGCGGATGTGGACTTGTTGGCTTCTACTGGGACTTAGGTGCGGCCACGGCCCACCTCAAGGCTTCGCATATGGGGAATTCCCCAAAACAAGAAAAAAAAGAAGTTGAGGTCTTAAAGAGTCTGAAAGTTGAAAAATATCCAAGATATTTTTGGGTCACTCTGAGGCCTGACCATGCTATATAAATCTGCTTCTGTAAGAAAATATATTCCAAGTTACAGAATAATTCATAGGTAACTTTAGGGTGCAGTTTACTTCTAGGCTTGGCCTGCTCACATTTCTATCTTAAATAGGGACCTTCTGGTCCAGGGCCTTCACCTTGAAGTGTGACTCCTGTGGCAGGATTTGGGGACAATAGAGGACATCAGATGTAAAAAGATCTTTGGAAACACTGCCATTTCCGAATTGCTAAAGTAACCCACCTGTGCATCTTTCCCCGCAGAACACATTTATGGGTGCGCACTCCACGCCGGGCACGGTGCTGAGTACTGATTCCACAGAGGTGGACAGAATGGCAATGTTGTGCCCTCTCACAGCTTGGGCCTTAGTCTGGTTTGGGGTGGGGGGACTTTGAGTGCTCATGTGGAATGAAATAGTCAATGCAGAGAAGAATTTTGAGGAAGGCCAGATTTTTGGCTGTAGGCCAATAATTCTCGCACTCCAGCCCTCTCAAACCAATCGGTGCTTGCTTTTCCAATAGGGTCGCTTCTACCAAACTTGATTCAGAATCTTCTGGTACAGATCTAACGGTAACCATTTCTCACCAGGTGTGCTAGGGTAGGTCTAGCCCTGGAGACGTTTGTAGTCCGGTGAAGAAAGCAGACGCTGAAACTCATCGTTTCTGTGTACTATATTGAGATCCGGATGGAGTGTGTGTCCAGGGTGCTGTGCAGAGACCAAGACTAAAACTGAGCGGATGGGCGAGGGTCAGGAGGAAGGTGTTCCTGTACCTTGTCTTATTCCTTGAGCTGCACTGTAAACCCATCTCTGGTGTTCGCAGGCACTTACAGGGTGGCTGTTCCATGCAAGGCCAGAGCCAGGGCCTTGGGATTTGCAGCTAAGGGCATCCATTCAGCCAAAGAGGTCTTTTCCCTTCTCTTCATTTCTTTTCCGATGGAGGCCAACTACTGTAGCCTCTTGGATTTTGGGGTGGGATGGATGGGGGTGCATGTTTCATCCACCCAGGCCCTTGGGGGCCCAGTTCAGCTCACTCGTGTGGTATCCCCGAGGCCCCTGTGCAGGGACCAAGGGCAGGGCCCAGGACAACTGCCTTCGTTTCCTCTTCCAGTTCAGTGGGACATCGTGGACGCCCCTCCCTTGAAGGAATGTTCTTAGGGCAGCGCTATATAAATCCACATCAGGCCCCGAAGATAAATGTTTCTTGACAGACCCCTCGCTATTAATTTGCATGAACATTTGTGTATGATTTTATTTACATTGGTGAGGCAAACAGTAGTTCCCGGGCTTTGATGTGTGTGAGCCTTGGAGATTAGAGCCAGGGTCCTTCCTTTGAGAAAACAAATACTTTTGTGTTGATTTCAATGAGATATAAATCATACCCAGGAAGTTTACAGTTGAGTAAGAATGGTATAATTACTGATTGTATACCAGAAGAGGACATATTTATGAAGCGACTTGAAAAAGCTTGTAATCCCTTCCCGTATTTTGAATAACTAATTGCTATGTCATTGTGGCATATTTGCACCACAAGAGTTAAGTCTGTCAAACGTTTCCCTCTGAAAACCTTGTTTTAAGGGATTTCTAACTTGGTCGTAAAAATGTGCTCCACGTTGGAGCTGACTTGATGGGGGTCTGTGCTTGGAACGCTTGATTTGAATGGTGCCAGTCAGAGTTAAATTACAGGCTGGGAAAAAGGAAACAAATTTTTTAAAAAGGAGGTGTTTATGGTTCCCGGCTCCCCTAAGTACTTCTTGAGGATCAAAATAGCCTCTTTAAAATAAATTGCAGACCATTAGTATGTGATGGAGGAGAGCCCTTTGAGCCTGGGTGGGGGGAAGGGCAGGCAAGGGGAGATTGATTCGGGCCACTTTGCGCTGTGTGAGCGCAGCGCACGTTCTGTGTGCCGCAGACTTCTGGGCCGGTGCGTGCACACAGATGGCGTTGCTCGCACCCACGGTGGACGTTCCTGTCAGGCCAGGTAGCCATCCCCGCGGCTCTGCTCCAACTCTCAGTCTTTATGGGCGTTTGGGTTTCTTGGAACATGTCTCCCCGCTGCCTGCACCCCCCCGAACCCACCCATGTTTTCTTTTTAAAAACAGAGCCCTGTTGTCTGCCTACCTTGTGCCCATGGAGATCATAAAGGCCTACCCCAAAAGACCTTGTTTGTCCCGTCGGCTGAACGAGAAAGTACCTGCTTGATGAGCATGGTTGTCCAGAGATGCCCCCATAGCTGGTGCCTGCCTTTCAAGCCAAATAGATGGTGCTTGGCCATGAATGTGTATTGGATTCCTTTCATGGAGCCTAGGTTATTTTTCCCATTGGTCAACTGCAGGAAATTCAAGATAATGAGGAAAAGAGTGATAGGGCAGGAGACAAAGATAGAAAAAGGAGCCGAAAGGGAGAGTGGGGGAGAGGAAGGTAGGGAGAGAAATAAAGAGCGAGAGAGAGAGGTTGTTTCTACCTCTATATGAGTCACCTTGAACCCCAGCGGTCTGGGTACAGCCTCTCTTGTCCAGCACCTGTCGTCAGTGGCAATGAGACAGATTTACAGTCATCTGGCTTGTTCACCCTCAATGCAAATTTTCTGTCTCTTAGTTTTCACTCATGCCTTAATGACACTTTTATTTTTTTTTGAGAAAGCTAATTGCATTGGTTTCTCCAAGAGGCATCACTTTAAACAATCCATCCTGACTGTGAAAACAAATACATGCTTGGCTTATTTCATTTATTTTTCCCCCAAACCTAAATTAGGATAAAGCCATTTTGGATAAGAAGACATGTGTGTGTCTCTGTCACGTCTTTTATCATCACGACTGCTTTTCCAAATAATACAACTTGTGACAAATGTGAACATTAATTACAGTTAACAAAGAAATGTCATGTGAAGTGTTCGTGGTTGGGGTGGTGGGTGTGGGAAGGAAAAAAAAAAGCGAAAAACACACAACATCAGCCTGTCAGTGAGATCACATCTTGCACCAAGCTTCAAGCCAAAGTGCAAAAGTCAGAAATCAAATACCATCAGTTATCAAATTATGTTAATGATTCTAATGAAAGCTCCTGGTATTTTGTTCAAGAGTGTCTTGCTATAATGGTAACTAATAGGACAAGAGGAGCTGATTGCCATGAATTAATTAGGACTGACAGCCCGGGTTTCCTTTTGATTTATTTATTTAAATATTGACAATCTGTTGAGAACCCGAGGTGTTTCGTGTGGTCCTTTTCTTCGCTCCGCAAGTCCTCGGCCCATCCTGGAGGGAGGGAGTCCTTGTGTGTCCTCTTACTGCAGGTAACCCTCACCAGTCCCAGGATTTGGGTCCCAACTCACAGCAAACACATTAAACTGGAGCCCACGAACATCTCGACGCACGTCTGCCCCTGACATTAGTGAGGCTGAGGAGAGGACACGTGAAGGCTCCCTTCCTTGTCTTTCCACCCCTGACTCCGTTCTCCTCCAGCAGAGGCCTCTGCGTATGTGCACGCCAGTGTCCGCCTTGCCCACCCAAGTTCCACCCATTGGCAGCTGCCCTTTGGCTACCCTTGCAACTTAGGGGTGCAGCCCTGGTGGATGTTGGGAGGTGGGACCCAGAGAAGAAGTTCTTGCAGTCCCTTAAAGAAGCTCAGGACTGTTTGAAAAGGGAATTTGGGGGTCCCGGATACCTGTAACATGGTCTAGTAATGGGGGAATAGGCAGCAGGCTGGACATACCCTTGGCCCGTGGACTCCCCATGTCACGTGTTGGGGGGCAGATGGAGGGGGGATCAAGGTGGGGGTCCTCTGAAGAGTTGAGCCGAGGTCAAGGGGTCTGGTTACTCGGATCCAAGGGCAGGATTGCACAGGCATGTTCTTTACTTCTGAGTACCTGGACGTGTACATCTGGAGTTCCCTCTCACTGAAGTCTACTCTGTTCACTTTTCTTTGTTGTTTTTTCCTTCATTCCTGTATTTGTTCAACATCTATTGAACACTTAGTGGGCCAAGCTCTGGAGACACAAAGAAAAATGAGGTCTCTAGTTTCAGGGGTCTCCCGGGCTTTTCTAGGTTGTAACTCATCGTTGGTGCTAAATGGAGATCTGTTCCAAGTTCTTGGCCTTCTAGGTTTTACTTACGTCCTCTTCTCTCCGTGACCCTTATCTGCTGTATCATGGCGGCCAGTATGACGGATCCTGGAGAGAAGTGAGGGGTGAATACCTTGGGCTTAGAAGAGGCGAGTGGCTCTTGGGAAAGCTGTACTCATGGTCTCCTTTGGTGTTCCCTGGGCTCGTGCCGAGGTCCCACCAACCAGCCAGAGACGTGCCTTTCGGGGGTGTCTACCCCCCTGAAAGCCATGCTAAAGTGGCTGGGTCCAAGGAGGGGCTTCTCTAGCTGGTGGCCCCGGCAGCCAGCCCCTGCCTGTCACGGGGACCTTTTGTGGGGCTTCTCCCTACGAGATGAATTCCGTTGACTGCATCTTGCTCCCGCGTTAAAGTTCCTCTTCATGTTTAAGTCGGTAAGGGTCTTTCCTAAGTCTTTCCCTGGAGAGTGGAGGTGTCGGTCATTATCAAACCGACACGGCTGGGGGCGTGCTCTTGGGAAGCCCACGATGACGTCTGGGGAACTGGGCGCAGGTCAGCACGCGAGGCCCGGCTCTCCGCGTCGGGAAGCACAGCAGACCACGCTGGATTTCCGTCGCCGGCTAAATTGGTACATTAGGGCAAGAACGATTTCCACGTTTGCATAGTTGATCTCATTACCACCGCCATTACTGATGCCTAGCTCCTCCGAAAGAAAGGAGCCATAAAAGCAAATAAAATCACTTTGCGATTCCATTATTGGATAAATTACCACATTACTGCCTGTGTTTTAGGGCTAAAGCCATTCCCCACATTTGCATAGTTTATTTCATTATCATTATTAATAACAACAACAATAATGATGATGACTAGGATCCTTGAATGAAAGGAACTAGAAAAATGGCACAGCCCGGAGCCGTGTTTCTGGACTAGATGCGGTCGCCGAGAGTCCCTTTATCCGCAGCCGAAACACAGCCCCTCTGGGGAGTGAACCCGGGGCTTTTCACAGACCTCGCCTGGAATCAGTTCAGACCCCGTGGGGCTGGATTTCTGCTCCGAAAGAGTGACGGGTTGCACATTGTGACTCCTGAAGACTCAGGTCGGGGGGTCCCTGCTCAGCCCCGGGACTGGTTTTGTCCCTTGGGCAATGGCACGCTCACAGAGCCTCAGCTTCCTCATCGGTAAAATGGGGGCGAAGGTGCTTGCTTTGCAGTGTAATGAAGACCAAAGGCGGTGGCAGATGTGAACAGGTTCTGTAGACCATGAAGCTACCCATGGATCTCAGGGACCGGTGTCACTCTGTCGAACATGGGAGTGACGGCCGTGGCTGGCAGGCTCGTAATAGTGATGACAGGAGCCGGACTCGTTTGTCTCGTTGGCTGGGAGAATTTTCCAAAACCTTCCTTAGATTTCTAAGCTATTATCCTCTCAGATAAGAAGAGAGGGACTACTTCTTCACGGTTACCAATCTTTGATATTTACAAATCGCTTACTTTGATAAGAAACCTTCCTGGGCTATTGGGGCGGCTGCAATATTGCTCGCCTCTTAGTCAGCAATTTCCGATTATGTCTATTTCTTCTCCTTGGCCACGGAGCCAAGAAGTACAGAGTCTTTTTGTCTATTAAAGCCGAGGTCCTCTAGTGAGAGGAAGGTCCGCTGGTGGCCGTCTCTGGTTTGCTGGAGAATTTTCCCTCTGGTTTTGTTTTTATTATTTTATTTTATTTCTGCTGCACCAGGGGCTCCAAAAAAATGAATGTGTCAGTAAAGGATTTGACAGTATGTTACGACAGTCATCAATCCACCAAGCCCTGTAGCCATAAATAAGCTTCATACGCTGCCACCCTAAAGAGGACAGTTTTTCTTCTCCAGGACATTGAAAATGTCACAGCGAGGGAATTGTTTGTCCCTGTCTCCACGGCAACGCCACCAGCACTTACCATTAACTTTCACACCGAGATTTTAATCAGCGCTCTTTGCGGCCTGAGACCAAGTCAACATCAGCCCAAATTTTCAAAGCCGTTATTCTAATTATGACGAGAAAGCTCTAGATTGATGAGCTGAGTTTTCTGCAAGGACTGGTGGCAGTTAATTCTCGTGACCTGCGTGGCTCAGGGAGTCTGTCTTAGAGACGGAGTCTTGAAAGTTCGATTATTAGTGACAGCTTGTAAGTGAGAGGAGCCTTATCTCTCCAGAGAGTGTTGATAACTTGAGACAAGGTTTAACTAGGAAGTAGTGAGACCATGGAAGGAGGGGAGCGGGAGGGAAAAGAGGAAACAGAAAGAGCACACTCTCTCTGCAACCTGCACCCAGGGTAATGAGAAAATACGGACAGGCACAATTTCACAAGCTGTAAATTCTAGGAGCCTTCAGTTGTAAATTCTGGCGGAGGCTGTTTTACTCAGCTATCTGATAATGTGTGAAAATATTTGTCCCTTTGCTTCATAGGTAGGGGCAAGCATGGTGTTCTAGTGAATGCGTTAAACGTCCCCCCTCTCTCCTGCCTCTTTTCCGCTGTTTTCTTTGGTCGGGGGACCTCTAGAAACAAAAGTGAGAATTTGCAATTGAAATGAAGTAGTAATTAATATTTCAAAAAGACTCTTCCTTCTCATTTCCCTTAAGTGACTCGCACTCCCAGCTTCTTCTGGTTCAGTCTAATTTCCAGGGTGGATTTAGCATGGCAGGGGTGGATGTGTAGAGTGGTCCTGACAACCAACTCTCTCTTTCTCTCCTCATATTTCCATTAATCTCTCATGTTCTCTGTCCTCATTCATCTGGCTGATGTATGTCCTTAGTTTCTTGGCCATGCACAGACAGCATCCACGCTGCTGACTTCCTGCTTCTCCAAGCTCGCTCTTGGGAAGTGGTGCCTCTTTCCTCTCCAGAGTGAAGGCATTCTGCTGAACCGTCAGGCCTGTCAGGGTAGGGGTGCGAGTCTTCCTAAGGGAGAGTGGAGAAAGGCAGCTTGCTGAGGTCAGAAGAGCCTCATCCGAGATGCCCTGAAGTCCTCACTCTCATCCCAGCACCCCGGCTCTGTCTCGCAGAGCGGGCCCTCCGTGACTCTGTTTTCTCATCTTTCAAATGGTGAGGATACTATCTGTCTAGTCTCCTTCACACATCAGATGAGAAACAGGAATTAAGTTGCCAATGTTTAATATGATCGTTGCGTTAAAAATATACATATGCCTGAGCCTTATCGGCTGTTGTCTGCTTTCTTAGTTTGTCTTCTCCATAGCTACAAAGCGACGCTATTACATTTTAGAGTGTTTTCTTTTTCAAATTGTTTTCCCCTGTTTAAAAGAGTCACAATTGTCTTCATTGTCTTTGTTTTGCCCCTAAGCATACCGAGGCACAGAGAGGTGAAGCATCTTGCTTGTGGTCACACAGCCAATTAGTGGCCTACCCAGGTACAGAACTGCGGTCTCCGGGTTCCCAGCACGCGGCTCCCTAGACCACACTGCTTACCGTATTAATGGGCTGGGATTACCGAGACAAGCAAACCCAATTAGTTTCTGTTGCAGCCCTTTTACAATCCTGTCTTGTTTCCCCGTGCGTTTGTATGTATGTTTTAATAGCATTCCCTGCCTTTTATGCTGAGGTTGCTCGAGGTATGTTTATAATGGTGGCGTAATTATAATAATAAAATACAAATCCATCCACAGAGTGAGCTCATTACCGCTGGCCAGGTAAACAAATAGGCTTGGTGTTGACGCTGGAGCAAGGTGCTTTATTTAGAAGGTGGTGCCGCTTTGAAGCGCGAGAGGTTTGCTCAACCAGCCCAGGGCGCCCTGTGTTCTGAATGTGACCGGAGTCTGGGGGCAAGGCTGAGCGCGTAACTGAGATGCCGGCCAGGTTGCATTCATGTGTCTTGCCCCTTTAATCTCTGTCATTGCAGGAGAGAGATGAGGAGCAAAAGGGGAAACGATCCCTCCGGTTCTCTGGCTGTAAGATCTTTCCTTGAAGATGCCGGTAGGCCTTTTGGCATTCAAACTCCTGGACATAGTTTCTAATGTATATACAAAAGGGAAAATTATTGTTATGGACGGAGCCATAGGAGAGAGTGTGTATGTTTTTTTAAATGCCTGTCTGTCCTTGTTAATTAGAAGTGCACATATTGGGAAATTAACTATGAAATACTAAAAATGATAAATTATTCCTTATTTGAAAGTATAAATTAAAGGTTTAGTATATATAAAATTTGTCATGTTTAATTGCAAGTTCAATTAAAATTCAGGGTAATGATGATTTATACAGGTTTCTGTGTAATTTGATATTCATTAGCTTAGCCAGACACATGCTGATATTAGCTCGTTAATTATGTTTCCTTTTGTTGAAGGCAGCCTTGTGAAAGCAATCTGCTCAAAGTTTTCTAAACTCATTCTGCTAAATGAATATTTGGCAGCTGTTCATGTTATTGAGATGGTCACTGTGGCTTCATTTCACTCCTAGGCCGCATCAATCATACCTTCTCTGTGACAAACAAGGGTTTCTCATTACAAACCCATTTAGGAAGGTTAGGGCTGACATTAAAGACTGATGGCACGGTACTCTGCTGTTACTTTGCAGTAACATTGGAGTCGAGCTGCTGCTAATATCCGCACCTCCCACACGGTCAGACTGCTTTCAGACACTTGGAGCGGGGCGAGGTGGGGATCGGTACGGTGGCCCGACCTGTCTCTCCCGCACCGCTGGGTCTACTTGAGAATCGCAGCTTGGATCTCAGGAGAAGGACCCTCTGGGGAGCCATGGCCCAGGCCCCTACTTTAGCCTCGCCAGTGTTGCCAATACCCGGGGAACAGGTGTGGTTGTGGAGGTCCAGAGAGGTTCAGGGGTTTGCTCACATGTTGACTCTGAGTGATGGAGTTGAGCATGACTCTCGGGGAGGTGAAAGTAAAAATGCTGGAATGACCGATGAGGACGTTTCCAGAAGCATCTCAACTGCAATGGCCGAGAGATGCAGGAATCACCATCCAGCTAGGAAAGCGACCATGTGATAGTCCCAGGCTCTGTCCCAAAATACTTAGGATTTTAAATATTTTATGGATTTTTTTTTTTTTACAGCTCTTATTATGTGATCTCACACTCTGCCTGGGTTATTGTGGGAAGAGGAGTAGGGATTGTCTTTCCCTTTTGACAGGTGAGGGCAGCTGAGGCCCAGGGAACTTGACTGGTTTATGCCAGGTCACCCACGTGGCAGACCTGGGGCTCCGGGCTTCTCTGTGTGTCCCTGTGTCACAGGGAGGCCGCTCCAAACACACATTCACTTCTCCTTTTGTTTTCTCCGCTCCAGCGCTCCCCTGGCAGGAGGCACCCCGGACATGTTGTTAATCGTGGGAATGTTGGCTCTTAGGCTGACCAGGGTTTTAGTTTCTGCCCATTTGTATACCAGTAGGTAGCAAATCTGGTTTGTTATGGTAAAATGCAATGAACATTCCTTGAGAAATTATCACTTTGTGTCTCTATAGCTATATTTATGTCCTTGTTTATTTTTAGGTAGGAAGTGGTTAGGGACTTTTTCTTTCTTTCTTTCTTTCTTTCTTTCTTTCTTTCTTTCTTTCTTTCTTTTTTTTTCTTTGAAAGTCTTCTCTTATGCATTGGGTCTTGCACTCAGGCTGATGTTTCTCTTGATGTCATCATGGACCGAATGTCTGGCCAGCTGTCCACCAAAGTTACTCTCTTCTGCTGCAGTCAGGAGTCATTGCTGGTACTCCTGCTCCCTCCCAGCGGGATCCAGGGGCTGTTGTGCCTGCAGGCTCCATGATGCTTTCTTTCCCCATCTGCCAGGTGGAGGTGAAGGACTCTGAGGTAGAAGGGTTGGTAGAGCCACAAAGTAGGAGGCTGAGGTCCTGGATCGCTATGTGGAAGGCCCTCTAATGGACACCTGGTTGGTCTTTTTATAAGCAAGAAATAAACATCTGTTCTGTTATGTCCCTAAAATTTCATAATTTATTTATCACAGCTGGCCTAAGACTACCACTTTATTCATTTATTCTGCAAATATTTGTTGAAGATTTTATTCTATCCCCAATGTTAGGCTGTGTTGAGGACCTAAAGAAAAAAAAAAAAACCAGAACAGATATTATACCCTAACCTCAGGGAGGTTAACTGTATAGAAAGGGAACTGCACAAACAGAAACACATCACTCTAGTAGAGCAAGTGCTATAAGACAGGAGAACCCAAAGAGGTCTGTTTTTTTCTGAAATTTTGTTCTGAAATGTCTAGTGAAATAACAGATTTAAACTTTAATGTTAATAGAATCTTTTATTCCATATTCCATAATCATATGTAAGAACCTCCAATTTATGAAACAAAAGATGTGAACAGACTCTGGTAGAAATGGGGGCCGTGAACACACTTGACCTTCTCTGAGAGTTGCCCCTCAGAACCCTGGAGGCATTGTTACATCATCTGAGAACCCAGAGAGAGAGTGTGTCAAACCTCAAAATAGACTGTTCTTCAGTGACTTTTTTTTCCCTTCTCATTCTCTAGGTTATAGTACATGGTGGCTCTATTTACAGAGTGCTTGTCTGCAGTCAGTGGAAGGTTGGTTGGTGGCAGATGGATAGTTGATTCCTGAACTCTTTCTTATACTTCCTAGCTGTTTGACCTTGGGCATGTTATTTGACCTCTTTTTGCCTCGGTTTTTTCATAGGCAAAATGGGGATAATCATGGTGTCTGTCGGTAGGATTGCTAGGAGAATTGACCAAGTTAATGCACATGAAGTACTGTTACAAGACTGTACCCTGGGGAATATGCAGCAGTGTTGGCTGCCCCCAACCCATGTGCTAAAAACAGTATGTCTGTGATACCTTCTAAATTTTGACAGTAAACACAAGGATTCGAGAACCTAGTTCAACATTTGGGAAATGACGACTTTGTAACTAGACTCTTTCACCTCTGATAGCTAACTTGTGGTCTCCTTTGGTTCTATGCACCAGTCCAATAGTTCTGATGATTTTCTGGAATTTAGGAGGGATTAGAATTTTCCCTCACCATGTTTGTAAAGAAGTACATGCTCTTCAAGAGCAACTCCATTTTTTTTTCCTTTCTTTTCAGACCCCAGGCCTTTATGGACCGAAATAGTGTAACTTGGAACTTTTCATTTTTTAATTTCACCACCTATGTCTTATTAATGCATTTTGTCAGTGTGGAAAGCCCTCTGGTGGTCAAAGTAATTCCTCTGTGGCTCCTAACAGATGAGTGGAATAAAATCAAGTTCGTGTGGAAGAGCTGTGTTCAAATTCTGTTTTTCTCTTTTGCCGATTTCCTTTTCTAATTAAAGCAGAAAGCAATTTACTTTGGAATGTTGTGGTTCTAAAGTTGTCTCAAGGAAAAAATAGTAGTAGGACAGTTTGCTTTCTCCAGATGAAAATATTTTAGTGTCGGTATTCACATTTCGGAGGGGTTTTTTGTTTGTTTTTGTTTTTCTTTCTTTTTTTTTTTGACAATGCCCAGTTTACTGTTGTCACTCCAGGGATGAAAGTTAATATTGAACAACTCTGGCATGAGGATTCTTAGAACTTCATACAATGTTAAAGCTGCAAGGGGGAGATTTGGAGGTTATCCTCTCATTTTCTATAAAAAGAAACCGAGGTCCAGAGGGGAGAAGTGATTTGCTCAAGATGTTGTCAGCAGGGAGCAGAGCCATGGGTCGGAGCCAGGTCTCTCGTGTGCTGACTCCATATTGCTTGAGGGGTATCATGGTTGGGTCAAGTCAATAAACCCCTGGTCTCCAGACAGGTCCTCATTTGGCCAGCCCTCATGAAACTCAGCCAGAGCATAGTTCTTCACAGGCAAAGCACCACTCATACCCTGTCCCTGGGTTACTCGGTCTTTTGCTGGGAGCAAGGCAACGTGTGGGATTTTCTTTTCCTCGTATAGTATTGAAACTGGGTTGGTTGTATTGACTAGGATGATCTGGCATGAGCAATCACCCTCAGTATATCCTTGCCATTAAACATTTCTTGGAAAGGATGTGCATTAATCTTGACTGTGTGTTGGCCGCTGCAACTCATCATAAAGATGAATGACTGATGGGTGACCTATGTCTGGTGTCCTAGGAGGGCCGATAACTTGGAAATGCAGAAACATCTGTTCTGCTCTGAAATTGGCAAGACAAGCTGGCTTGTCCCTCCCTTGCCTGATGCTATTGCACGAGCTTACATTATTTCTCTTTGTTTGAGTGTTTGGCTGTGTCTGGTGAAGGCGGGGCCCCGAGGCCATTTCTCGGTGCACCCAGTGTGACACGCTCTGATCACAAGGAAGCTGGCGGATGGGACGGGGGTCACCGAGCACCTCCAGTGCATGCTCCATTCCGGTTCCTGCTCCAGGCAGTGCCACCTGGGAGGGCAAGATGCCAGAGTTTGCACGGCAGTGGAGATTTCTGGAGCGGCCCAGAGTCCTGTAGTGTTTCTGGGTTGTTCCTCTGGATATAGGTGCATTTCCTCGAGAGACTATTTAACTCCTTATGTCTTCATTACTGTCCTCATTGCTAAATCTCACAGGGCAGGGTCGGTTTATAATGCTTGCATGAATTAGATAGCATTTGTGAAATAGAGAACAGCTAATAAGATGGGAATTCAATTTATTTGGCATGGTCTCATTTGGGAGGTGGGTGGTGTGTTCAGTCATTCACTGTTCTTCAGCTGGCATCCATGGTTTGCGTCCTTGTCTTGAGGTTGGCACTGTGGCCCATAGCAACTAAAATGTGGCCCCTGCCTTCCCAGAGCTTGAAGATGGTTTCTTTTCCGTGAGCATTTCCTGAGCGGTTGCAGCATGCCTAGGCTCCTGCTGGGTGCCCGAGACTGCGAAGTCCGTGCCCCTTGCCGCAGGAGCTTTGGGAAGCGGGCCCCCTCAGTGTCGCCGCTTCTGTGCACGCTGCCCGGTCACCAGCCAGAAGCGTCCTCATCTCTTAGCCTTGCAAGCTTTCTCTCGCAGGGGGAAAAAAGCTGGGGTTGTTTTTTGTTTGTTTGGTTTTGTTTTTGGTTTTTTGGGGGGATTTTTTGGCTTGTGGCAGGGCAGACCGGAAATGCCAGAGAATTAACAACCCTTGGGTCCAGGCTCCCCTGCACCAGGGGCTGGCAGGTGTTGGCGGATAAACGCCCCATCTTGCTCGGTCAGGATAGCTCTGGGGCGTGTTCTTTTCTGTCTCCCGGAGTTCCCTGACCACAGCGAGTTCCCGTTGCCCGCAGTGGTAACTCACTTGGTAAGGTACCGGGCACCGTTACTCACTTCCTTCCCTTCCAGCTCTCACTTCCACACTCCCCCTCTCCGGAGGTCCCTTCCCCCAAAATACTTTGACTCGAATCCTTATCTGAGCATCTGCGTCTAAGGGAACTCGGACTAAGAAGTCTTACCTGGTCTACACTCCTTCTGACAGAAGTCAGACTCTGAGGAAGGCTGTAGAAGACATGCAAAGGGCTGAGGTCAAGTAGGAGAGAGAGGGGTTTAGCCCAAGTAGAATGATCTGGGAAGGCTTCTTGGAAGAGATTACATCTGAACTAGGCTTTAAAGGGATGGGTCGGGCTTTTGTTAGGAAGCTGTGAAAGGGGAGGGTACCGCAGGCTGACAGAACGTCTACAAAGGCCTGGAGGTAGGAAGAATAGCAGGCATGGTGGAAAACGGCGAGTGTGTGGGGTGGCTGTGGTTCAGGGTATACTGGGGTAGGTTGGAGGATGTAGGGGGAGGCTCCTGGGGGTCCAATTACTGAGGGTTGGAATGTGAGGCTAAGACGTGCAACCTATTTCGTGGGCACCAGTGAGACTTGCAGTTATCCTAGCAGCGAGGGCATAGCATTTGTCTTGAGGCTCAAGGAGCAGGGATGACATACATACATGGGAAGTGGAAACTCAGTGAGTGCGGGGCCGCTGTGCGGTCCCTGATCGCTGGAGTATTTCAAGCTGAGGAGAAAAACGTGGTAGCAATCCAGGAAGTATCAGGGAGGTGGTGAGAGTTGAGTGGAGTCTATTGACTCACTGAACTGGGGGGAGGTTGAAGCACGGAATCCCACAGCATAGACAGAAGGCTCAGGGGCGGAATGACGTGGAATCAGGGACCCGTGGTGACTCGCATGGGTTCCAGGTCCATTGGATGTCGTGGGCCCCTTCCTGCGTAAAGTATATTAAAGTTTACCAGTGTCTGGAAAAAAAATCTCTTAGTATTTTCTTCAACCTAAAGTTATGTTTTTTCCTTCTTCTAAAAGAAACTTAAACATTTTTTGTGGTCGCCTGAAGTCTCAGGGGCTCTGGGGAATGTATGACTTGCACCTGACGGAGAAGTTGGCCCTGCTTAGTGTGAGGGGAGCACTGCGAGTCTACCCACTTCTCTGCGGCTAAGTCCTTTCGACACTGCTCGCACGGCTGTAGACTTCCAGCATGAGGAGGCATGGACCTCTGCAGTAGTGCTCCAGGGACTGAGAGACCTGAGGGCACTGGCATGATAGCCGTTCCAGGTAGACCAGGGGTTTGAGCCTAGAAGCCCCAGAGGAACGTAGCAGGTGGAAAAGACTCCCCAGGCCCAAAGAGTTAAGTCTGGCTTTTTGTGTGTTGGGCTCTGGCAAGCAGGCTAATCTTGGCTTGTTTTCTCTCCCGAAACTGTTTTCTCTCCCGAAACTCTCGACCTTACCCTTCGGAAGACCCACCCCTCCTCCCTCCCTCCTGTGCATTTCCACTGACTCCTCCCTGTTGCTGGAGAAATGTCCCGCTGTCTTTCTGTGTCTTCAAAAATGACGACAGAGAAGAGGTTTGCTATGTAAAGTGATCACATCCGAAAAAGGCCTGCAAAAAGAAACCACGGTCAAAGGACTGCCCAGGGTTTGGGTTTTTTTTTTTTCTCCTCCTTTTCAAAAATAGTCAAAACACATGCAACACATACTTGTAAAGGGATCAAAAAGGGAGAGAAAATTGCAGCTGCCAGTTGTTGGCTCCACTGTGATTTGGTTGCTCCTTAGCTTCCAGCTGTTGAAATGGCGAGCTGATAATAGCGTTTCACCTCTGCCGTTAGTGCGCCGGGTTTTACCCCACGTTTGAAAGGCAGCTTGCGCCTTCATGAATCCTGTGTTTTCCCTGGGAAAACAGCTCCAGCTTTTTTCTGTTCACGTGATTTGCATCATAAGAATGCGTTTGTGCTGCCAGATAAGTGCATAAAATGATGATTTGGGTGAGCAAGGAGAGGTTTTAACACACGCAGCGTTCAGTATTTTTTCCAAAGTTCAGAAGCGCAATTCGGTGAGTGAATGCTCTCTCCAACTATCAGAGCCCCACTTTCTCATGAGAAGGAAGATGCATTATTTCCCTTTTGTGAATTCAGAATTGTGGTCAGCATGTCTGAGTCCAGACGTCACCTGGAGTGGACATCTCACGGTTAGCTGACCTCTCTCGTGTCCTTCTTTTCAAAGGTCTTTCTTTGTAAACCGGCTTGCTTTGTAATGCTGAATTTGGCACCTTAATTACAGATAACTTTCTCAGCGGATGAGGAGCCTGCTAATTAATTAGTTTAAGTGTCATCCAGATATATCAGTAGCCAGGTGTTATTTTGGAAACATGGGACAACATCACCTCTTGTGACTGTGGTCCAGGGCAGAGGTCACAATCTATATGGTGCAGTTTATTGGGAGAAAAAGAAAAATTCCTCAAAATACATCCTTCTCCCCTCCCCCTCCCAACACAAGCACATCGGCCCATTTAAAAAATAAGTTGTCACCTGGCTGGGTTAAGTTAGTATTCTACTCCTGGCTACAAATACCATAGGTTTGTATTATACAGTCTTAGAAGCTGACTGGGGACCTTACCAGTCCTCTTATCTGACCTTTCTTATTTGATGGTTGATGGGACTGAGGTTCAGAAAGGCTAAGCGACTTGCCGGGGCTGAATTCCATGTGTTAGTGTCCAAGTTTGGTGTCCTTCCTAGACTGAACTTGGCTTTTCTCCCCAGATTTAGGAGGGCCTGAGTGGCTAATACTATGGAGATGAGGCGACGTGGTCACTCAAGTTGTTACTTGTCCATCTAGTCCTGCAGAGGGTGAAGCTAAAAATACAAGTGGCCAGAACGCCGGGCCAGTGGGTCGGTGTCGTGCAGGTGACCACACTTTCTATGGGCGTCATGAGGGCGCCTTCCCTTTCTGTTGATGGTGGGAAACAGGACAGGCTTCGCAGGGCATGCTGTTTGAAGTGGGTTTGGAAGGACAGACAGGACCTTTCTAAACACTGGCGTGGGCCTCCTCGGACCCCTTCGTGTTAACCGTCCCTGAGCCCTGAGCTGTGCGGAAGAGCTGGAAGGACCAGGCCCCTCCTCGGGCACTGGGAAGCCTCCTCCCTGGAGGTCCCCTCCTCTGCACAGGTGCTGCCTCCTGCCCTTCGAATGGAACCCGAGCTGCCCTCAGGAAGCCCACCGGTGACTTCGGAAAACTGTCCCCACCCCCCAGGGGCCGCCTGGCACACACCCCCGACTCTGCCTTGCTGTTCTTGATCTTTCAAATAAGTTTTCATTAATTTTAGCTTACGGTGAAGGGAAGTAACCCATGGCTTATAAATAAGGGCCACAGTTTTATGGAAACATTGAAAAACCACCAGGGGCCCATAATAAGAAAGTTCTCCATCTCCAGGTGCGAAAACACATCGCCGATTACTTGTTGAGCAAGACCCTGTCCGCTTTTTTATTACAGTATATTATTGGCTAATAGTTTTAAAATTATTTATAGAAAGAAATGGAGCTGTGTGGAGAATTCCATCATTTCATCCGTTGTCTGTGAATCTCATTAGCCTGTGTAGCCCAGGGGTTAGGAGGGAAAACCAGGTGGGCCGTATTTTGAAGATGGAGCAGTATATACGCTTTTTGTCAGGGGGCCGGTCGACCTGATGTTAAGTTGCTTCTTCGCAAGTCTTTCCGTGCGACGGCTCTGGTTTCCATGGTGTTCACGTGAACCTAGCAGCAGTTCGCTGTGTCGAGTGGCGGCGGGACCGGTGGTCTCCTCTGCCATGGAGTCGGAGCCGATCGAATGTTCTGCAGGCTGCAAGTAGGGACAGCACTTGGGGGTGAGTTCCACAGCACGTGAGGACTGGGGCAGAGAGGGGGTGTCGGCGCCACCTGGGCCACTGTGGCCTCCCCCTTGTCTCCAGGTGACGGGGCCAGTTCCGCGTGTGTGTGACGTGTGGCCTGCGAGCGCTCGCATCCGGCAGCGGGTCAGGCCGCGTGGACGTGGGCCGTCACGGGAGTGCGGGCTCCGGGGTAGCCCTGGCCGTCTTCTCTGGGGCTCGGCAGAAGCCCACGCTGGGACTGGTTCGGTCCAGAGAACACAGCTCTCTGCCGTCCGTGGTCGCTGCTGTCCCCCGAGTGCACAGCGGGCCGCCCGGCAGGCCCGTGCGCCCCTTCTCCGGGGCGAACTAGCTTCCTGGGGCTGGGCATGTTAGTGCGGTCAGACCAAGGCTGTGCCGGGAATCTGGGGAGGAGGATAAACGTCAAATACTAGATCCTTATCTCAGGTGATCTCTCTCGCCAGCCCTGTGCCGGGTACTAAAAAAGTGCACAACCTTGGAGGTGACTTGACCTGAGGTCGGACGCTGGCATCAGAACGGTACATTTAGTCCTTCGTACCTGACAACAAGGGAGACAACCGGAAGGAAAAATGAAATGAAAAGGGATTCATTGGGAGCAGACACAAATAGAAAAGAGGAAAGACTTGACTTTGAACATAGTGACCTTGGGCAAATAAACCTTTCTGAGCCTCAGTTTCTTTGCCTGTAAAGTGGGAACAAAGGTGTGTACCTTCTGGGTTTCTGTAAGGATAAAACAAGTTGAGAAAAGAGGGCATTTAGAGCTCCGTGTGGCTTCTGATGCTGTTGGGTAAACATGAAGGCTCACAAGTGTGTAGGACGTGGAAGTGCTGGGAATCAGACCCGCACAGTGTGGTTACGGAGCTGTTGCCTGAACTCTCACACTGTGATGCCTCGTGAAGCCTTGTGCAGCAGACCTCTTGAGCTGGGCTATGACCAAGGCGAAGCAGCACACCAGGCGGACAAGAGGGGCTTTGATCTCGGGGTGGGGAGCCGTGCAGTGTTGGTGAGTAGGAGTGTGGGGGCCTTCCTGGGGACCTGCCCCCTTCTCGCTTTTATTTAGCCATTTGGTTTACAGACGTCGATCAGACACGTGTTACGCTTCATCGCAGACACTGTGATGAAGGGGATGGTCACTGGTACGACAGTCCCTCCCTCAAACAGTCGGGAGGTGGGAGAGGACCATGAAGACCATGACATATTTGATATGGACCATGGATCCTGCAGAGAGAAGAGAGAAAAGAAGAACTTTCTGAATGCCACGCGTCGTTCTGCACGCTCCACATATCTTAACTCGTTTAATCTTCATGACGACTCTGGGAAACTGGCGCCATCATTACGTCCAGTTTCGAGAGGAAGGACTGAGGGCCTTGAGTAACTTGACCGAGGTCACAGAACTCAGAAGGGACAGAGCTGGAATACCAGCCTGGGCCACATGGCCCGGATTCCTGCTCCTCACCCGTCACTGCACAGCCTTGTACGGGGCCTCTTGTCGACAGTCCTAAAGCCAAAATGGAAGTTGGACTTTGGCTGAGAAAGAGAACGGCAGTCTAGGCTCAGGATTCGTTTACCTCACGGGCATATCCTTGTTCTTGGCACTGGTTGGAAAGATCTTTTAGCAGCGCAGGTGATTTCATCTGTTGGTGCTGCAGGGCTTAGCCTGCTTGTTATTCTGAGATGCATCAATACCTCCGTATGAGGGAGCGATCGTAGGTTTTCAGACTCATGGACTCTCAGGCCGTCTTTGGAACTCGTCTCATGAAAACTCAAGGGTACATTCACCGAAAGAAGCTCTTTGGAATCCTTAGCACATTCTACACGAATCGCCGCTGCGGTTATAAGACGGTGGCTTTTGTGGAGGTAGCGGTTGGGCTGGAGACGTTGCCCGTCTCCCTGGGGTTCGTGGCCTGGAGAAGGTGCAGAGGCATCTGTGGTCCTGGAGAAACGCTCCAGTTTGCTGTGGCCCTTGTCATGCTTCCCTGCCGCGTCCGAGTAGACAGGATGTCAAAAACTTGATTTTCAAAGATGCAGTGTCCCTGAATTATTAATAATTATCTCTCCCTTCTGCCCACCCTCCGTGCTGCTCTCCTCTCTTTGAGAACGTCAGCAGCATCTTGACCAAATCCCTTGAGTTGACCTCCGTCTGGTTCATTAGTTTTCTTCTGCTTGAATCTGAGCACTCGGCCTGAGTCTCGTCACGGGCGGCATTTGGGGCCCTTGCCTTCTCCTGCACATTCCCAGCGCCTGGGCCTGGTGAGTCTGAGGGCTTGACTGGCAACGGGTCAATGCTGTAACGTCTCCTATCCAGATTTCTCCATGCATTTTACAGGTGAAGCGGCCAACCGCTGGAGAGGAACATTCCTCAGGATAGTCCTGTGGCTGGTTGGGGCAGAGCTGAGTCTGGGAGCTGTGTTTTCTTCTCCTTAGATAGTACCACATCCCTGGGGCGCCTGGGTGGCTCAGTGGGTTAAGCCACTGCCTTCGGCTTGGGTCATGATCTCAGGGTCCTGGGATCGAGCCGCGCATCGGGCTCTCTGCTCGGAGGGGAGCCTGCTCTCCCCCCTGCCTGCCTCTGCCTACTTGTGATCTCTCTCTGTGTCAAATAAATAAATTAAAAAAATCTTAAAAAAAAAAAAAGATAGTACCACATCCCAGATCCTCCTCTGTTTTGGGCACTCAGATCTATCACGTTCACGCAAATGTCAAAAGAAAGAATAGGGGTGCGGCACAGCTCCGACGGGGTCTCACAGCACCAGTCATGGGAGGTGCGCCTGACGTGCTGGGTCCGCAGGAAGAGCCTCTGCCCTGCGGAGCGGGCAGCTCTGTGTTCTTGCGTCCAAGGCCTCCCCGCCGCAGCGCAGGCGTGAGGGTGGGCGGCTGGGCCATCTCGTTCCACGAGAGTGATTTCCTAGAGAGAGGGGAGCGGGTTTTGTGTGTGGTCCGTCTAATGCCTCTCACATCCAATAACTTTAAAACCAATCAAATTAATAATGTAGGGAGAAGCAAATGGAGTCACTCTGTAGATATTTAAACAGGGCTGTTGCTGTCACTGACATGTAAATCTTTAATAGGATATGAGATTTGGCAATAAACAAAAAAACAATAAATAAACAAATATGCCAAGTGGCTGGAGGCCTGGTTCTTTTGTCCTTTTTAGGTTCAATCGTGACTGCCTGACGTTAGCTCTCTCGAACCGATGTATTTATTGAGGCCCTACTTCATCCTGGGGGTGCGTTTTCCAGGCTGGGTCGTAAAGTAGTGCGATATACAGTCTTTACTCCCGAAGGACGTCCGCTCTGGTGGCGGGAAGGCGAACGCAAATACAGAACAGGATGGGCCACACGCCCACCTGGTTCTCCGTGGACTCTCTGCCCCAGCCGTCCGGGGCAGGGATGCGTGATGTGTCCAGCTCATCGCCCTTCACACGAGGAAGCGTAGGCCGTGAGATATTTCCACCTGGACGCAGGGTGTGGGGCTGAGCGGCCGATCCTGTCGGGGTCTGTCTGGAGAACTTACAGAGGAGCCATTCACGACCTCCCCTAGGGTTAGGAAAGAGGTGCGTGTGTGCGCGTGCGCCTCTGCGCGCCCACACCCAGGTTCAGAAGCACCTGTACTTCTGTCTTTTAGGTCCCGCAGGTTCTTCCTGCAGTAAGAGCGCAGCTCCTCCGAGGTTACTTTTAAACCAAACTGGCACGTTTTATTTTCCAGATCTAAGATTTCAAGAGGAAGTTTTCCTACGACTCTGTTTGAATATCCCCTTCCTCCCTCTGATCCTTCCTGACGAGGCATTTAATATTTGATAAGCTTCCTATTCCATTGCTCCACCCCCAGTTTCTGTCGTGCAGACTTATTAATGTGCCTTAGCAGTAAACCTCTTCATCCTCCAATTGTTCTGTCCAGAGCCCACCGTTCTCCCCCTGGCCCTCCCTTTTACTGTGTGTCTCTCTTCTGGTTCCTCTGCGGTGGTAAGAGGAACCAAACGTGAAACTCGAACAGGTCTCGCTTCAGAGCTGGTATCTGTCTCTGCATCCAGGAGGCCAGACTTCCCAACAGTGGGGGGGAAATCATTCCTTCCACGTTCCATTAGGCAGACTACTTTGTAAGGGCTAATTCCTCCCTTTCAGGCAGATACTCTGCACCAAGCAGCTACTCCTGCTCTGAAGCTTTAAATGGTCACCACCTTCATGGTCTTTCTCCTTTTTCTCAGACCTGGCAACACGGGACATGGCTTGGTTTGCCTTCCCTGGTATGTCGGAATGCTTGAGAGGACCTTGCTTGGTGGACAGTGAGCATAAACGCGCTGACCAGGTATCTGAAGCCAGGAGAAAGGTGCGGAACTGTCCTTGTTGGGAGCCCTAGGGTCTGTTTGTTTGGTTTTTATTGGCCCCTTTGGAAGTCGCCTTCTGCCATCGTTTTATTTATGTGGTTCACCATAGACTCCTTGTCCAGATTCCCATCCTTACTTTATGTTTGCCCTTCCGTGCAGGGTCCTGCCATTTTGGCTGTCTTTTCAATTTACATATTTTATGCCACCTGCACTTTTCACCATGGGCGAAAGTCACTGATTGTATGACTCTTCTCCCAGAACCCGGACGAGGCCTCAGTCTTTTTCAGCAGTGCCCTGGAAGTACCCACCAAATGACTAGATGTGTCATGAGAATTAAAACCTATTTGCTCTCGTTGCATCTAACCCAAACACTCATTTTCCTCTGTAGCCTAGACTTCTTGATGGCCCTTCTCTTCTCTGTTCTTAACATTTTGGTCTCTGCATTCTGTCCTTCGTCTGTCATTGGTAGAATTGATGCCGATAGCCGTGTTCATTAAACTCTTAGAGTGTGCCAGGATTGTACAGGGTGCTATATGGGAATTAATTCTTTCAATCCTTGTAGTAACTGCGAGGAATACTTACCCTCATTTTACAGATAGGAAAGTGAGGGCCCAGAGAGGTTAAGTGACTTTCCTAAGGTCACACAGTAAGTCATTGTCTGAGCTGAACCTAAAACATGATCTGTCCTTTTCTCCCTGCCTCCCTGCCAACTTCCTTACCACCTCATTACACCTTCCATAGTCACTGAATTTTATTCTTTATCATCATGGCTTACCTAAATACTGACTGTATTGGAAAAATTAAAATTATGGTCTCCTTAATAAAATAACTTTGAAGGGGGTGTAGATGTCTGCCCTGGGAATACTTTTTGTGTGTGAAACAAAAATTCAACTTGTTACAGTCAATGAAGTCAATGGTTCAGTTAATAATGCCCCTAATGGCATAATTCTGCTCAGTGCCAGTGATGGATACCTTTAAAATCAGAGACTAGATTTAATGACAAGACATGCAGAAATCAGTGCCGTCATAAATACAGTTGGGATGGGAACTCCAGGGGAGAGGAAACCCCCAGCAACCGCTTGACATATCGGTTCCCAGGGCTCATAAATCTCCGTCTCCCGCCCTTCCTGCAAATCCCCACCCATCCCAGCAGCACGGACGCATTTTCCCCCCGCGCGGCGTGTTTGCGTCTCCCTGTGGGTCTCCTCTGCCCGGAGGCCGGCTGGTAGACCCGCGGTCGCCCCCGTGCTGCCCCCTGCACCAGAGCGCCGCTCCTTTGTGCTCGCTCCACGCGGGGGGAAGGTATTTTTAGAGATTCTCTTTTAGGACGTCTCGAGACCCCTCCCAAGTACCAGGCCCTTCGAAGGAGTGGCCTTCTCTTTTACAAATGCTCCTCCTCTGCCCTTGTCCCCACCCCACTTGTACTGGAACCAGTGTCCGGAGACACACCGTGCCCGAGGACCAAGACGTAGGCCGAGTGGAAACACACCAAAGTGGTTTAATAGAAAAGGTAATTCCTATTCAAACGGGATGGTCCCTTATTCATTTCCTCGGATTATCATCAAATTTATGTCACCAGCAAAGGAGCTTTATTGAGTTTCACAGAGATATTCCTTTTGCTCTCATTGTCGTTAGTTGGCACGCTGACATTTTCATATGTGTCTCAGCTAATGCCTCAAAATTACTCCATCTACAAATGTAACAATTGAACAGATAATTTTAATAAGATTCAGCTTGACTTCAGACTGCACTCCTTCCTTTCTTTATAGAATGCAAATTGTAACCTGTTTTTAAAGCCGTGCAAGGCAGTGAACTTTAATGGGATTTGACAACATCATATTAAGCACAACAACTACGCATAATGTACCGAAAAATTGGACGTGAAATTGGAAACATAGCTGAGAACAAAGTAAATTTACATGGTTTGGTAGTTTGAATGTCTGATATCATATTCTCTCATGCAAGCCCCATAAAAAAGCAAAGGATTTAACAATGGATATCAGCAGAAAGTGCTTTTAAAGTTAAAACTGATGGATGGCTTGTCAAAAAAAATAATTGCATTGGTTGGAAAGTCGGGATGCGTGCTGAGGGGGAGAGAACAGGATATACAGAGAGGATGATGGGAAGTGACAGTGGTCTGTCAGGAAGGACTGGCTGCCCAGAGGAGTGTGAAGTCAGAGCTATAAGGTGGCAGAGTAGAACAGGCTGTCAGAGCGGGAAAGTGGCTTTAATACCCTGAAAAGCAAAGGAATCCGCCTGTCAGCTTTGCTCAGCCGTGCTGAAAGAGGAAGAGGACATGGCATAAAGTTAGAGACATTAAACAGGGTGGGGGGCGCGGGGG
>LNAC01000754.1:126711-166711 GCA_002007465.1 Ailurus styani
GGGCGCGGGGGGCGGGGGCGCGGGGAGCCCAGGCAGGCAGCGCCAAGGCGGTGGGGAGGCGGCTCCTGCCCGTTTCAGAAGGTTTTCTTCTCTTTTTTACCCTCCCTCAGGGGCCACTGAATTAAATTTGGGGGGCTGGGGCTCCCTGCTGCTTGAAGAGAAGGGCGAGGGAAGCGGAGGCCCGGGCACGTCCTGAAAGTGGCCGCGCGTGGCTTCCCTGCAAGCACACCTAGGGACGCCCCGGCGGGCTTCTGGCTTTTCCCGCCTCCAGCCTCATCGGCTGACCTCCTCTCCCCTTCGGGTTATGCCGTCCGTTTTCCGACAGCAAGGCACTCTGGGACCAGCTTATCTTCTGCCAAAGTGCTTTGAGGACTTAACGCTCTCGCCGTACAACAGGATCGTGATGAAAAGCCAATAATCTGATGATTTTTCCATAAATATTTTTTTGCTCTGTCAGCATTAGGTCTTGAATAATTTATTATTCTTCCTTAATATACTCCTGGCGATGAGGTTAATTTGGTCAGCTTGCAGGGGCCTGGCTGGTAATGAACGTTTTTACATCAGGCCTTGGAGCGCGTCCTCCGTCCACACATCACGTCTTGACGATTTAATTGCCCCAGGTGCTTGAGAGCTTTAGAGTCCAGGGGGGCTTGCAATATAGTAGTTTTCCTTTATCACAAATATCTTGTGTAGCTGACCTTAAAAAAACATGTTCCGAGAACCATCCAAATTCTTGAACTGGGTATGGTCCCAATACAAGTATAGATTTGCGACGGCAGCGTGTGTGCCTTTGTGTGTGGGGGAGTCACCTCTTTCCAAAGAATCGACTGTGCCCCTTGTGGAGGAAGAAGATGGGAGTGGCAGCAAGCAACACACACTTATGTAAGCACTTCTTTTGTAGCAGGCAGTAATCTGAATGGCTGTGTATGTTAAGACATTCAGCTCCAATAAGAGCCTTAGGAGATTGGTTCTATTAATATTGTATTTTGCAGATGAGGAACCAGAGAGGTTAAGTAACTAGGACAAGGTCACACAGCTGGGAAGGGCTGGAATTAGGGTTCCATCTCAGCAGTGGGGCGGCAGAGACTATGCTTTCCGCTGGCGTGCCACGGCTGCCTGAGTACGTGGGACCGCATTTAGATGCCAGCTCGGTTCCTGTTCCATTTCTGTTTTTCGTGGGTGTCTGATACACTCTGGAAAGGATGTTACCGGAAGCAGCAACAACAGGCAGAGCAGGCCGAGCTGGCTTGGAAGGAGGTCTCTTCTCTGTTGTCACTGGTATGACAAGGGGGCAGGAGAGACAAAAGATCAGGAGGGAGCACTGTCCAGGTCACAAAGGCAGGCAGCTTCCAAGCCAGAATGAAAACACTCATCTGAAATCTTTAATCTCATGCTCTGAGGACAAATACATACCCACACATCACGTTCAGTTCTGGGTCGCAGCAAACCGGCTTCCAGGAGTTGGGCACCTGTGCTCTCGGTCTTCCCCGGCCCTGGCTGGAGGTGTGACTCAGCGGCCTGCCCTTTAGATCTGGAACTCATCCAGTACAGTAGGACGCTGCTCATTCAACGGATTAATCGCTGGGGTCTGCCCCTGGGTGTTTGTGGGCGCAAGGGAGCATCTGTGGCCACACCCACGCCTCCGGTGCTGCCCGGGCGTCTTGGGGGGACCCTGCTAAGCCGCCACACTTCATTGCCTGGTCCCGTGGTCATCATCCTGCTTTCTCGGGCCTGTAACTTTGCTCTCAACAAGCAGAGCGGCTTTCTCTTCAGGGCACGGTTTTTGTGCCCCAGGAGGAGGTTTTCTCGTTTTCCTGCTGGGAACCTCTGGCCTTTTTCTCTCCTGAACTAGGACATGACCCTTCCAGAGTTCTGCACTGGAAGACACAGGAAGCCTGTCACTGTCTTTCTCCCCTCGTGAGAGCCATCATGGCCTCGGTGTCTTTGAGAAGCTTCGTCTGGAGTTCTGAGCTGCCCTGAGGCTGCAGCAAATCGAAGAGAAGGACGGCAACTAGTCTAGCTAGTTGCTGGGCTCCAGTTGGATGTTCGGGGGCATGCTTGGGGTTTTGACCTTCAAATCAAAGAACTTCAGAGTTAGAGTGGGTGGATCTTACCCAGCCTTTTCACGGTCCCTTCTTGGGGGTCTCCAGTGATAGGGAGCTCACTAGAGTCAGGAGCCGTACAAACCAGCTTGAGACAAGTAGCAAGTTTGTACCGAAGATGAGCCAAATATGTTCCCCCTGAAACTTTCGTCCATCGGCCCTTGTTCTGACTCCTGAGGCGACACCGCTCCCACGCGTGAAGTGCCTGAGTCACGTCATCCACTGTGAGACCACGTACGTCCTCCGCTTGCACACCCGTGTGTCTTCTTCCTCCCTCGCAGGTCCCTCTGTGTTTGCTGGAGACACTCAGAGCTGGAGAGACACTCGGTCAAGCCTCTTCCTCCTCCTCCTCTTCCCTCTCTTTGTCTGCTTTTCCTAAGCCTGTGCTCCGCGATTTTTATGACTCACATACGACTCTTGCACCAGGACTCAGGTCCTTTAATTAACATGGGACCTGAGCTCAGAATTTAAATATTAAGAGATGGGCCTCCTGAGTGGAGGTAGGGGAAACAAGACACAGTCTGCACAGTGATGCTCTAAGCTGGGGCTGCTGTTTCTGTTTAATTAAAGAAGAACAAGTAGCTCAGAGAGGTCAAGTTGTTTGCCCGAGGAAGCACAGCTAGTGAACAATGAAGGAGATCCGAGATTTGGATTCAGGTCTTCCGGCTCCAAAGCCTTGGCCGTTTACAAGGCAGGTCCAGGGCTCGGGTTCCAAGTGCAGGCTCCAGAGCCCAGCGGGCTTGGGTTCAAATCCTGGCTCTCCCACACAGCAACGGGTGACCTTGGGCGAGCTGCTTACCCGCCGGGCTCTGTTGCCAGGTGTCCTCCTCTGTGGAAGGATAACAGCTGTAGCCCCTCCCTCCAGGGTTATTGTGGAACTGAAAGGAGAGAACGCATGGAAAGGCCTCGCAGAGCCCCTGTACACGAGAACCACGCGGTAAATGTTCAAGATCCTCCTCCTCACCGCTGTCCCTTTTTAAACTACGGTGGGGAGTGCCAGAGCTCTCCCCCTTGGCTACAGAGCCCGGAGGGCAGCCGCCTCCTGGTTCTCGCTGGGAGCCGGCGTCCGCGGATTCACGGGGTGGGTGCAAACAGCCCTTCGTGCGGACGTTTTACCGTGGAGGCTGGCCAGGGGCTGGGGAGGGTGGCGGTGGCTTTTTTTTTTTTTTTAAACACTTCGAGAAGATTGCTGCAGTTATCTGGAAATCTATTGCTCGGGCAAAAGCAGGATTGCGTGATACAATTTAAAAGGCCGGCAGCTGCATTTCATCCTTTTCACAAGAAAATAACCCCTTACTCCAGTGAAGCTAAAAATAAAAATGGCAGTACATTTGGCAACCACGCTCCTTCCTTTATTACCTCAGCAGTATCTGAATAAAATGTCTTATTAAGCAAGATATAAGGGCAATGAAAAGGAGAGTAAGTCAAATTAGTTGACATCGAAAGCTTGGTGCATCATACACAGCGAGGGTAGTTACTGTTTAGTAAAATGGATTTAATGCTTAATATAAGTGCTGATATTTAGATGGCTATATTTTGGCAACTCGGGAGGAAAGAGCGGTGGCTTTTGAGCCAGTAGATCTAAGTGTAGGTCCTGGCCTTGCGCAAACCACGGTGTGGAACCACGTGGTTGGCTTTAACACCTTGGGCCCCACTTCCTCCATATGCTGAGTGAAGGCTGTTTCTTGGAACCCAGTGGCTCTTAGGAGGATCCCAGGGTCACCCGGGGAAGGGACCGATAAACAGGACCCTGGACACCCACCCGATTCTGACAGGTAGAGTGCTGCCTGTACCTGCCTGTCGTATGGGGGTCACTGGGTGAGGTTTTCTTTGAAGAAAGTATTGCACCCCTAAGAAGAGGTGTCATGAGCACCTGGGTGGCTCAGTGGGTTAAGCCTCTGCTTTCAGCTCAGGTCATGATCTCAGGGTGCTGGGATCGAGGCCCGGATCAGGCTTCCTGCTCAGCGGGGAGCCTGCTTCCTCCTCCCTCTGCCTGCCTCTCTGCCTACTTGTGATCTCTCTCTCTGTGTCAAATAAATAAGTAAATAAGTAAGTAAGTAAATAAATAAATAAATCTTAAAAAAAAAAAAAGAGGTGTCAGAACCACCAGATTGGATTATTTCCAAGAAGGCTCGCCATTCTCACTTTGGAAAGTTCTGCTATGCCGAAGGAGTTGAGTTGGCTTTGGAAGGCATCTGGGCCCTGTTTGAGCTCCAGCACCATCTGTGATGAGAAACATCTGCATGCCCAGGGGGCAGGGTGGTGTCCTAGGACACAGCACAAGGCAAGTGTGATCAGGGAAGAGAAATGGTGACGAAGCTGTTTATAAATGTGGGTGGTTGTGGGTGCAGGTGTCTGGGGTGGGTGGATGGGGTAGGTATGGGTATGGGTGCATATCTGAGCATTTTGAGGGATGATGTATTTGTGTGAATAAATGAGTATAAGTTTGTGCGTGAGTTGGTAGAGCCCGAGGAGGAATCTGCGTCTCATGTTTTTGGAGAGAAGACGTGAGCACAGCCATACCGTGAGGCCTGTGCCAATGCCCTGGCGGATTAGTCTTTATCTTTTTGTCTGAAGTGAGGAAACGGAGTCTTGGAGAAGCCGAGTAATTCCCCCGAGGTCATGGAGTGAGAATTTGCAGAGTAGAGGATAATGGGAGGTCTGTCTTTGCCCCATGGCTGGCATCGGCCTCCAACAGAGAGGTGGATGATTTTCCTGCACTGACCTGTTGGCTCTGCTGTCTGATAGTGGGTTCCAGCCTAGCTTTCCTCAAAGAAGTAAGGATGCTTCATTCTTTCCTGTTGAGATTTTGTAGCCAAGGGCGGAGAAGACGGAGCCTCATATCGGAGTGCCCCTCACCTCCACAGCCATCCAGTTTCCGGAGGAGGGGGAATGTCTCCCAAGAGCCAGAGACAACCGTTTGTTCATCTCTCAGGGTTCTTTGTTTTGTTCGAGCGCCCGTTTTATTACTTTTAGGGGTCTCGTCTTACAATGGCACAGGATGACCTGGGTTTATCCCAAACACTTCTTTTTCCCCCCAAAGAAACACTAACGTGTCACCGTCAGGGGTAAGTTCAGGCCTTGCTTCTTTGAGGCCTCCCCTCCCAAACTTCTGTTGTGACGGAGTTGGGAGCCTGTTTAAACATGAGGCCAAGAGCCACAAGTACGATGCAAAACCACCCTTAGGTATTACTGAAAAGTATCTTGTACACTCTCTACCCGGAGACCCTAGCAAATCTCGTTAGCTTTTATTTATACCTTGAAGCACATCGGAGACTTTGTCAATCATTCTACTTCCTTGGATTCATATGCAGAGAAGCTTTTATTCTGAAGAAAGTATCAGGAGAGCCCTGAGTGGATTTATGCTCTGCTTCTGATGGTTCCGGAAGCCCAAACATATCTAATAGTTTTTTTTTTTCACCTGTTTTGCTTAAGACTAAGATCTTTTACAAACATCTCTCACTAGAACCATCAATCATGGTTTAGAAATTGAAATTTTACCAAGTAAAGTGAGAATGGGTGAAGGGCAAGCTTTTTTGCAGCGTGAAGCTTAGGCCTTTCATAGAAGTGAACCCCTCTTGGGACCTGTTGGTGCCTTATTTGGGGGTGAGGGCGCGCTGGAACGCGTGCGCCCTGCTGGTGGGAGTGTAGGCTGATGCAGCCATGTGGAGAAATCTGGAAGCATTGACCAAATCAAATATATGTACTCTGTGACCTGATGGTCCAGCTCTTGGATTTTTAACTCAGAAAAAGTTCTATAGTAAGTGGATGGGGGATGATGGTGGTGATGTTAATGTTGTTGGTTTCGGTGATCATGACTGTTAGACTGAAGGTAGTTAAGGTTGTAGTTTATTGATGATTGGTCAAGACCCATCTCAGGTATATTCTTGGCCATTTGTCAAAGTTGCAGAGATGGCTTTCATCCCAATTCATAGCCATTACCCCTGGTATGTATTCTTTCAGAATGCAATGTTTATTTAGTTCATGTTGCTGGAGTTTGTGTTGTGAATGTAAATTGTGATTTCTCAGAAGGGAAGTAACTGGGACAATAGAAGAATAGAATCCTAAATTCAAGATTGGAGCTTATTTAATTCAACTCATAAGCCTTAAACAAAATCCCATTTACAGTTTTCTCTATAGGTGGTCCACTTGGATTCTCCTAGTACCAAGACATTTGCCACTTCCAGATTTAAAGCATGTCCCAAGAACAAATAATTAGGTCCCAAGATTTGGGCATTATTAGACCAAGTGGCAGGATTTTGTCAGGTGAATTCCTTAGGCATTTTCTAGGGAACAGACAAGGGTAAGATGATATAATTCTTTTTCTTCTAGTTCTGGTCACTACATTGATTGGCTTGACAAAACTATCTTTTATTCTAAGTTACAAACAGGTTTAAGTGCCTGAGTGCCTCTCCAGGGTGGAATCACCTGCCTCTACCCAAGAAGATAAGATTTTCTGGGTGGGTCGTGGGCATTGTGGGTAAGAAGCACAGAGCCCACTTCTGTGTTCCAAGGTCAGCCTTCTCCCAGGGTTTCTTGGGGAAGGAAAAAGGCATCTGGGTCAGTGCCAGATGTGACTTTGCACAAACTTAAAAGTTACCGTCTCTGTGTCTACATTGTTACCACTAATTGAGTGACATTTTATTTTTTTTATTTTATCTTATTTTTTAAAGATTTTATTTATTTATTTGACAGAGAGAGAGAGAGATCACAAGCAGACAGAGAGGCAGGCAGAGAGAGAGGGGGAAGCAGGTTCCCCGTCGAGCAGGGAGCCCAACACGGGGCTCGATCCCAGGACCCAGGACCCTGAGATCATGACCTGAGCCAAAGGCAGAGGCTTTAACCCACTGAGCCACCCAGGCGCTCTGAGTGACATTTTATATTAAGGACCTTCAGTTTAGAATTTCTGTCTATAGCCTCATGGAGACCCCAATTTCTGGGATATCAGCTGGGCTACCACCTAAAAATGATGATAATGATAGTTATCCTGATTTCCCAGCTGGAGATAGACTTGCCAAAGTATTTTGGGAATTAATACAGAGAGAAGAAATCAAAATCTCTCCGGGGCTCTTTACACCCTCCCTCGTCAGCATTATTGGGCCATCTGATTCTCCTCCTGGGAAAACCCTGTCCATGAAGATGGTGTGGCCGGCTTTGTAACCACATTCAGGGTGTCCAGTGCTCACTGCTGTAGGAGTCTGTGTTCACACAGCAGGATCAGCCAAAAACCACCGGCTTTAACCTCATGGCATCTGCACCTCACCACGTTGAACCTGCGTTTGTCTACAAAATCCCTGGGGCCTTAGTCACACACAGACCACACGGTTCAATGACCAAAGACGTGAACTTGACTTCACTCTTCCTGTGAGAAGGGAGACATTCTGAACTCTCTCAATAACCAACCATTGTCATTGGTCCCAGTAACAAGTTCCTCTGAGTTCTCATTGCCAAGTTTGATAATTCAGTACATACATAACGTCTTTTGTTCTTTTCCTATGACTCTGGTTGCACACAAGCCTGAAACACTAATTCATCGTGATGTGCTTTTGCCACGTTGATTGTGATTTAAAGCTTTCTGATCTGCGTAGCCTGATGCACCAGCCGCACAACTACAAATGACACGTCTCGGGCTCTCTTTCCAGTTGGCGGTAGCGTAAGGAATGACTCTAGAACAGCTCAATATTCCAAGCAACCAGCCCGAGGAAACAAACACACAAAAAAATAAAATCATACTGTTTATTCCTAACGATGGTCATCACTTGATTTTGGCCATTCTCTGTACAATACTTTGTGAACTCCATACACTGAGCAACTGACTGGAAGTTACATTTAGGAGCTGAGAATGGATTACGGTGTTGAAGACTGTCAAGGATAATATCAAGCCATTTGGCATAAGCCTCCGGAAATGGCCTAAGCGAAGGTGTTTTGTGAACTATGAAGTTAGTTGACCAGTGCCTTCATCAAGAATCAGTTTTAATTCTGCAGAAATATCAAGGCATAGATTTCTTTGCAAAATGCCTCAAGATGCTCACAGATACCCTAGTTCTAGCCCTTTTTAAAATAATCACAGGTACTTTCAACACATGGCTTTCCAGATGCTATCATTTCTGACAGTAGGTCTGAATTCCAGGAAGTTGTGGACAGGAACCTTATCTGAGCTGTCACCATCTGGGCTCATCACCTTCAAGCAAATGATCAGGCTAAAAGGATAGTTGGGCTACTGGGATGTCTTAGGAGGATGCTGGAGCAGACCAGCCAATGAAATTCATCAGACTCTTAATCCCTTAACCTGTCATTTCACATTCAACCGCAGAAGTTTGGTCTGCTGCACCACTAATGGGGAAATAGCTAAATCCTTGCCTTGAATACCTACACCCATACCTGGACGAGGACTTCAGTGACAAAATAGATTCCAGATACCGCAATGGCTGCCTTGCCGTGTTTGCAGGAAAATGAAATAAGACTTAGTCTTTGTTAAGAGCGGCGGATCCAGCCCAAGGTGCTTTCCTAACACAGTAATAATTGAGGTCACAGAAGATGCAGAGTACAATATAGGCCTCTCTAAGAGGCTCTAGGGCCATCACATAAATGAAGCAATAATTCTTCTCAGGTCATGCATCTGCTAGAACGGTGTATCCAAGACTCACTATCATCACCCAGAAATAGCTTCACAAGTTGTAGAGGATCGGTCAGATGAATGGGAAGGTGTTAGCTAAGACAAGAAGAATGCAGGGATACAGCGGTTTCTGATAACTTTCTATTCTCGCAGAGGATGTATTTTTAGATTTCTCAAGTTGTACCTACTCTGTAGGATTTGTCTAAAGAAGCTTTTGCCTGCATCAGGGCTGTTGTAGGAGACCTGGTTATCCCCTTCCTGCCTCCTCACACTCATAAAGGGTTGCCGTGTTCAGCTGTGCAGGTAATACACTGCACAAGTGTGAGCAGCATCTGTAAGAGTGACATCAACCGCAACTATGGCAGGAAAATTCTCAGGGTTCCGAGTAGAGTTCGTGATTGGAGGCACCGGTAACCCCAGTTCTGTGGGTTCACGCGGTGGCCTTACACAAGCTCTTCAGTGATAGTGGGCTTTATTTCTGCATCTGTTAACTGTGTTTGTGGGTCCTGGGGAGGGGGGAAGCATCATCTACTGATCTGAGGAGAATGAAATCGGGTTGAGTGGCTTTATTGTTAATCACTTATGGCATAAACGTGTAATTATGCTCATTAAACACCTCCGAGTATTTTTTCCCCTTAGCTGTTTTGTTTGTATGAACTTGTTGGTTTTTTAGGATTCTGTTTTTGCTTGATAAAAGGGGGAGGCAGGCATGAAAAATGCCCTGAAATCATTGGCATTCCCTGTCCTCGTTGCCTTGGCTATCTTGATGGGAGAGACGGGGAGGCCAGGAGAAGTCTGGACGGCCAGTAGGGCCCTGGCTGGCTTGGGAGGCAGCCCTTCTCCGAACCCTGAGTTGAAAACATGTACAGGGAAAGAGAAGGCCTGAGTTTCTTCTATTTAAATATCTTCCTTCCTATGGAAAATAGAGCCCGTCCCGGGGCCAGAGTCTCGAATGACGACGTGAACGGTGAGGAGGCAGGGAGGGCGTGGAGGGTTCATCTGGGGCAGGTGGGGACGAGCCGTCCGCTGAGGGTGCAGGGTCCAGGTGCTGGCTCGGCAGGTGCTCTGGGATCCTCAGTCAGTGCCCACTCCCGGTGTTGGTATCGGTTCCAGGTTCAGCTGGGAGTTTCCTGGTCACGTACATTGGCTGGTTCCAACTGAGCAGCTACCTGGAGGAGGTGTGAGTTCTTAGAAAGTGGGTGGCTTTGACTCCTTTTTAGAGCCCAGTGTCTTCTAAAAGAGTTCTGTTTGACCGTTGGATCCAATATGCTCATAAGAAGGTTTTGTTAAACTTGATGGAACTTAACATTCACTTAGTACATCCCAGGAATTGTTCCCCCTGGGCACTTCTCATGGCTAGGAAGTCTCCTGGCTTCAACGGTGCTCTGTCATTTGGGCTCCAGGCCCCGATGGGAGGTCTCTCTTGGTGTGCTCTCGGTTTCTCACAAAGAAGGGCACTTGCCTACAGCCAGTCCCGCAGAAACAAAGCTCCTTGTTCTTTTCCCTTCCTTCCCCCTCCCTGCCCCCATCACTGTGCTTCGTCCCCTCCTCCTCTCCAGATTTCCTCTCAGCGTCGAGGGTTCCAAGGAAGAGAAGGGCAGGGGTGAGAAATTTGAAACTGCCCGAGACGGATAGTGAGAACACCATGCATAAATAAATTAGAGCACAACCCCCAGATGAACAATGATTGTGTGGTTGAAGACCTGGCTGAATAAGTGTGTCAGGCACTGATTGGAAGCGTGATAAATGCAATGACCTAACAAAGGATTGACTTCTCCTGCAGACAGGCCCCTTTTAATGGATGGAAAGGGAGGAAGCTTCATTTAGAAGGGAAAGGCTGTTTGCTGTGCAGATATGACAAAGGGGAAGTAGACAACCATTGATTTACGTTTGGGAATGACAGTTGAAAAATTCAGCAATAATCATGACAAATGAGAAGAGATGCAGTCGGAGAAAAAAATGCCAATACGTTAAGCCTGCAAAGAAATGCCAAGGTCACAGAGAAAGGTTCCCAAACTTCTCGTTTTGACAACCTTAGTGGAAATAATAGGAAAGATGAGGGTTCAGGGTAAAAGGGATGGCGCCGCATGAAGGACTGCAGGTGTTGGTAATTAGTGGTGAGTTTGGAGAGGGCGTGGCGGCCAGTCCCCCTTACACCGCTTGGAAGGCGTCTGTCCAAAAGCCCCGGAGATGCTTCCTGCTGCTGTCAGTCCGGCCCTCCTCGCTGAGGTTTGGAAAATCAAGCACGTGATTTTAATGTCAGTAGCAACAGCAGGAAGGAAAAATGTGGGCTGGGCATGCTCGAGATTCTTGATGAGCCACATTAAATCAGATGTCGTGCTCTGGCCTCCAGACCGTGGTGCGTTGTTTTGTTTTGTTTTGTTTAAGAGACTGATTCTAAGTGAGAAGGTGATGAGGTTTAGGTCACCTGCCTGATCAAGCTTGGTGAGATGTCTCCTGATTTATGATCTCTGTTGATAAGGCATGCAGTGTGTTGAATCCTCTCTTTCTATACTCCTGTGAGAGAGACACAACCCAGAAAGTTCTGAGGATGTGGAAAGTCGATTTAAGAACGCACAAAAAAGTGTGGAGGGAAGGGGCATGGAGAGGCACGCTGGAAAGAGGCATTCTGGGAACAGTCAGAGCTGGATCATTGTAACCTGCTAACAACGAGTTACGTGTGAATATGGACAAGCCGCTTCACGTCTCTGTAGCCCACCGTGCCCCTCTGTAAAATGGGGACACTCTCAGGGGCGGGGAGCAGTTGCTAAGTCCCCTTTGCGGGTATGATCAGAGGATTCGGTTCTTTTAATCTAGATGTAGTCCGTGGGTATGAAGTCTGTGTGTGTGCCATGTGTGTACGGGAGTATATCTAACACGTACGTCCACACACACGTGTCTTTTATTCAGCCACGCTTTTCACTATTTCAGGCAGCAATGAACACTGCAGCCTAGTCTTTATTTTGGCTTGTTCTCATCTGTACATTGTTTGTGGACCGAGACCCCAACTGCAAGTGGTTTACTTAGCTCAAATAAAATGTCATAAAGTCATCACTCTGTTTACTGCGTAAAAACGATGACACTTGAGTGGGGGGCAAGGAGCCCTCCTACCCCCCAAGTAAGTGTATCATGGAACCAGTTACGAACTGAGAGAATGACAAAGTTCTCTCTGTGGGAATGCCTCAACTTCAGACAACATTTGAACTATGATTACATTTTTGCTGGATTAGTTGACGAGAGATAAATAATTTTTTAAAAAGCTTATTTTATTTATGTGAAATGAAGTGCCAGGAAAAGCTTCTCCAAATGTATCATAATTTGTGAATACTCCACTCTAAATGAAAAATGATTTTATTTAAGCCAACCACCTCCCTTTAGATAAGCCTCGAAGAGAAGTTACCTCATTAGAAAGCGTGATCCGTTTCGGAGCTGCAGTGTATTCCAGTTCCTCTTCTTACCCAGGTGGCTTTGGAGGCCTGCCGGGACAGCGTTACCCCCTCGCCCCATGTCACCAAGAGCACGTGGCCGTGTTCACTGGAGTTGTCTGGGCACGTGAAGGTTCAGAATAAAACAGGTGCTGTGTTTAAAAACAGCTCCCGCCAACCAAAGCATGTGCAGCTTCAAGCTGCCAAAATCTCTTCAACTCCCATCAGTTAAGGGGGCCTTTTAACTGCAGAAATCAGGGAGGGAAGGACTGGATTATAAATGAGTTGGATCTGGTATTTGAGGTAATCTGGGGTCTATAATGGTTTCTTACGACTTCCCTTCTACCTGGGGCTGCAGAGCAGACCTGCAAGGAAAGTAGCCTCTTTAGATTAAACATTTTCTAATCAGCTTTATCACTCATATCTGAATTTATCTTATTTGAGGAAAATGCCAATATATTAGCAGGCATGTATGATACACAAGGTGACCCTACCAACTTAATGACATAATACATTATCCTTAATGAAGTCAATATCTTGTCTTTTAGCTGTCTGTCTATTGGGGCGATTAATTGCAGTGTCATTAAAGTTAGCTCTCTTTTCATTTGAGCTTGACAAGTCGCATAAAACTAATGTTCTTAGTTATCAGCTACTGGAATAGGATGGAGGATGGAGGAAATCGTAGGACAAATAAGGGGGTACTGCTACAGCTAACTTGGAGGACTTTTTCCAATGACTGTTTCCTTAGGTAGCTCCTTATTCGGGCTCTCTTGTTAGCTGAAATCCAGGGCGAAGCCAGACGGCTCTATTTGGACCAGGGTTCGGGGTGGAGCGAAGAGGGAACTGCTGAGAACTCCACAGGATTTGGGAGACTTTGAGCCGTCCAGTAACAGAAACTTGATTACTGGAAGGTTTTCTGCGCTAAATAGATTTCCCGAGTTACCTCCTGAACCTACGTATATGAGTGGATGCGGCGTCAGAGAGTGTGATAAAGAGTGGTTGCAACCATATTTTCATTTAGCGTTGAAGGTTTTCTAATTTAATGGGCTCTCTGGCAGAAGGGAGGCTGCGGGGCGGGGGAAGGGATCTGCGTCCAAACCACGCTTTGCAAGTGGTTCTGATAAACACCAGCTCATCTTGGGCAGTGTGGGAGCCTGGTCCACTGCTAATTGTGAAGCCAAAGAAAGCCTCACTCCCTGCCTTCCCCCTACCTCTGAAACTACGAGACAGGATGGCTGTAATTTACAGTGTGTTATCTTTGTCTATAGCGGCAAGATGATATGAAGTAAATCAAGGTACGAGTAATGAAAGACTGAGAATTTATTCCTTGGAGCACACTTTAAAGTGTAGTATCTGTTATAGTGGCACTGCCTGAAGACCCTGAAATGAGACTTGGATGAAGGGCAATAAAGCAGCATAGAGGCTCGTGTTAATGTTGTTTGTCTGAGGTTAGTAATTGGGTTCCACTGATGAGTTGTGTGAAGACAAAGTGAGAATCCCAGCTAGTATTGTAAATCTTACATTGTTGGAACAAGAAGCAATCCTAACAAATATTGATCCTCTCCGTGCCCAGAGGCGAGGAGGGAAGCAGGGAACTGCAGAGCACTGGCTTGTTTCAATAGCACCAATTACCTTAGTGAGACCAGCGCTCTGCATGACATCCCAGGGTGGACGCCAATGGTGAATCAGCCATGATTAGGCTTTTTAGATGGATCCCCCCCAAATCACGGTGGCTTAGCATTCTGTCTCAATTATCCTTGTGGCCCTAAAAACATATTTTGTGGAAGTGCTTCCTCCTAGGCGTTAGAGGCCCTGGTCGGATGAGGACGCCAGGTATGAGTATATGGCCTGCCGCTGTCTTACACACAAAGGGGCTGGAGTGAATGCGTCGGAATGTGACCGCTGGAAAGCTGCAGCTTTTCACCCTGGATTTCGTGGAACGGCACCAAGTTTTGGGGCCCCTACCCGACATGCTGTGGCCTTAGTTGCTGTTTGTTATTGTTGTTGGTTTTTCTATTTGTGGTTCATTGATGTTCTAAAGATTTTTGGAGAGATGATCTCCAAGGAAGAAAAGGTATCTCAGAATCTGTATTTTGGGGTTGGCTTCCCGTTCCTCATTTTTAATGCAAAGGCCCTCTAAAGATCTCTGCTTTTCCTGTTGGAATTTAGGGCTTCCTTCTACCCATCGAACATACCGGGCTTCAATTGGGAAGAATTTGGGCTCATGGGAATGGAGAGTGTTGATAAAATCTGGGAAGGTTACACTTCACTTTGTTTCTTCTCAAAATATTACGTATTTGTTCTCAACATCCCTTAGCACCTGCCCCTTGCCATTACTTGGGCTGTGAATTTGTAGTAGTGACTTTCAGAGGTCATTCTGTAAACCAGGTCTTGCCTCTGGGCTTGACTAGGCCAGACTAGGTGGCTGTTTGGCCCTCGGCCGTCTGCCTTCTATGCTGCGTCAGCTTGATCCATGCTTCTCTCATGAGAAGAAGGGCCATCCCTGGGGACTTCAGAACATTTGGCTTCTGATAGACACTATGACATGTTTATAGTAACGTTGGTGCCTCGAGCAGAAGAAATTCAGCCCTCCCCCCAAGAGTTGGGCAGACAGAGACCAAGGCTTTGAAAAAAGAGAACCCTACACCTTCTAAAACTAAAATTTGGTACTGGATACATATCCTGGATTCCATGACACAGTAATGAATTAGGTAGTTAATTCTACAAATGTTTATTGAGTGTCTAAGTTAATGCCAAGCAGTGGTCTGGACACACAGTTGAATAAGGTGGAGTTTACATCCTCGTGGCAGGGGCTAATGGTGAGGATGGAATATAAACAAATGGGGGCGACTTCTGATGTCAACTGTAAAGAACATTAAAAAAAAAACCCTATTGGAATAGGAAGTGGCTTGGGCGGGGAGGCAGTTCTTTAACTGGGGTTGTTGGGAAGAGCTGTTATTCCCACACTGTACAACCAACATTGGAACCGAGGGTTCCCCTTCATCCCCCGGCCCTGTCTTATCTCTCCGTCTGTGCTCATTCTGTTCTGGGAGACCCGAAATGCCTTGTACCCCACATCCGTAGTTTCTGTTCATCTTCCAAGGCCCAGCTCAAAGGCCATCTCCTCTGCGGAGCTCTTCTGGCTCCTGCTGAAGCTGAGCATTTGTGCTCAGGGTTCCTGCCCAGGATTCCATCCTCACTCCACTTTGGTCCTTGGCACTCTCTGTCTTCGATGTTCTAGTAATTTGTGCGTTCACCTCCTCTCTACTCCGCGCCCGCGGGACCCTTAAGTAGAGGGACCCTGCGCAGTTAGCATCTCACCCTTACAGCACTCGGCAGTGTCTTGTACATAGTAGGGACTCTGTAAAGATTTATTAAATGAAAAAAATCACAGGGAAGAGCTAGGAAATCTTAGAGTTGCAGATGCCTGTGTTCAGGGCGGCGGGGGGTGGGGGTGCTTTTGAAGGTGTCCAGAGTTTGATCAGCTGTCTGGAAATGCCTCCACGAAACACCCATTTACGTTTGTGTAGACACCTCACTGAGTGGGTTTGGTGCATCCGGATGGACGGGAGATGTCCGCCTACCTCTCCAGGCAACAAACATGTTTTGGAGGGATTGTTAACTTAAAGGTTGTAATAAAATCTTTACCACTCTGAACAACTAGAACTGGTGTCTGCTAAGGGGGAACAAAGGCAAAAAGTGGTCCTGTAGGCAAAAATGATTGGACAGTGTTGAAAAAAAATAATTCTGCGAATATCAATAAGCTCAGCAAATGCAGACTCGCTGCCTTTAGGTTTGGCTTAAGCTCCTCACCCCCATGTTGAGAGCACCGCCCCCCCCCAGCCAGCCCAGACACCCCCTTGACCAAGCCCGGCTCTTCTGGACAAGGAGAAGGGAATAAGTGAGTCCATTGCCCGTTGGCCTCCTGAGACACCTCTGAGGATTAAATAACTAATGACTGTAAAGTGCTCTGTGAAAAGAGAGTGCTCTATAAAGTGTTATTGTTGGGGCTGTTAAAAATGGAAAACGACTTTTAATTTAGAAAGAGAGCACTCAGCGTAAGGAGGGGTAGCCGTAAAGCTTTTATCACCACTTTGCTTTCCTGAGACTCCTTAGCTATTGGTGTGGGCACTATGGTTGGCTCCCCCAGGAGTTTGTTCGCCTGCTCACGGGGCTTAGGAAAGATGCCAACATCTCTTCGGCACGGTGCCGTTCTCGTCCCTTTCTGTGTCACAGCCTCTCGGTCAGAGCTATGATTCGATCGGCCTTGGGCTGCCTTGTCACCGATTGGCATTTGTGATCAAGGATCCTTTCCTGAAATGTAGGGTGTCCTATAACCTGGTAACACCAGGACTCCCCCACCTACTCCCCAGATTGGGCAGCAGTGTAGACCACAAACCACTTGTAAAAGTAGGGGACGACCGCCTACGCTCAGCAGATAGGCCCTCCTTCCATTTCTTGCGAAAGAAGACTCCTCTTCCCTCCTTATTCGGTGGTAATGCTGTTTTTTATTATCTCTTCTGAATTTCACCAACTGTTCATAGGCTTCTTGTTCACATTCAGCTTTCTCTATGTCCCATGATGTGGTTGGAGGGTTTAAAATACAGTGTTCTACCTCTACGCTCTGTATTACTATTTCACGTCTTACGCGTTCTGTATGTATTTGTTATCACTGCATAGAATTTACTTGGACAAATCCTCATTTTAACGTTCAGTGCTGTGAATAGGAAGGGGGCTTTCTGGCTCCTCTGACTCCTTTGACACCTACCCCTCCCCAGTGACATGGAGCCCCTGCAAGAGAGGGACCCATAAACTCAGTATTTATCATACAAATGCGGTGATGTGTCTGCATTTTTATGACCTTGCTAAGTGGTGAGTATTCATTTGTGCCACCTCACCCCAGATGCCCATCCTGAGGCTGAGCTGTTTATCATGCTCTCATCTCTTTCCTAAAGCCTGAACAAGGAGCTTGGGACCACTATAAACATGTTCTCTTTCATTAAAGAGGAAATTATTATCATATATTTTTGTAATAACCAATAACATTTCAAATTACTCACATTTATGGTTTATAATCAAGCTTATGCTTAACCTCTAATCCTCATGAAGCTGGTCATGATGGGCTCGTTGGTTAACCACTTACAGGAAGTTAAGGGCAGGTAGAAAGCCACCTGACCAATAATTAACCGGAGAAGCAACTCCGTGTGGAAGTTGAGATTATAAACACCACACTTGGTGTATGCTTAATTGGTAATGAGTTAGGTAAGGTCCGTTGGTTTTGTGGTGATGCACGGATGGATTTGGCCTTGGTCAGCTTCTCACTGGTTAATGTGCTGAGTGATAAGGGATGCTGGTTGTTGCACCCTGGGTCTTCGGGTCCTGAATCTTTGTTCTTGAAGCTAAGGATTTGGAGAGGTTGGTTGCAACATAGTTGATGACTAGCACTTGAAGGTCAAAAAGAGCAATTCTCCCGCTGTCACCATGTGTTCTGACTGTGGTTCTCTATAGCCTCTTGTTTGAATTCCCATCATCCATGAGTCTGGGGGAGTGTGGACTATGAATTACATAGTGATGCTACCTGTCAAGGGTTTAGATTAACTTTTGAGTTGACTCACTTATTTGGAGGAGAAGCTCATATGCAGAAATGGGCCAGTTTGTAGTAACAGCATGTTTGTCTGCCAGCAGGATAGGAACAAAGCTTCAGGGGCTGTGTTTATGACAGGATGGTTGTTGCTTATCTAGAAGATGCAGTTAAAGGGCTCTGAACTGAATGGCTTAGCAGAAGCACTCATGGGTGTATTCAATAAGGTAGAATCACCTGGAGTCCATTCTCATTTAACTGCTTTGAGGATAATACTTTTAAAGCCCTTTTTAATTATTAAATAATTGCAACCAGGAATCTCCTGTTATCACGCATTTAGGTGCCAGGTGCTTTATAAACGTCCTTTCATTTAATCATCCCAACAACCCTATGATGAAATTATTACTTTTCACATTTCATAGAGGAGGAAACGGAAGCACAGATGGCTTAAAGGACTTGCCCTAGGCCACACATCCAGTAGTTATGTAGTCCAACGGAATGACTTCCGATAGCAAAACTCATGCTCTTAACTTCTCTACTTGACCTACATGTCATGAAAGATAGAAAGATACCCCAAGCAAATGGAGATGTCATGCACTTCCTGCCTGTCATGTAACCAAGATGATTAATTGGTCTCCTGTGATACATTGGCTCCTGTAGCTGGTACTGCAATGGCATATTGGGAGATTTTGATACATTAATCCAAATGAAACGAAGACATTTCTGGATGAATTACTGTTAAAGATTATTTATAGTTTATTAGTAGCAGTGGATAAGAGATTGGCCATAGCAACTTATCATCATGTAAAGATAGGGCTGAAAGGTGCTTTAGGATAGTTATCTAGCTCAAGGGTGGCTATATAGATTCAACAGTAGTTATTGAACAAGTATTTTGGGGGACTTGGTGCATCCCAGGCATGGTCATATGCTCTGATGCTTCACTTACACTTATGTTAGAACGCCACACTAGGATGTAAAAATTTTTGCTTTAAATAGCTATATATCATTGAAAGATATTGAAAGAAGAAAATAGAGTCTTTACATTTGATAACGTATCACCCGTTTTCATTGCTTATTGCTTTTCATAGGACTGAAATTTCATGGGATAAGATTTTTTATAGTCTGAAGAATTTCTTTAAACATTTATCGTTTGAGTCTCTGACCCAAATTCTCTATTTCTGTTTATCTGAGAGTGTCTTTATGTTGCTTTCATTTTTGAAAAATACTTTCACTGAGTATACAATTACTGGTTTGATTTGTTTCAGCAGTTCACAGCAGTCTTTCCATTGTCTCCAGCCTCCATTGTTGCTCATGGGAAGTCAGTCGTCTCTTTTAACTGTTGTTTCCCCCTATGGCTGTAGGGTAATGTAGCATTTTTCTCTGTCTGCTTTCAAGATTTTCTCTTTAACTATGGTTTTCAGAAGTTTGACAGTGACGTTTTTAGATATGGTATGTTTTTCCAAACTTTCCAAAATTTCCAAATTTTCCAAAAAAAAAAAAAAATACCGAATAGATTTCTTTAAGTTTCTTGCATCTTTCTGTTTAAATTTTGTTAGATATATAACATAGATATAAATGCATATATTTTATTTTTGTTTTATATTTATTATATATTTTATTATAATACATATATTTTTTATTTTTATTATAGCACACATTTATATATTGTATATTTATATACATTATATAAGTATTTTTTATTTTTACTGAAGTACTAAAGTTGGGGACTCTTTGGCCATTAATCTTTCTCTTTTTTTCTGCCCCAGCCTTTTTCTTTTCTCTTACCGATACTCTTGTTACACATTTTAAACAGTCTCACAGGTCACTGAGTCTGTTTATCGCTCTGTAAAATATTTTTTCCTCTTTTTGATTAAATAGTCTCTATTGACCAATCTTTCCTTTCCCATCTCCATTCTTATGTTAAGGTCATCTAGCATATTTTTTTCATTTTAATTATTGTACTTTTTAATTTTTTTAAATCTCTTCCTCTGAGGAGATTTTTATTTTTTTCCTCTGATGAGATTTTTCAATCCATCTTTTCATTTACTATAATCATCTTTTTTATTAAGAACTTGGTCATGTTTATTACAGCTACCTTAAAGTATGTGTGTATTCCATAGTTGGAGTCATCTCAGGCTTAGTCTCTATTGACTTTTTAAAAAGTCTTGACTATAGATCACATTTTCCTGTTACTTAGCATGTCTAGTAATTTATCATTGTATCCCGGACATTGTGGGTAATACATTGTGTAGATCAATAAAGTATAGTTTGTTATTTTTAAAAATATATATACATTGTTGAGTTTTTGTTCTAGCAGGTAACTTGGCCGTACTCTAATTACAAATTGGGTCTCCCTTGTGGTAAGCAGCAGCTGAGATCTCTGCTCAGTTCTTTGAAGCTTCCAGTTGTTACTTTTCACTTAGGCACTCTGTCCTGCAGACGTCTGTGAAGAGAAGAGCTCCCTCCAGTTTCTGCCTGTTTTGGGTTGCTTTCCAATGCAACATACTAGTTTTTAAGAAATATTTTCTCCGAAGTTCATCATTATTATCTATGGGAAGGTTAGTCCAATATAAGCTACTCTGCCATTCCTGGAAACTGCACTTCAAATTGTATTACTGAAGAGAAGCCAGACATTTTTTTTTAAAATCTGAAATGTCTTCATTATTATTATAGGCAGCTATATTGGTATTCAGGTATCTTGTATGGATCACCCCCCTTCCCCGCCAAAACCCAGTTAACCCTATGGGTCAAGTATGGCTTATTTGGTCCAGTTTTTAGATTTTGAACTAGACTTAAGGTTTCTTAACCTTAAGTACTTTCTCTTTTAGGACAAATGAATATCTCTTTATCTACCTGCTAGAATAGATAACTTCTTAAATGTTATCACACTGGGTAGAGTTTCCATGAGCGATATCAGAGAATAAGCTTTGAAGAATGTGGAGAAGCAAGAAAGCCCACTGGAGAAGGAGACTCCATGGCAGGTGATTTCTGGATGGTCTCCTTTTCTTCCACTTGGTGCACTGTACTTTTGGCACAGTGAGAATAGGCACGCTGGTGGGCTGAGTCCAGCTCTCCTCAGATCATTCTTGTATTTAAGGTTGGCAGTTGACTTCCAGGCTCATGTGAGCTCTTTGATGTCCTAATCCAAAGCACTGTCATGCTGGAGAACTTGTCCTGAACTCAGTCCTGTCACCAAATGTCATTGTGCTCCTGTGCAGGCAGATGGGGAGTGCATGGCTGTCTTTGGGGCCTTTGGATACTTCCTTCATAAATAGCAGATTTAGGACCAGACAAGGAATTGGTACATCAGCCATAAATCCTGAGAAGGATAATGCCAGATTCATTTGGCTGCTGGCATTTGATTTGTGGGTGTGTTAAAGGTCTCTGAACCTCTTAGAGGAATATGATGAGAAAAATGTGGTTTGGACGGCCCATCCAGTTTCTTATTGAGCTTTGGGTACTCGTAAGTAGGCAGGTAGAAACATTTGGTATTTGGGTTTCCCCGTCTGGTCTGTTTCAATTTTATAAAATTAAAAACTTTGTTTTTAAATTCTAATTTCTCTTTCATGGGCTCCTTTTGTCGTCTCTGGTGGTTCCCTCTTCCTACTGCAGGCTTCTCCTTCCCTTAGGCTCCCTGTTGCTCCCCTTTGCCAAGTGTCCCTCTCAGGAGAACATCTTATGTTAGCCGCAAAGCGCTGGCATGATAACATTTTGGAACTGGAAGAAACTTTGTAGGACTTAGGGTTCAACACCTTCATGTCACATAGCTGGAAACTGAGGTAGAGAGGAGGGGACCTGTTACCTGAAGCCTGTAGTGGTTGGTCCAAGACCTACTTGGAACTCAGTTTTCTAGACCGCTCCCCACCAGTCCAATAGTCTTCCTTACCTCACTGTAGCATTTTAACTTTGGCTTGAAATAAAGGCAGAATATATTGAAATTAAGAGGGTAAAAATCCTCTCTCCCCAAGGTGGATGATTTACCCTTCCTGACCTTAATTCTGAACAATATGAAATTGTTAATATTGGACCAGTTTAGCCCTATACCAGTTCCATTTGGTTCAACCTAATACTTAGAATTTGACCAACAGACCTGTGCATTTAAGAAATGCAGACCTCCTAGGCTTTCTCTCTGGATGATTGTTGATTTGGGGAGTAGGTTGGCCTGGGTGATCACAGCATGAAGCTGATGAGCTCAGACCACAGGGCAGAGGACTTTGTAAGCTTGCCTCTTTCCCCAGCCCAGCTGACAAGCCTCTCCCCAGGCAGCCACCCCAACAGCGATGCTCCAGATGGGGCTGTGGGTGGTCACAGGGAGAGCAGGCCGATGTCCTTCACTGACTGCTGGGATACAGTGAAAAGTGAAGTGGCTGTTGATGTTGGGGAGCCTGACGTTGGGTCTTGGATCCTCGACTTCTTAGCTGGGTGACCTTGGACTGAAGGCCTTAAGTTTTCTGGTTTTTAGTTTTCTCATCTTTAGCATCGTAATGATATTCTCATCATGATTTGTACAAATTGAAGAACATAATATATCGAGGTACTTGGCCAGTGCTTGGTGCGTAGTGAGGCCTCAATACATAGCTATTTTTAAACAGACACACCTACACGCACACACGTACTCTCACACTTCATGGTACCAGGCTGCTAAGCCACTAATGTCACCTTTGACTCAGCACAGCACCATTTGCCCATTTACAAATCTCTCCCCTTCTCTGCATGTCTCATTTGAGCATCATAGCTGGTTCTTGTTAGATGCTTGAGTTCTGTGGATAAAGTTTGTCCTTTCAGGTAGATTGCATTTTTTTTAAGGGCGGTGATTTGTTTGGGACCCTTGCTATTCCTTCTTCAGCTTCAGGTTCATAGCAGGGCCTTGAATGAAATAAACTGGTGGATGAAACAAGCTTCTTTGCAGCCAATCACGCCCTTACTGTCTAACCTGGTGGAGATTTCCCTGGTGGTGTTGGCATAACGGTCCATGTTTCAACCCCACATTTAATGCTCGGTGATCGTGAGGGTTGAAAGTGGCTTTTCTCAAAACGGTAAACTGGCTCTTAGAGTCTGACACCAGCACTCCGTGTCCTGTGGGGCGGGGGGATCCTACTTCCACCCATAGATTATCGGGGAATTCCAGCCAGGCTCCAATCGCCCTGTGATAATGCAGTACTTTGTTCCTGAGCAGGTTAAGAACTGATATCCCCATTATGTAGCATATCATGAAATGAATGTTATTGTTAAGTGTAAGGACAGGACATATTAGTGGTATCTTTTATTACACAGTCTTCATTATAAAAGAGCAGCTATTGCTAAAGTAGTCCCCATTTGATAGGTAGCAGGACATTGTTCTTGTGCTGTTGGGTCTGATTAAGGCGAGGATAATGCAGTGTTCCTGCCTGTTATGTCCATCAGGAAATAAGGTAAAATAGATGAGCATATGTTTGCAACAGATTAAAAAGACTGGTGCAAAGTCCATTAATAATTCTCATATTTAGGATTTGCTTTCTACTGTACCTTCCTACCAAATCTGCGACATTTAATCTCTTCCCTGCGAGACCAGCTGAGAGAACCTTTTTCCCCTTCTGAGTGATAGGCCTGGATTTTCCGAGACAGAGCATTTGTCTGTCAGGGCCCATGGCTGCTGTGGTGATTTACTTGCCGTCAGATGATGTTGGTGTCCGGTTGGTGATATAGCCTCGCTGGATATGGGGAAATTTGTTACCTTTAGCTTTGACAGGAAGATAATTGCTGATGGTTAACAGAACTGAGCCAAATCCATTGGTTTTTCAGTAACACAAGTGTAGGACTGGTTTCAAGAACCTGGCTTTTCTCTATATAAACTTCAATTCCAAGCTGCTTTTTCTTCTCCCTATTTTTTTTTTACCTGTTTGTTTAAAGTGTGTGTGTGTGTGTGTGTGTGTGTATCTTGATGGGAATGCACCAAATTCTGCTTCTTGTTTCTTTTTTTAATTGCTAGCATTATATTAGTGTGAGGACTGAGGGAATGTTTGCTCATTCTACAAAGAAAAGCCATCAGGGGAAACTTGTGTGTGTGTGCTTAGGGGGAGTGTCTGGGAACAGCAGAGACAGCTGGCCACTTGCTAAAGAGGTTGGTGATCAGTGGGACATTGTTTTGTTAGGCCCCTCTCCTGAGAACACATAAATCGGAGCCTCTGTTATGTAGCTTGTCAATTTTTCTTCACACTGTGCAATCAAGTGATGGTTCGACAAAGCTTTGTAATTTTGGAGCCTCGAGGGCTTCTCAGTAAAAGTCTTAAAAGGACGGAACAGGCTCGGAGAGGCCTGGGAGACAGAACTATGCTTCGTAGCAGAGCGGGCAGTTTCTGGACTTGGGAAGATGATGCGGTCACCCAGTTCTCCCAGGAGACAGGGGCAGGGCCGGGCTGCGGGGGGTGAGCTGGGGAAGGAGTGTGGAGAGTGGGGGAGAGCTATCTTCTAGCCCACACTCTCCAGCCTTTTTAAGGATGGCCCCTCCGAAGCCCAAGTGTTAGGAGTCTCCCCTTTGGAGACCTGGATTTGGAGCTTGAGATGGCCTGCCTTGGGGAGGTAATGCGCTGAGTGCATCGTATTTACCTGCAGAGAAGCTCGCTTTCTGAGGACCTGTGTCTGCTGACGTGCAGGTGCTGTGCTCTGAAGTGAATCCGTTCACCTCCCTTTTCTTGTGCCTTCTGGAGAGCTCTTCCTCACCTGTCCCAAGACACCTGGACACCAGCAAGTCTGTCGTATGTTGGTCTTAACACCCTTTTGGCGACAGGAGTACTCTGCCTTCAAGCCTAGAGAACTCTCGTGGTCCTGCACTTGGGCAGGAAAGGGTCTCCTGACTCATCACAACATCTGGAGGTAGGACTCTAGAAAAGCCCTTGCTGTGAGCTGAGATTTATGAATGGATCCAGATGTTACCCTCCTTGTTTAGCCACGTGTATAGCCTTCACGGGCTGCGCTTACCCCCTCCCTCCTTCCTCACATCTGTCCGGTCACCAGGCACTCGGAACCCTTTGCCAACAGAGCCGACACGGGTGTCCCCTTCTGTCCCTCCCTTTAGCCCCTGCCGTGGCCAAGGCCCTGCTCAGTTCCTCCCTCACCTTTCATCGTGGAAGCTCAGCGAGGCTGTGCCCTCAGCTTCCTCGCCTTGAACATACCCTACTCATGGATTCAACCTCGGTTTTTCTGAGACACTGATCTGGCCACAGAGCTCTGACGGCAATTGACTGTTGATCTCTTCCATTCCTACCTGTTCATCCCTGCCTTCTCTTTCCCTCTAGACTGTACAGACTTGGAGGCTAAGCCAACCCTCTGTGTTTATTCTCCTGAGGTGTGCATCCCTCTCATCCCTGCTCATTAAATTCTCTTATCGTTCGGGGCCCAGTATCAGTGCCAGCCGCCACCCCTGGGAAGTGTTTCCTGCTTCCCCAAATTGAAACGAAGCCCTCCTTGGGGACTAGCCGCTGTATGATTACTAATAATGCTATTTCCTAACTTGTCTCTGATGCTCACAGGCCGCTGAGCCCCTTGAGGGCCAGGGATGCGTCTTACTGGACCCACCTCCCCACCACCTGATACTGCCCCTTGCACACAGTGATGGCTCGGTGACATTTGTTGAGGGAATAAATGAAGTTAGAGTCTGGTGACAGACTAACGGCTCCAGAGTCGTTGAGTGCTAACGCCTGGTAAATGATTTAATTCTTTAAGCTAGCTTTTTTTGAGAGCCCACCGCACACACACATCAGTGCTTTGTCCAGGAGTAGGGGACAAGACACACACATCTCCACTTCCTGATTCCGTGCCCGAGACAGACACCGCCGGCTCCCACACAGCGCTCGCCCTCAGTGAGGCCGCATATCCTCTGTGAGTCTGGCTCGACGTGTCATTCCTGGCAGCTGCTACCCATCATCCGGCGTTAGCCTTGGCAGTGACTTTCCTGCCACCCTCGCATCGTTCGTGGTGAGAGGTCCTGAGAAGGCTGACATTGTCCTTTCCCAAGGGTACTTAAGTTCAGTAAGGAGATTAAGTAAATATTTCTAAAGTGCTTAGTATGTGGAACATCTAGATAATAATAGCAGACACTAGACGATTCAGGCTGAGTGGGTATGGGGGGCGCCGACAGTAAATCCCAGGGAAGCTGGGAAAGTGAGGGAGCCTGCTGAGCCAGGGCAGTCAGAGAAAACTGCCTGGAGGAGGCGAGTCTCAGGGCCCAAGGAGGTGGGGAGACAGCCTGGGGCCGAGGAAGACCAGTGCGGGCCGCTGCTTGGGGGAGGCAGGCCTGGAGAGAGACCGGTCTTCTGATCTTTTCTCATGGCCAGGCAGCAACCTGTAATCGAGGGAGTGGCCAGAAGTCACAGGGACCTGGGACCCCCACGGCTTTCTCCCTCTTAAATTCTTTACTCTGAGCGATCATTAGAGAAAAGAAAAAGTCATCGTTTTTGAAATCTGCCTTTAACCCCCAGCGCATCCTTTTCCATTTCTACTCTCTGGACAGTAAAAAACTGGAATATTCCTGTGTGTGTTCTGCTCTCCGTGGGTAGCCTCTCTTCCCGCATGATAAATACGCATTTGAAAATATTGATTTGCTGCTCCCCTTTTGAAAAGCTTAAGAAGGTTGACCTCTGCCTTGGCGTTCTCAGACTTGAATTTTTCAGACCGACCAGTCGACCCCTGGAACAGGCTGTGAACGTCACCGGCGGGTCCTGGTGGGCCTTTGCAGACGACGGAGGCTGCACCGGCCGTGGCTTGGCAAACGCCTGAAAGGAGGGCCTTTTAATGCAATGCCGCGTGTCCATGGCTCAAATCGAATGACTTTCAAATAGCTTGTAGGAAGGGGAAAGTCTCCACTGTAGAGTCTGAGAGAGTCACCCCAAGGGAAGTGCCATTTTCCAGGCCTGCCTCAGAAACCCGGGGTCCCCTGGGCCCAGAGCGGGTGACAGCATGCGGTGCCTGAAAGTTTGCGTCCTCCCGCCCCCCGCCTGCACCCCACCAACCGCGCCTCGTTTTATTTTCTTCCCTTGGTTTTACCACCGTGTGACCTCGTGTTGTATTTTTTCTGAATGACAATGAAAGTAATTGAAAATATTGATTGGCAGTACAGTTAAGTTGTCAACACAACCATTTAATTTGTCAGGAGGACTTGTTAAATTGTCAAAAATCATATAAAAAAACTCCTTCAGTCGCTGATGATATACATTAGAGATGTTCATGAATCAAATGGGCCATTTTGGAGATAAGTGTTGAAGAAAAATTCTGAAGTGTTCTTCAGGCACATTTGTGTTCTCCTTTTTCCTCTCTTCCACCCTCTCTCTGATCACACATCACAAAGAATACGGGAACCATTTTGGCAAGACAGGGTGGCCGAGGGGTCCTCCGGTGAGTGGAGGAGGCCTCACCGAATATATCAGGTGGCAGAACAAAGCTCATTTCATAGCAATCCAATTAGGATATGCCAAGCCAAATACCCCGAAGTGGCTAATTAGGACAGGAGGCTTGGAAGGTTCCTTTTCCCATTATGTGTAGGACTTAAAACATGGATCTTTTTTTTTTTTTTTCTCCTTAAGAAAATTGTCTTTTAGGGGCTCTGGGCTCTTATCTCTGCCAGCCCTGTGTGAAGAAGGGTAGGCAACATCCGTTTCCTGTTCTGATGCTTGGGACTCTCCTGTAATCTTCCTGTGTTTTCACTGTTGTTAATCTAGTTCCTGAAGGGCCTGTGTTCCCAAATGGAATTGGAATTAGCTTTATTTAGATTAATTTAAGAACAGTGCTATCTGCTACCCATTGGTCAAAATGAGTCAGGTCATGCTTGATATCATTAGTCTTTAGCTCTACTTAATTTAATAGTGTATTAGGGCTCAGAAATCCAACTTGACCTAGTGTAAGACAATAAAAGATTTTATTGGAAGCCTACTTAGGTCGGTGCCATAGTTCCCAGAATTCTAAAAATGTTGTAGGTAGAATTCTAAAACTCAACCCTCAAATTTCTTGGCCCCTGAGAACTGTGAACATGCTGTCATTGCCATGATTGTGTTACGGTGTCCTGTAGGCCTTTAAAAAGGGGGGATTATCCTAAAAGGAGACCTTTAAAAATGGGATTATCCACGTGGGCCCAGCCTAATCCTACAGTCCTTAAAAGCACAGCACTGTCTTCAGCTGGTGAAGAAAGGGATGCCATGGACATTTGATGAGGCAGAAGAGGGCTTGGACATTCTGGCGTGATGATGGAGGAGCTCCTGTGAGGAGGTATCCGGGCAACTTCAAGGAGCAGAAAGCGTACCCCGGCAGGCAACCCGGAAGCAGTCAGGGGCATCAGACCTGTAACTGCAAGGAACTGGATTTTACCAGTGAACTTGGAAGGTGGCTCCCCCCCTGGAATCTCTGTGTGATAGTCCACCTTGACGGACACTTTGATTTTGGCCTTGTGATAGATACCCTGAGGGTCAAATCCAGCTGAGGTGAGGTAGGGGTGGAGGGGCGGCAAGGCAGGGGTGGCGGCGGGTGCATGTGGTCCTAGGATTGGTGTCTTGTAACTCCTTCTGTGACCAGGAGCCAAAGCCTCCCCTCCCGCGATAGGCAGCCCCCCCCCCCAAACTCAGGGACAGAAGAAGGGAACGCAGTTCTGGGAAGACAGTGCGACAAATGCCCACCAAAAGTGACACTGAATTTCATGCTATTAAGATGTACCTTTTTTTCACACTTTCAAATCTCCCAGATAGGGATGAAACTTGCCAATTATGGCATCTTAGGAAAGAAAGCTACGACCTGGGTCTGTCACAGCACATTTGTCTCGGCCTAAGCCGGGCCAGCCTTAGCAGTTACCGTCTGGGCTGTAACCCCTCTGGTTTCAGTCAACAAATGACCGAAGGACCATCTGAGAAAAGACTGTAACTCTGGTTATTGTCTGAAAACCTTCTGTTGACATTTCCTGGGAAGACTGAGAACATGCCAGTATCAAACTTGAAGAATGCATGTTGGTGGCTGCATTAGGTACACTCTTGACTGACAGAGAAGATGGTATTTTGCATGGAAAACACAAACATCAATCAACTCTTAGGTGAGAATTGATTCCAAAGAGGCAGTTTTTGGAACAACTTACGCTGTGTATTCCACACACGTGTGCGAGCACGTGTTTGTGTGTGTGTGTGTGCAAATATATATACACACACATACATACAAGTGATAAAAATCTTTGTCTAAATTAGTCTAAAAGAACTATTTTAATAAGTATAAAATAAAAATTCAAGGTGACTGGAAAACATTACATTTTAGTTTAATGGTTCTGTTTTTCTTAGTGGTACATAAAATCGGATATTAAAATCAACGGCATATTAGATTCAAGTAATTTTAAATACAACATTTTTGTGTATTACACATTGGTTATAAGATAGGGATATTTTCCTTGGAAAAGTAGAAATTGGAATTTTGGCCTTCGTAATTGGCTGGAGGAATTGGTGCCTTTTAAAGTTTAAAGTTGTAAAGGTGCCTCTTGATTAGAATCCAAGGGGGCGCCTGGGTGGCTCAGTGGGTTAAGCCTCTGCCTTCGGCTCAGGTCATGATCTCAGGGTCCTGGGATCAAGCCCCTAGTTGGGCTCCCTGCTCAGTGGGGAGCCTGCTTCCTCCTCTCTCTGCCTGCCTCTCTGACTACTTGTGATCTCTCTCTCTGTGTCAAATAAATACATAAAATTAAAAAAAAAAATCCAGGAGGGCGGGTGGAGAGCCTGCTGTAGATTGAACTTCTGCTACTCCTGTGTCTCAGCCTCTCCACCTGTCTCCGCTACTCTCTGCTGACTCACATATCCCGGGCTCTCACCTGGAAGTCACCGTCAGACAGGAGTGGGTTGAAGGTCTTGGGCTGGACCAAATGGGGTGAGAGTAGGTGCCCTTGGTATTTGTAACATGGCTTTGCTTTGGTTTGTGGCCCAACTTGGAATTCTGCTAGAGCAGAAAGAACACAGGCGGCCCTATTTTTGTAGCGTCTTTGCCGTTAACTATAGCTGTGCGACCTGGTTCTCCGCATTCACCTGTCTTGGAGCTCTGTCTTTTGGCATGTAATGGGGGCTGTCCCTTTCTGTGTGTAATGGGGGCTCTAAGAGCACCTCGGATGTTATTTGCAGCACTAATGTTTCGTTTTCACAAAATTTGTCCAGTCTCAATCGCATTTCTTTCTTTTTTTTTTTTTTAAGATTTTATTTATTTATTTGACACAGAGAGAGAGATTACAAGTAGGCAGAGAGGCAGGCAGAGAGATAGGGAGAGGAGGAAGCAGGCTCCCTGCTGAGCAGAGAGCCCGATGCGGGCCTCGATCCCAGGACCCTGAGATCATGACCTGAGCCGAAAGCAGAGGCTTTAACCCACTGAGCCACCCAGGTGCCCTCAATCGCATTTCTTCGCTGTCCCATTTCTCTGTAAGTTGGCTTGTGTTTTTTGAGTGCCCTTTGCTGAGCTCCGTGTGAGAGGGCCATGAGAGAGGCAAGTCTTACCCTTGGGGAGCTTACATTTTCATTCCAGAGAGAGGACAGAGACCTGCAATGGGGACAGTTGGAAGAATATGTGAGTAGGTAACTGAATGAACAGCGTGGACTGTTAAGAACATTCTAGAGAGGGTTTGTTTTGGTTAGCAAGGAACAAGCTGGAGGGTTAGGGGTAAATGGTCTGTGAACTTAAATCAATCAGGAGTGCTTATTGTGTTTGTCTACTGGGGTCTCTGAATTGCCTCTCATTTGTCCTCATTCCGGGCATTTAAATGGGCTGATGTCAGCTGCAAAACACACAGGGACCTTTAGAGCAGCCTTTTTTTTTTTTTTCCTCTGGGCTTCGTTCAGAAGCCTCCTCGGGTCAAAGTGGAAATTGGGAGTCTGAGGCCCTTTCTTCACCCATGTCTAGACCTGCCACCGGGGCTTGGGTCGCTGCCACAGTCAGTGCAGGGTCATCTGGTAGGAGCAGTCTTTCCGCTCCCTGAGGTCATTCGGGCACCTAGGCTCCTCCTTTCTGGTGGCTCTGCCATTCCTTAGCTAGCTGTCCTTGTCTTCATGGCCAAATCTGGCTCGCCAGCAACTGAAGTCGGCTCCGCTGCATGGGGACAGGGGAGGCAGCGTGGAGCATAGCCAGCTTCCTTTTCCAGGCTACGACTTCGACCTCGCCCACAACACTTTGCCAATATTCCATCAGCTTCGTCTTAGTCACGTGGTGCCTCTGTGCTGAAGGGTAACTGGGAGATGTAGTCCCTTTGAACCGTACCCTGCTGCGACCCACAGGGAATTCCATAACTGAAACAGACATGGGGGAATGTGCCGGAGACAGTAGGCCATAGAGGCTACCACTGAATCTTTTTTTTTTTTTTTTTTTTTTTTTTGCCTTCCCTTCCACTAAGCAATGGGCTCTTGCAGCCAACGTTGCTACTTCTCACCTTCATGGCCCCCATGTTTATGCTAGAATTTAGTGGAAAAGGGATGCTTAAAAGGTGTCTGCTGGATGAAGGAACGTATCCGTGAACGAATGAAGAAATGGATGGGAGACAGAGCCCACAGGCCCACAGTTAGGGGCCCTTGGTTCTTTTGTGCCCCAGGGCAGTGTTGTTTGTGTTTGGAGCACACCGAGCTGAGCCGTGAGTGGGCCATGCTGAGTTCAGCTGGAGAGTGGATGCTTGGCTACCCCCGCCACGCAGTCTTTGAACCCAGGACTGGAGGAGAGGCAGGAATCTCTCATTAATCCTTGCACCATTTAGCTCCTTATCAAATGGCCCAGACCTGCTCTTTGTTACGGACAACAATGAAGGGTGCCTTTAAGAAATCTCCAGTGAGTACCGAGGCATTGCAGATTAGGTCAGTGGCACTGCTGCTGGGTTGAGCATGATGGATGAGCAGGAGAATGAGTTTCTGCTGCACGGTATTGTGAAATCTTTTCATTGTCACCAACGGGCCTATGAGGAACTGATGAATGAGGGAGCAAGTGTCAGAAACGCCCTTCCTTGCCCCAGTACAGTTTTAATATCTCCCTGAGCTACAGGATGAGTATTGATAAAAGTAAAGTTTAAAAATAGCCACGGAGTGATGGGTAGCCATGATTTAAGGAGCACAGCAGTGGGGTTAGAGAGGGTTCATTTTCCTGAAAGTGCAGGAGAGGGAGAGAGCGAGAGGGAGGTGGAGAGAGGAGGAGAGAAGCGGCAGGGCTGGACCGTGAGGGGAAAGAGCAGGAGGCTTTTATAAGAAGCTAATGTGATGAGGATGACGAGGGCTTTGATGGATGAGTTAGATCCATCTGGTCGCAGTATATGTAATAAATAGCTGTGCTCAGGTTTGACCTCTCCCACTTACCAGACACATCTTTCTCTTTTGGGATATCCAGGAGGGAGCTTCCATTAGAGGGAAGAGCCGTCTCGAGCCAGAGCTGGGGATGTTTATGGGCTTGTGCAGAGGGCAGGAAGGAGATGGTATCAGAGTCACAGGTTATAAACTGGAAACTGTAGCCAGCCGCGGTGCCGGCGATCGGGGTGCGATTGCAGGGGTGCGGTGCTGCCGCACGGAGGGGAGAGGCGCCGCAGCCGGAGGGCAGGCAGGTGCGCCGCAGTCCCAAGGGCTCGTGTCAGGGACGCCTTGGTTTCTTGCTCATGGCAGATCCCAGCTCCCTTGGTCGCACCTTCCTTGCTGAGAGCAAATGTTAAACGAGGCTGGAATTGAATGGGTCTCTAAGTCGGTGTATCCTTCTTAACTGGGACGGTTTGGGAGTGGGATATTCTGGTGAATTCAATTTCCCAGTTGCCTCGTTAGGAATGTGATAAAACGCGTTCACTCATACTCCTGCCTTAGAAAAGGCGCAAGAGTGAATTTATCATCGTAGGCCTTTGTGGGGCTTTTGGCTTCGAGTTTACCCGTCAGTGACTGTGATCTTCCCCCGAAGATAGGAAATGTGTCCCGGGCCAAGAGCATCCCCAGAAAGTGCTGGCCAGAAAGCCTGTTCATTTTCTCTGATAAATGTAGAGCTTTAATTTTTTAAAACATGTTTTCATAACTGGAGTTTTGCGAAGCGAGACCTCCTGTTCAAGAAACGAAGAGGGACGTAGACAGAGCATGCCGTTGGACTGTGTCACTGGGAGCAGATTTGGGGAGGAAAGGGAAGTGCCTTGAGGAGTAAGTGGAACATCTGAGACATCGGCAGCTTGTTCGCTCCTTGGGACGAAAGGGTCTTAGAGAAAACCCAGCTAGATATCCCTCCCCAGAGGAACTGGTTAGACTGTCGGGAGCAGGTCCTGGCCATGGCATGCCAGCTGCCGCCTCACCCCACGTGGGGAGCACTGTGTTTGGCCAGCGTGATCCTGGCTTTCCTCTGCTTTGTGTAGTACCTCCTGGGCAAGACGCTGGGGCGTGCACGCGGCAGCTCGAGCCTGGTGCAGGATGTGCTTGATCCAGAAGGTCTGTCCGCAGCATGGTAACCCCTGCCCTCTGAGAATGTGGTCAGAGCTACAGGCCCTCTGCCCAGACACTGGTGCGCCCGCACGCGTGTTACTGCCTGTCATTCAAGGGGGGCTGCTACCTCTCCGAATTCCTTACCGGGTCCAGAACTCAGCCAAGTCCAGTGAAAGCTTATTTCACACACAGAGACACATGTATGAACACACATTGGACCTTTGAACCACTGAGGGGTTAAAGGCGCCAACTCCCCCATGAAGTCAGCAATCTCCGTAGAGCTTCTGACTCCCTAAAAACTTAACCACTGCTAGCCTGCTGCTGACTAGAAGCCTGAACAATAACAAGCAGTTAATTAATCCACATTTTTTGTATGTGCTATAGGACATATTCGTACAGTAAGGTAGGCTAGAGAAAACAGGAAAACCATAAGGGGGAGAAAATACACATATAGTATACTTATCAAAAAAGTATCCAAATAGAAGCAGACCCTCCCAGTTCAAACCCATGTTGTTCAAGGACCAGCTGTGTGTGCGTGCACGCGCACACATGCAATATGCATACGTTTGCTTATACGTGGAGCATGACTAACGTCATGCCATCCGCGTGTAGCTCGTTAATGCTCCATATTCGCTATCAAAGGAATCCCAACACCATGCCGGCTTAAGGGCACATGTTAGTCATGTAATTTAAAAATTGTTTTGGTGCTTCTGTTGACTTTGAATATTAGTTAAAAGCTATAGCAGACAGGCGCCTGGGTGGCTCAGTCGTTAAGCGTCTGCCTTCGGCTCAGGTCATGATCCCAGGGTCTTGGGATCGAGCCCTGCATCAGGCTTCCTGCTCAGTGGGGAGCCTGCTTCTCCCTCTGCCTGCCCCTCCCCCTGCTTGTGTTCCCCTCTCACCATGTCTCTCTGACACGTGTCTCTAAACTCGATGAATAAATAAAATCTTAAAAAAAGAGCTATAGCAGAAATTCTCCTTTTGAAAAATATATTAATAAGTGAATTAAGTCTCCTTCCAGGGGCCATGCAGCAAAACCCTGGTGAGGTTTCATTTGCCTTTTCGAGATTCCCATCATCATTCTCTCTCCTTCCTGTCCTCAATGGCTCTGGTTTGTTTTTTTTAAAGATTTTATTTATTTATTTATTTATTTGAGAGGCAGAGAGAGCATGAGAGGGAAGAAGGTCAGAGGGAGAAGCGGACTCCCCATGGAGCTGGGAGCCCAACGTGGGACTCGATCCTGGCACTCTGGGATCATGAACTGAGCTGAAGACAGTCGCTCAACCAACTGAGCCACCCAGGCGCCCGACGGCTCTGTTTTTTTACTCACCAAATGCCCCACCCAGGCCAGTGCCCTCTCCCCATAACATCCCCACATGCTGCCATCTCACCTTCATTCGTCGTCCGTTCAAAAGTTTAGTTCTTCACTTTAATAATCTGAGCTGGTATATTAGGAGGAAAACAGAGCCCTAGAGCTAATCTGTACTAAGGTGTGAGTGTCTGATCATTGCAAATTCCTCATGGGTCATCCTAGTTAAAAGAGGAATATTTATTTATTTTTATTTATATTGTGTTATGTTAGGGGGCATGTTTTAAACTCAAGTCAGTCTCCAGCTAGTGAATTTGGGGCAACATAGAAAAGGAAGAATTTCAGGGACTGGTGTTGTTAAAAAACAAAAACAGAAACAAAGTTAAGGGGGGAAAATCTGGTTAGAAGGGAGAAAGCGGCTGAAGAGACAGAGGATGATCCGTGTGGGTACTGTTCTTCGCGGAAGAGACGTTTGGGAATGTTGGAAGGCAGAAACCACCGCAGGCACCAGGAACAGAAAGAGAGGAAAGCTTCTGTGCAAAATTGCACCGTCCTTCTAACTGAAGTTTTCCGTAACGGGGGCAGAAAGTGATTTTAATCAGATTTTAGGAGATCCGTCTAGTTTCCCACCTGGAGAAGGCCCTTCCTCCGGGCACACTTGTCAAACGTTTGGCAGAGCTTGCGTGGCGCTGTATGAGGACGGCAAGGAGCAGCCGAGCCAAGGTGAACAAAGGCGAGTCGTGAGGCGTAGGAAGTGACCCCCACCCCCGAGACACTCCTCTGTTAGGGCAGTAATAGGTGCTTTTTAAAGAAAAAGCAGAGAGAAGAAAAACAGTCCCAGTAGTCTTGCCAGCCCCCAAATTAAAGACTCTTAATATTTTGATATATTTCCTTCCACTTTTTTAATATACACTATTTTATATTCTGCTTTTCTCTTGATTTTATAGCATGCGCATTTTCCATATAATTATATACTCCTAATGAAAAGTACTTTAATGACTATATAATATCCTTACAGCAAGGTTTTGTTTCATTTTGTTTCCCTATTACTCAATCCGCAGGTACTTGTATTTCCCCTGCATGGATTTGGTTTCTTTCCTTGGAAGCCCCACAAGTAGAAGTACCAGCTTAGGATGTGAACCCCTTGAAAGGTCCCTGAGACCTCTTGTCACCCTGCTCTCACGAGGGCTTATCGCTGTGTACACACCCCCGGTGGAGCCAAGTCCTGGGCACAGACTTTAAAGGACAAGAGAGACTTTGGTTCTCAGTTGAGGGGTGTAGGGAATTCTCAGAAGTCCGAGAGGGATGAGCGGGACTGCTTCATAACATCCCGTCTGGCGAGCAGGGATCTTTACTGTAATGGTCTCCTATAGAGGGGTAGTCGTTGGTCAATTCTGCCCTCCCAAAGTACCCCAGGCTGGGTGGATCGAACAGTAGAGATTTATTCTCTCAACGTTCTGGGGGAGAAAAATTAGGGATCAAGGTGTCAACAGGGTGGGTTTCTCTGCAGACCGTGAGGGGGAACGTGTCCCATGCGCTTCCCCTGGCTGCTGGCGGTGGGCCGATCGGCCGCCTTTGGCATTCTCGGGCTTGCGGATAGATGGACGCTTCAGCCTCGTATCCGCCTTCATGTTTACACGGCATCCCCCGACGTGTATGTCTGTTTCCAACCTGTCCTTTCTCCTTTCTCCTCTCTCCTCTCCTCTCCTTTCTTTTCTTTTCTTTCTTTTTTAAGTGGGCTCTACACCCAGCTTGGAGCCCAATGTGGGGCTTGAGCTCAGGACCCTGAGATCAAGATCTGAGTTGATACCAAGAGTCAGAAGCAGGGCGCCTGGGTGGCTCAGTTGTTAAGCGTCTGCCTTCGGCTCAGGTCATGATCCTAGGGTTCTGGGATCAAGCCCCGTATCGGGCTCTCTGCTCGGCGGGGAGCCTGCTTCTCCCTCTCCCACTCCCGCTGCTTGTGTTCTCTCTTTCGCTGTGTCTCTCTCTGTCAAATAAATAAATAAAATCTTTTAAAAAAGAAAAAAAAAAGAGTCGGATGCTTAACCCACTGAGCCACCCAGGCACCCCCCGATTTTTTTTTTATAGGGACACCAGTCACATTGGATTAAGGTCCACTCTAATGACCTCATCTTAACCGGTTACATCTACAATAGCCCTATTTCCAAATAAGTTCACTTTCTGAGGTACTGGGGTATAATTCAATTCATAACTAAAAGGACCCCTCAGGCAGTAGGAGAAGAACCACTGAAGACTGGTCCTGCGAGTCATCATTTCCCTTCTCTGGGCCTGCGGTTCTGCTCCTCTAAAATGTGGGTGTTGAATTAGAACTGTGACTTTCGAGGTGGGGTCCCCCGACTGGCAACATCAGCTTTACCCAGGATCTTATTAGAATGAAAATTCTCAGGCCCCGCTCCAGACCTACCACATCAAAACTCTGGAGATGGGGCTCAGAGTTTGTGTTTTATCAGTTCTTCGAGATGGTTCTGGAGCACACTTAAGTTTGAGACCCCCGGACTTCACGGTCTTCAAGATCAGAGTTGTCAAACGTCGACATTAGGAACCTCTGTTGGCAGGCTCGGTCCCAAGCACACCGGCCGCCTAAAGGGATGGAGGTCTAGCAAGTGACCTCAACCAGTTCTTTAAACCCCAACGATAAACTCCGTCTTGTCCTAGAGAAGTAGCTAAGCAACCAACTCCACAGGTTTCGTAAGGCCCTTCTGTTCTTCCTTTGTTCATTGTTTAACCCCAGAGAAGTACCATCCCTCGAACCAGTGTTTATTGATCAAAGCGCTGGACCGGGCCCTGAGCCTACATTTCCAAACACTACGCCTTGTGCAGCAACGTGACTTTTATTTTCTCTACACTGCAACTTGCCCACTACTTATTCTTAAGGGATACTCAAGGCCATCTAAATGGCTGGCCCATGGACTTAGTCATAGAAGCATCCTGTTATTGACGTATGGATTGTAGATGAAGACCTAATGGAGACTGCTGTGGGATTCAGGGAAGACCAATTAGGGAATTAATTCATTAGAGCCCAGCATACATGCTGTTATATCTATTTATTTATTTAGGCTAATGTCTTTTGCTTATCCTCTTACAGGCATAAGTACCTGTCAATAGTTGATAATGTACTTGAATTTCCTTAAGTGTATTAAAATCTTACATATCAGGCATTTTATAACAGGAACCAAAGTTTACTTTTTACTCCGGCATCCTGATACCGAGGGTCTCATTTATACTAATCAAGTATATAGCAATAGAGTCACACGCTGGCCAGGCATGTTCTCCACATCCGACCTTCCCTAACGCGCCTTTTCTAGCCAGTGTACCTGTATGAATGTATTGGTAACCCTTGTTATAGAACAGAGCTGTGCAGAGAATATTGCTTATTTCTCACATCATTAACTGCTGGATAACAGCTGCTTTGTTTCTTTTCTTCAGTCCCTGGTAAGACACCTTATTGATCTCTTATTCTTACTAATTGTGTTTTGTTCTTTACGTTTCCATACAATGAGTAAAGGACCTTCTTGTCACTGTATTCATGTGTTTACCAAGGAGTAAAGTTATTTTCACGGGAGGGCGACAGGTCTGGCTGCCAGGGGGCTTGGGTACCAACGCCAGGGTGTGGGCTCGCTAGGTGAATCCGGGAAGGTCACGTCTTTGTCCTTTCTCTCGACCTCCGTTGTCAGGTGGAATGAGTCCTATTATATCTGCCTTTGAGCGAGGGGGATAGGGACACAGAGATGAAATAGTGGATGTGACATTGCTTTGAAAAATATAAAGCCGTGTACAGGTGTGATAGATTCTATGCATATCCATGCACGTTTGAAATTTTTGTCCGGTTCGGATTAAAGGCAACTTTATTATTACCATTAAATCTGCTTACAGAGCAAATATGCTAAAATGTGTATGTTTAATGGTGGCGGGCTCGCTTTAATCCTTCCTGCTTTGGGGTGCTGCATTTCATTTTCTGGTGATGCAGGCCTGGTAATGATCACTACTGATATTTACCACATTTTATTAATGTTATTTTTATGATCCTGTAGGAGATAATTAGGATTGGGTTTGGGTTTTTTTTCCCATATTGTGCAATTTGAAGCTAAATAGTGACATGGTGGGGAGGAGTGAAATAGCATAGAGAAGGAATGTGTTACAAATAAACTCAACCCAGAAACCGTATTTAACATGAATTAAAATTAATGTAGGTCCGTGTTCATTATTTATATCTATTATGTGGAAACTACATTGCTGGACTCTCAAGGGTTGGATGTTCTAGCCCTTCTTTTGGAAAGCTTCCAATTAGCACACCATCCAGAGGGAAAAAGTTGGGGCGCCAGTGTAGACAGGAAATATTTTCTTTTATTTATTTTAAAACGTTCATTTAATTTCTACCATTTAATAAAATAAGATATTGGCTAGAATGAACTAATTAACTTCCTTTATATCAGTGCAAAAGTTAATTTCAAGCCAGCCTCTGTTGGCATAGCCTTATGTTTTGTTCCTTTTGAAAATCTGTTCTTAGGGCGCCTGGGTGGCTCAGTGGGTTAAAGCCTCTGCCTTTGGCTCAGGTCATGATCCCAGGGTCCTGGGATCGAGGCCCGCATCGGGCTCTCTGCTCAGCGGAGAGCCTGCCTCCTCCTCTCTCTCTGCCTGCCTCTCTCCCTACTTGTGATCTCTCTCTCTCTCTCTCTGTCAAAAAAAAAAAAAAAATTAAAGAAAACCTGTTCTTAGACAAGTAGGTCTGGATTTAAGCAAAACGTCTCTCCATCCAGAAAATGATCAAAACAGTGGAATCGGGAGGGCAGTTCTATGATCATAAGTCAGATATCTGTAGAAACCATTGCCTCTGTAAATATGTGCATGTGTATGTATAGATAGGGAAGGTTCTCAGTAAACTTCATTTATAGAGGCCAGATGGGATCCTGGCTGAGAGCACCTGATCAGGAGTTAGAAGACCCCATGTTTGAATCCTCGTTTTAACGCGCACTATCTTGTAACCCTGGTCAAGTTACCATAACCTCTTTAAGCCTCGGTTTCCTTATCTGTAAAATGGAGAAACGGCCATGCCTAGCTCACAGGGGTATGATAAGAAGTAAAGTGAGAGTAAACTATTTGGCATGGTGCCTGAAACATAATAAGCCCTCAAGTATTAGCTGCTGTTGTTTATATTGTTACTACTATTACATAATTATTATTAATTCATCGAATAACAAACATTACTTACTGTACAAATTAGGTGGAGGCAGAGCTGCAGGGTACAAGACAAGTAAAGAGTTTGGATCACAGCCATTTGATCAATTAAAAATGATGAAAATGCATTTTTAGAAATAAATTTTGCATTTATGGAAAATGAGCTTTCTGTGTGCGAAGATGACTTAGACCACGTACTTAGGACTTCTAAGCTGTGTAAGTGAGGTATACATAGATGAATAGTCAGGCAGACACCACGAGAGGGCTGTTTCTTTCCACATCTACAGCTTGCTAATGAGGTCGCGGGCAACCATCAAGCAGACGTGACCTTCTGGGCTGCAGGATGCTGTGACGGCCTGGCCTGGCTCCCTTCCTT
>LNAC01000754.1:171711-193558 GCA_002007465.1 Ailurus styani
GCTCTGACAAGCACATGAAGCTCTTGAGTCATGACTTCCAGAGTGTCTAAGATGGTAATGAAGCCTTCTCTCGGTTTATTGTCGTAAAATGTTGAAAACACTTTCATTGCCGTTGTTCACTGGAGGTTCTGAATAATCCTAAAATGTAGGAAAGGCAGTAGTTACTGTCCTGGGTCTAGACCTGAGGCCCCAAGGGGGTGAATCATGTGCCAAAAAGGGTAGTAAAAGCCCGAATCAGGACCTTGTCTTTTCACTCTTGGGCTAACGTGATCTCCATTTCTCTTTTCCGCAGTGGGAGGTTTCTCAGTGGCCCTGAAGTTAGTGCATCGATAGTAGGGATACTGGTGAAGAGAAGAAATCAACCGCGTCTTCCTTCCTTTGGGTGTTTTCTTCCCCTCTCTCAAGAAGAATGGCGTCTTGGGGTGGCTTCAGGCAGCCTCTCCCTCTGCTGCTTTTCCTTCCCTCTCCTCCCTGCAGGAGAGCAGGGTGATTAGGGGGCCTTCTCCTAGCTGAGGTGTTAAGGGTTTATGCAGCGCTTGCCGATGGATGGCTAATGGACTCAGTTGGGTCGTTTCAATGAGAGTTTCCCACAGTCTGATACTGAAGTGGAAGCCTTGAGTGAACCTTTCATCACTTTTTCACCAGGCTCATCAAGGACTTCCTTTTCCTCCCTGGAAACTGTATTTCATGCAGTGTGTTTCTAATCCTAGTGTGACATCAATCAGCAGTTCAGGGTAGGTTTGTGGTTCTCCTGGAGCGATTTACAAGCAGGGATGGGGTTTCTTCTTCTGTTCTGCTCAGCCCTCCTGGACTCTTGGAAAAACACTCCAACTGCAATTTCCTTCCATCTATTATGATCTGTTCTTTTAGTTGCTATTAGAATGATTGGTTTTTCCAAGGCATTATCTTAATAAAGGCATTCCTTTCTGGGCTGTGCTTGACCTGTAGGTGAGATTGGGAATCTGTTTCTTCTCATGGTTATTGTAGAGTTGGGGCTCTCAGAAAACTGAGAAAAATGGGAGCCTTTGAAACGTGATCTCCTTGGCCAACGACTTCTCTGTTGCTCAAAGGGATGCTGGGTAGAGAGTCGGCCTGTTCCTTTCAGTCCAGAGTGGTTTGTTTGTAAGAGAGCCCTCCCAGATGGTCAGTTTTTCATGTTTTGGATGTCAAAGAAAGAAACAAGGCATTTTCAACTAACAGTGGTGGCAATATTGGATGACAAGGACGGGGAAGTGAGATGGGGAACTTGGGCATATATCACCCAGGCTGTTTACTGGATGTTTGTCAGACGAGTGGCTTTGATGCGTCGGGTTACAGGAGTCAGGGCTGGAGAGCTCCATGACGAAAATGTATTAGTTCACCAAAAGTCCACCTGAAAATTAGGATCGGAGATCAGGAGCTGATCTCAAAGGAAGGTGATTTGGGAGTCTGAGATTTGGAGTTTGGATTTTTTTTTTTTTAATTTAAAAAGAAAAAAAATTGCCGCCATTCCCCCAATAAAAATATTTAACCAGTGTTTTCTTATACAGGGTCCAAAGGAGGGAATTTGTCCTCAAATTCTATCCTAGTCCTATAAGAACTGAGATTAAGATTTGGGGTAAGTATTTTGCCCTTCTCATTTTTAAAATCCATCTGAAGCTTTTTTGAAAAAAAAAAAAAAAAAAGCCTCCCCCAGCCACTGTGACAGGGTATCGCAGCTGTCTGAGGGTTTTTTTTACCCCCTGTTATCTTTCCTTTCTTTAAGAAAGAGTCGTTTCAGAGGCAGCCGTGACAGCTCTGTCATTTCACTCACACCTCTAAATTTCCCTTTCTGTTGTCAGTCAGCAGACAGCAGTCCCGGGATTGTGATGGGCCTGAGTGATGTCCAAATCCAGGAGAGATTGGAGAGGGGCCTGGAGCAGTGCGTCAGAAGCAGTCATCCTCTGCCTTTATTCTGAGAACAATTGTCGGGAGTTGAAAAAGTTCCCCTGTGCCAGGATCCCCGAATCTCCACGGCTGCCATCTGCAGCCTGCGAGGCCTGGGCCAGGGACTACTTGGAGCATAGTTTACAGAAATTCCAGTTAAGAGATGGTACTGAGCTCCTTTGGCTTGTGGGCTACCCTGGGGAAATGGTACTCAAAGATTCATTTATTTTGATTTTTTTTTTAAGAGCACTTGCAAGTTCACAGCAAAATTAAGAAGGAGGGACAGAGATTTCCCATATACTCCCTATCCTGACATCATCAGCATCTGGAAGCGGAGTCTGTTACAACTGATGAACCCGCACTGATGTATCATAATGACCCCAAGTCCGAGTTTACATGAGGGCTCACTCTTGGTGGTGTACATTCTGTGGGTTTGGACAAACGTATCCTGACATGTCCCCATCGTTACAGCATTACACAGAGTATTTTCACGCCCCTAAAAATCCTCTGTGCTCCACCCGTCCATCCCGCCCCACCCTGGGGAAATGAATCCTACACTGGCAGGAGGTCCCTTCAGGAAGAAAGCACTTCAACAAGAACCTTAGCAGTCGCTCCTAACATTGACGAGCGCTTCTGTTCCGGGCACTGGGTTTCACATGCACTCCATTCATTTTCCAGCAGCCCTGTGGTCGGTACTATTTGTCATCCCATTGCAGTGATGAGGCACCTGAGGCTCGGCTCCATTAAGTAACTTTGGTAACTTGCAGAAGGCCATGCAACACATGAGTGATCGAGCTGGGATTTGTGCTCAGGTCTGTGTGACACTGTTGCCCCTGTGCCTGAAGCCACATGCAGTTCTCACGTGCCACAACTGTCTGTTTTCCATGGTGAAAGGAAACATGACAATTATAAGGACCTGCAAGACAAGTGAGGCCTGTGTCCTTGTCCTCTGAAGCATGAAGGCACCTGGATTAAGAGGATAAGTAATCGTAGCACCATGAGTATGGGGTGGTCCAAGGTGCCCCGAGGGGTGGGATAGGAAGTCTACCTGCACCTGGAAGGAAGGGTTCTTTAGTTGAAATCAATCTGGATTTAGATTGTCTACAAAGTAGACCCCAAAATACGTATAGTGATGTGTGCTGGATTTAGGTCACGTGGTGGAACCCAATTTACCAATTGATTCTGAGCTTTTCTGCCAGGGCTTGGCATGTGGTTTGGGCAGTCTCAATAGTTGCCTTGTAGATGTTGGCAGAATTATGAAAAACAAACTTTTCATTTTTAGGGTGGTCAATTTTGCATCTTCTTTTATCTGTGATGTACCGTTGCTCCCAATTTTCTTCTTCTGTCTTCTATTAATTTCTCTGGGAGATACACCATCTTCCCTATCCATGAGCGTGTCCTGTGTTCTGCCGGACTGCTCCCTGGGGCTGCTGTGGAGGGGAGGCTGGTAACATACCGTGCCAAGCATGCTCCGGCCAATAACACATTCATGTTCGGGCCTAAAGCTCTCAAGTGACGAGCCACCCAGCAAAGTGTGATGTTCATCTATTCCTCCAAAACATATTTGTTAGATGTCTGGTTTCTGGAGATAGATTGCTTGAGTGTAAATCCTGACTCTGCCTCTTAGTAGATGTGTGCCCATGGGAGGTTGAATTTCTCTGTGCCTTTGTGATTTTGTCTGTAAAATGGGGATGACAGCAGTGCATGAATCACAGGGTTGTGACTGATGATTAGGATCATAGCTAACACTTTTATAACCTCTACTGAAAGCCAGACCTGTCCTAAGAGCTTCACATTTATTAATTCATTTAATCCTCACGGCAACTTAACGAGGTTCATCCTGCTCTTTCCCCGTGTTGCAGATGAAGACACTGAATTGTAGATGCTTAAGTCATTTGCGAAAGGCAGATGGTTGTAGACAATGGGGCAGAGATTCCAAATGAACGATGCTCCTACCACCATCCCGTTCCTTTCCTATGATTTAACACCCAAAAAGTCCTTGGCGTCATGCTTGGACCACAGGGTTCAGTAAATATTGTCTGCCGTAAGTAATAGTCATCCCAGTGTTGCTGTTAATGCTAGGCACCATGTTAGCTATGAGCAGTAAAGATGAGCAACCCCAAACACTTGACGTGTGGACTTCACCAACTGGTGAGCAGTGGAGCTGCTCATGTGGGCAGTAGCTATCGGGGATATGCAAACTATGTGATATAAGACCTACCGGATGCTGTGGAAGGAGCCATCATTTCTTTAATGAGAAATTACTGAGAATGTTTCTCTTATGTCAGGCATTGTGTTAAGCCCTTTAGAAGTGTTGTTTTCCTTAATTCTTCTTGGTAGATCTGTGATTATTCCATTTCATAGACATTGAGGACAAAATGAGGTTAAGTAACTTATCCAGGGTCATATGGCCAATGAGTGTCCAGTCTGGGATTTGAACCCCGGGCTGTGGGATTGAAGCCACTGCCTCACGTGCCTGGATGTCTCTACATTGGCAGTGGGACTTCAGAATTCTTTCCCGGATGATAGAAATAAGGGTGACCAAATAGCAATGAGGTCATTACCTCCCTCCCACTCTCCTTTTAGTATCGGGCTTCTAGAGGATTTTTCAGTGAATTGGTAGGTAGTTCACTAGATGGAAGCTACCATTTCTGTTGAGTGATTTGTCTTGCTGCTTTGGAGTGGCCCGTGTTGGACTGCCTCCCCCTCCAACACACACATGTGTGCTCATGTGACCCTCTCTTCATGGAATGCCAGTGCCTGTATATTTGTATACAAATATGTACAGGCGTCTGTGTACAGGCATCTGTGTATTTGAAGGCCAGATGGGGTGCCCTGTTCTGGTGGCCTTCCATGAAAATGCACTTTCTTTGAAGCTTAGACTCTACACCATGCTCTTAAGCCCTTACACTGAGCACTTTCTCTTTGTTCTGTTTCATGGATATTAGGCTGCTCTGACCAGCTATCTTTAAAGCTCTCTTAGAAGTAGAAGCCATGTCTGCTCAATATTCTACAATATTCATCGCCGGCTGATGAATAAACCAGACCTCCCCACACTAGGAGTCATTTCTTATTTCTTTTCTTCCCGTCAGCCCCCATCCATCCATCCAAGTCCTGTCAGCTCTACTCCTAAAATACTTCCTGAGTCTCCAGCACCAGCACCCTGCATTCAGCCACCATCACGTCTNCACACTAGGAGTCATTTCTTATTTCTTTTCTTCCCGTCAGCCCCCCATCCATCCATCCAAGTCCTGTCAGCTCCACTCCTAAAATACTTCCTGAGTCTCCAGCACCAGCACCCTGCATTCAGCCACCATCACGTCTTTTGCTGGAACAACCACAGCAGCCTCCTTCTTGCCCCGTCCCTTCCCCTCTTGCCTCCCTGCAACTCCTTTGCCGTGTGGCAGCTAGAGCAGGCCTTTACATCGTCAGTTAGATCATGCCACTCTTCTGTCAAATCCCTCCAGGGGTCACCTTTTGCACGTGGTATAAAATCCAAAGTCCTTCCATGGCCTCCGCGGCTGGGTGTGGTATCTGGCCCTGTCAGCCTCTCTCACCTTGTCTTGTGGGTCTCTCCCCATTCTGGACACACCAGCCCCTTGCTGGCCTTGGGCTGTCCCTCAAAGACGGCAAACTCTTCTCCCTTTTGGGGTCTTAGAATCTTTAAGGAGTTATTCCTCTCGTGTGGGACATTCTAGAACGTTCTTGGCTCAGCTGGTTCCTTCTTATCATTCAGGTCTCAGCTCCAATGCCACCTCCTCAGAGGGGCTTTCTCTGATCAGAAATAGTCCCCTCCCTTAACTGGCTCTCACATTCTGTTCCATTACTCTATCTTGTTTCTTCAGAGTACCAATTACTTTCTTTTTATTGATTTGTCTACCCGTGTATTATCTGTCTATCCTCAGCAGAATGTAAGATCCATGAGGGAGGGCCTCACCAACTTTGTTCGACCCTGGAGTCCATGTACCTCCCAGACTGGCTGGCCCTGAATGCCAGCTAATAAGTAGTAGCCAGCTGATATTAAAGGAGGGGTTGCTGTTTGCCACGCATCATTCTAAGCACTTGATACACATGCATCTAATCAGTTTTCGTAGTGGCCTCAGGATGTGGGTGAGGAGACTGAGGCACAGAAGGTTTACGACCAGAGCCCAAAGTCATGCAGCAAGTAAGTGGCAGAACTTAGACTTGAAAGCAGGGAGCAAGGCTTCGAGCATGTGTTCTCCGTCCCCAAATGATGGTGGATCTCAGGTAGATGATAAATACTTGTGGAACGAATTCATGCATAGAAGCTGCCCACTAGAGCCAATAATGGTGGATTATTGTGGAAATGTTCTGGGCTTGGACATGGTCAACTACATCCCAGAGCAGGGGGGATGGCACTGCCCATGTGGGTATTAAATACCTAACAACTCAAAATGGGTTTTGCTTACCACTGCAGCTGCTATTTATACTTTATACTTGATAGAGCCGTCTGGCTCCATGGTCCCTGTTTTTTTTTTAAGAGGAGAGAATTGTGGGAAATATTTTGTTTTCCCTGGGAGCCAGGCTATGTATTTACTTCAAGTTTTATTAAATGAGTTATAAATTTTCCCAGCAATTTACTCATAGCTCAAGAGCTTTAATTTGCATGTGTTGCCTTTTACAATATGCTTTTTGTAATGTTGCAGATGCTTCTTCCGCAGCTTCAGTAAACAACAGGCACTCAGCCAGGTTTTTGACTGAACATGTGCCAGGCCTTGGAAATACAAATTAACTCCATGGTGGCCGTGGGGGCCACATGTCCTACTTCGTCCAGGGCATCTGGAGAGCTGGATGGAAGTCATGAGGGGCACGAGACAAAGATTTTCTGGGTATTCCTTGCGAATATATTTTCGAATGTTTCTTTGACCTACAAGATAACTCAGACGTTTATGCTGAGACATCAGATTTGTGTTTGGACCTACTTAAGATACAGTGTTACTTTGATGACCAAAAGGGGCTGTGGGGACCCCAGGATGATTTCTGGAGAGGCCAAAGCCCTTTTGACCTTCATAGGAGTTGCTAAGGGTCTCTAATGGGGAAGCTGTTTGAACCTCTAAGAAGCCAGCTCCTCTGAGAGTCCAGAGTCTGATGCCCCTTTGGTCCAAGAGAGAAGAGTAGGGTTGAGAGCTTATCCTTTGGAGTCACACTGTTGGGGTTGAGTTCTGGCTCTGCCCCTTATTAATTGGGTGACCTCAGGCGTGATACTTAATTATTTTCTGTGTCTCACTTACCTCGTTTATATAAATGAGGCTGTAACGGTCCCCGCCATGTAGGTTTGTTGGGCGATTGAAATAGAATACTGTGTATAAAACGTGTGGAACAGTGGTTCGTAAATGAATACACGAACAGCAACACCTGTTGTCCCAGGACCTTGTTTGGTTCCTGAGTACTTAAGGGACAGACACTTTGGGTAGGGGTTTTCTGATTGTATCTTGGTTGGGGTGGTAGGTGTGGTGCCAGAGCGAGAGTGGGGTGATGGGGTTCATTAGAATGAGGTTCAGGCGTGTGTGAGAGAAAGACTCAGATTAAGTGGCTTAACATGATAGAGCTTTCTTTCTCACGTGGAAGACTCACATCACGTGGATTAACATAGAGATTTCTTTCTCACTTAAAGGACGTGTAGGGTAGGTAGTGAACGGTTGGTGTGGGAGTTTCATGGTGTCGTGAGGAACCCTTGCTTTCTTCTCGTTGAGCTCTATCATTCTAAGGGTATTTTCTCACGATTCAAGATGGTGGCTTGTGCTCTTGTCACTATGTGCTCATTCTGAGAAGGAAGAAGGGGGAAAGAACGAAGAACAGGCTCGTTCTCTTTGAAGGAAACTTCTGTTAAGTCCCACATACCACACCTCCTTATATCTCGTTGGCCAGAACGTAATCACAGAGCCACAAGTAGCTGAAAGGAAAATAGACTCCTTCATTTTGGCAGCCATATGCCAGATAGAAAACAGGCTCTGTTAGAAGAAGGAGGTAGAGAACGGGTGTCGGAGTAACAGCTGCAGATGGTAATGTAGGTCCATGGTTTTCAGGGCTGGCGTCAGAAGGAATTTCCAGGTATACACAGCAGTACTTTCCTAAAGTTTGTTTCATGGGTGATTTTAGGTAGTAAATGGCAATTTTAAAATAATCTTGTAATTACTTTTTATATGAGTAAAATTATAACTAGACTATCTAACCCAGGATTTCATAGATAGCACACAGTGTACAAGATTTTTTTTGTAGTTAAGTGAGTCAATTTTTTATCAAAAAATTAGACATATTTACAAAAAATTTACAAAAATTACCAAAAATTTGCAAGAAAATTGAATTTTTACAAAATTCAGTAAATGCAGGCATACAGAGATGAATGGGACAGGATGCGTGGTGGACAGGTGTGGGCTCTGGGGGTCAGACTGTCTCGATTTGAATTTGTGGTCTGCCCCTTCTTGACCAAATGACCTTCCCCTTTCTGTGCTGCCGTTTGCTTATCTGTAAAATGGCATTAATAATAGTACCTCCCTCCTCAAGTTGTTTTAAGAATCAAATGAATTTGTGCTTAAAAGCTCTTAGAAGAGGGCCAGGCATGTCATCAGTTCTCTGTGAACATTCGTCATTGCTATTTTTGCTACTGCTGTTACTATTATTGTGGTTTTTACTAGTATTATCGTTATTGTTATTATTATTATTAATTACAAAAGATAGCACTTGGCTAGAGCAGAACTTGAGGGTGCTACATGCCTGACTAAAATTAGGGAAACGCTGGCTTAGAGGAGTGAGGTTGGTGGTTAACTGGGACCAATCTTAGACACAACTATAAATCATAGTTTTATTAACAGTTAAAACTAGTGTTTTGTAGTTTAAAGTGGTTCCATATATGATAATAACATTGATTAGAGTTTATGGCACTTACTGTGCGTTGGGTACCGTGGGGTTTGCTTTAAAGATAGCGTTTTTATTCTCCCAGCACTATAGGCTAAAAGTTCTTTCTGTTCTGTAGATGGAGAAACACAGTGTGGGCAGGTGAAGAGAATTACTGAACGTTCCGTGTCATCATGGGACCAGCTTTAAGGCCCCAGCTGATGAAAGTCTTTTCTCCACCTCCTTTTGGGGCTCCCTCCTGCCTTTGGGTTATTCGGGACTTCTTTATTCCTACCTTGCTGCCAGGCCCCTCTGATTCCTCTTCCTTCCTGTTCCCTTTCCCACATCCTAATTGCCAGTACCTGATGTGGTCCATTTCCTAAGCCTTTCCGTGCTGTCAAAACTGACCTGTCCAGTGTCCGTGTTCCCGCGGGACACAGATGACAGCGTCGAGTGTAATGAACTAATCTATGAACGTGGACGTTAGTGGACTAATATGCTACCTCTCTGAGTAATTCATTTTGGAATAGGCCTGCAGATCCTGGGCAGGAAACAGTGTAGCAGTCTGGTAAGCCTGTCCTGTAGTCAACTGGGGGGTGTGGGGGAGCTGTCCTCTAAGATCTCCTAGCTTATTCTGTGAGCTTTTGACAAGGCTCTATCATAGAGTCCCGGCAAAAATGGAACACTGAGATGGCGGGCAAGGGGGGCCAAGCACAGCGGGGAGCAGTCAGGGAAGGCAAGGGCTCCATCGCTCCCCACCCCCACCCAGGCCTCCCAATTTCCCGCCCAGTGCTTGGCGCACAGCGAGCCCTCAGTCCGTATTGTTGATATATGAGTCACTTACTCGAGGCCTTTCAGACGTGAAGGGAACAAAAGGCCCCTTCAGGAATGGGACAGTGAATTATAAGGGGTAAAGTTTGGTTGAGCTTTTTTGGACTTGCTAGATTTGTTTGTTTGTTTGGGCTGTAAGGGTCTCTCATCATGGTCGGCTTGCTGTCGTCCCTGGACCCTGTGTGTTTCTGGCTAAGCGTGAACGGAACGTGAATAGCACAGTGCTGGGATCGGGAACATTCATCTTCCACTCTCTCCTCTATCTTTGAGCTGGAGGCTCAATGTGTTACTCTTGTGATGTCATAAAGCAACTGATGTCTTAGTACATCCTGTAAGAATTATTTCCTCTTTTACTCTTCCTACAAATTGTACCTCATGATCCATTGAATTTCACTTTGCTATTTTTCCAACATTTCTCATTTTCTGCCCTTTTTTTATCCTCTCTCTCAGACCATTGGGGGAAGGAAACAATGTTGCTTAGCAACGGGTATGAAACCAGTCAATACTGTTTCTAATATTAACCCATTGATAACAAGGAAGCGAGGTGATCCCTGCGTTCTACCACACTGTCCTAGCACCTTTTAAACGATGAGTTCAAGCAGTTGGCAGCCCAACTTCATGTTCTTGTCATGAACATCAAGGATTTTTACGGGTGGTTATAAATGTTCCAGAGTTGCAAGTTACATAAATTGTCTGTTTATTAAAGTGGTTCATTTTTGGACTCTTAATTTAGAAATGTGCTGTGATTATTTTACTTTCACTTTTTGGATAAAATAGTTTATGATCTCAGCAGGGCTTTTATGTGGATCCGTGTTTGGTGTTGAGTCAGTTCAGTTCATTCATCTGATGAACATCTATTTTCTGGTTTGGATCATTCATTCGTCTGACATTTATTGAATCCTAGTTTGTGCCAAGGACCACGAAGACTCTGTGGAGTGTCACTGAGCACACATGGTTCTCGTATCCATCTTTTTGTCAGCAAGGTCTTTTTCTGTTTTCAGGCTTCACTTACTGAAATACCGCATAACAGTCCTGCCTTTTCAGATACTGTAGTTACTCCTCTACCAGAATGGTTTTTTTGGCTTTGACTTGACAATATTATTCTTAGGTCCTTTAGACTTTTAGGAAGTAAGAAGTAAGACGCAACCCAAAGATGAATCCTGACCCGTGCTTCGCTCACACGTACCGGGGTGTGTGTGGCTGGCATGTGCAGGGAAGGTTTGGAACATGAATCTGCCTTCCACAAAAGTATGGTGTTAATGAAATTAGCCTTCGGTGCTTCTCTTCTTACATACGTGCCCCCCTTTTTGCTACAGATCACCCGTTAAATCTCCAAACACTCAGCACCCTTATGCCAGTCAACGTCAGCCCCCGTTGTGGGCTGATCTCCTCTTTAGGGTGTCATTCGCTTTCCTGAAGACTTTGTACACACAGAATGTCCTTGGGGTAGATCACAAGTCATCGTTAAAGTCCTGATAGTCTGAGGGAGTCTGGAGCAGTGAAGTTCCCAGGCAGGGGTGGCGCTCAGAGTACTGGAGATTGTTGTGTTGAGGCGAGAGGGCCTTCAGAGTACACGCCATTGCATATGGAGCCATGGAAGAAGAGACCAGAAACAAAGAAAGTAGATCTTTACCCGCCATTGCTGTATGGAGCCATGGAAGAACAGACCAGAAACAAAGGAAGTAGATCTTTACTCAAGGGACCGAATGACCAAATATGTTTTTCTCTGGGATGGTGTTGAGGGCTGTGAAATATATTTTATATCATGACCCAGTACATATGTGTCTCTCTCTATATATATGGTTGAAATAAAATGTTTATGTTTTGTATTGTATTTACTGCGTTGAACTGAGTTGAATTCTGAATTTTTCATGGACAATTACAGGACTAGGATATCAGGTGGAAACAGGGTAGGGTTGGTAAAGCCCATTATGATAGGATGGAAGTAGGAGGTTTGGGAGATAGTGAAAAGATATTCTTGCCCTTGAAGGTATAGGAATTGTCTTCTGATTCATTTCAGTTACATTATTAGGATATGGACATGGGGTAAGGAGTACGTGTCTCGCACGTGACTTCTCCCAAAGTGAACCTCGGTGGTCTTAGCTTGTCACATTCACTCCTCCCACATGGCAGAGAACAGGAATCTTGTTGCTTAAATGCCTCCCTCTTAACATCTCCGTGTGGCCTGCCATCCAATTTCAGCAGCAAAAACCTAAAAATATGAGTTGATGAGAAGTAATTTCTCTCATGTTCATGCCTCACTCATCATTAGCACTGAGAAAATGGCTTCCAGCGGCCAGTCACAGGGCTGCCCTGTGCTGGTCCGAGGCAGAGAGTGTGGCAGCTGGGGTCTGGACCCTAGAACCCAGTTCGGGGTCAAGGACGAGATAGGGTCCTAGGAAGAAGAACAGAGGCCTTCTACGCCCTGCTCGGGCAGAAGGCTAATCCTCTGCCCATTTCAGACTGGAGTGGAGAAAGGGACCCAGGCACGTACGTGGCTTTTTTTCTGGGCACTTCCACTGCCTTGCTTGGCAGCTGTGCCACTTTGTGTATGATCCGCTCAGCTCCCAGCCTCCAGATCTTTGCTACTTCTCTTCCCCAGGAGGTAGGAATCTTCTCAGCGGATTCTACTCTTTGTCCGTGGTCTAAGGCTGAACTCGGGGCTGAATCCCCTGTCTGCTCCGAGTCCTGTCCATTCTTCTCTGGTCAGAGGATGAGTCGTAGAGGCGGTTATTGCAAAGAACACCGTCAGGCTAGCTTTTGAAATTTTATAGCCCCATACTGGTGATCCTTTAAATGTAAGAAAATGATGGAAGAATGCTTAAGTGCAGTTAGAAATGTGGCTTTGTTGGATTTAAAAGACATCATTCACATTGGTTTGTTTAGTCATTATGGAAATGCAGTGTATGTATGTATCCCAAAAGCATTTTTAATTTTCCTGACGTAGCTCACATTTATACTCAGAAGGTACATATTTTAAAATAGAGCATGTGTTGGGCGCCTGGGTGGCTCCGTCGGTTGAGCGTCTGCCTTCGGCTCAGGTCATGATCCCAGGGTCCTGGGATCGAGTCCTGCATCAGGCTCCCCGCTCAGCGGAGAGCCTGCTTCTCCCTCCGCCCCTCACCACACTTGGGCTTGCTCTCTCTCTCCCTTGCTCCCTCAAACAAAGAAATAAAATCTTTAATAAAAAAAATGAAATAGAGCCTATGTCTGTGTGTGCATGTGTAGCATTACGTGCACATGGGTGTGCACACATGCATGTGCCAGAAGGCTTTCTGTTCTTCCTGCATTTGGTCTCACCCCTGTAACGCTCCTCCTTGTGCAGGGAGCAGGCCAGGCAGTGCGGGGGCAGAGCGAGGGAGCTCTTCCTTGTGGAGCCCTGACCATGCTCCACAATGTCATATGAGAACGTCAACGTCAGGGCAGATGAAGTGGCAGGGCTTTCCTTCAGCAACTTTGTGATTCCGCTGGTTCTTGCTGAGCTCATCCCTGTGCAGCAAGAGGACAGTCGGTGGCTGGCTGTGTGGCTGGACGGGTACTCGCTGCTGGAGAAAGCTGCTCCGGTCCTGTGAGGCCTGGCTATCTGGATTTCCCAGGGGGGGCCCTGTGCCCCCCAGGGATGAGATCCAAGTTGGCAGCTGGAGGAGGAGGAAGGGAGAGGAGCGCAGGCCTTGGTGGAGCGTCCCCGGCCGCGGCCTGGTCTGCAGAGCGGGAAGGAACAGTCAGGGCCGCAGAGCTGTCAAGTTCTCTGCCACATGTCCTCCCAGCAGGGTTGGGGAAGGCCGGCCAAGCCTGCCAAGGGGAGCAGCCACCTGGCTGGTCACGGTCCGCCCGTGCTCCACACGCGGGGCCCGGCGCAGGAAGGACACCTCGGTCGTGCAGTCCGAGCAGGAGCGTACTGTTTGTCCTTTTGTCCGTGTCCCTGGGCCGGGGGTCCAGGGAACGACGCCCCGGCTGGCCAAGTCCACGTCCGCGGCCCGGCGAGGGCTTCCCGGGGCCCCCGCGGCAAGGCGGAGATGCTCGGCTCCTGGGCGCGCGCCGTGCCCCGTGAAGCAGCTCAGCAGGAGCTGCGGAGGCTGCAGCTGAGAGGATTGAGCTCGAGAACACAGGGTGGTAGGCGCTTCCCCACCCTCTGCCCCAAACGCCCCTCTTAGCGAATCTCCGGTGCTCAGATGTCTACGCCTTGCAGTGCAAAGCCTGAGACCCCAGGGAGGTCGCAGCGGCGAGAATGAAGGCTGCTGTCGGGTGACTCGTGGGGACACAGAACAGCCTGAGCGTGCGGCCCGGGGAGCCGCTGTCTGCGGCTGAGCCCCTTGTCGCCTGAGGCGGGGAGAGGTTTGCCTGGGCCCTGCAGGGGGGCCTTAGCTCAGCTGTCCTGTCCCGGCTTGTTCTTCCGAGGGGGAGCGAGAAATCCGAGGAGGACCGGGAAGGAAGCGCGGCAGGCGGGGAGACGTCAACGGCGGGAGCCTTAGGTCGCAACCACCCGCAGCCTCCAGCCTGGCGCGTGTCTCATTAATCAGAACCTCCATTTAGACGAACGTAAATGGAACCTCATTATTGGTCCGCGTGCCCACAAAGGCCAGGGCTGTGCGTGACTTCGGGCACGGCTGGCCCCGCAGCCCCGATCGTAACGGCCCCGGCCGAGGTCTCGGCCCCCCTCAGGGAGCTGCGGTCCCCCGGGGACCCTCGGGTGCCCCCTTCAAGGAGGCAGGCCCGCCGCGCATCCCGCAGGCCGGCCACGTTCTCCTCCCCGCGGCCTCCCGGGAAGGAGACGGATGCCCTCTTACCGGCCTCTTCGGAAAACCCAGACTGGGTCTCACGGTGCCTGCCCGGGTCCCGTTCCCGTGCCCAGCCCAAGTCAGAAGGCCGTAGGCTGTGACGGGCCAGGCCGTGGACGCGCCCCCTGGAGCCTGCGGTGGCACCACCTGCGCGGAGCCCTGGGAGCCCCGGGAGCGCCTCGCCGAGCGCGTCCCCGCAGAGAGGCCCGGGCACCCTTGGAAGGGGATCCGAGGGGCATTAGTGACCTAACGCGGAGTGGGGAGGCCCAGGCAAACCAAGCCCGCGGGTGCAGAGGTGGCGCGTCCCGGCGGACTTGGCAGAGCTTCTCTTGCCTCTGACGGGACTTGAGCCAGATGCTTTCTAGAGGGTCCTTGGCGAGCGCGGCGGCCCTCCTGCTCTGCCCCACCGCCCCGCGACGATGTGGAATTAGGAGACGGGATTGTGTGGACACGTTAATCACTTCTAGAGCCAGTTATGTCAGAGGGTTGGAGAGGCAGGAGGAGAGGGACTCCGAAGTTGGAAAGAACGTATTTGGAACACCTAGTGTGAAGCGGACGACAGTGATTCAAGAACCAGTATCGTTTTTGCTTTCTTCGTGAAGTGTGGATAATTTTACAGCTGCAGTCTCTTGAAACTCTCATAATCTTTGATGAAGAGGAAGTATCTTCTTCCTCTACGACGAAGTTACACAAGCTGTGCTCCCTGGAGTACTGGGGAGGGCCGGGGAGCGGGAGCGACTGGGTGCTCGGCAGGAAAGAAAGTGAAAGTCTTGCACCCACTTTCCCCGGGGGGAGGGGGTCGGTATTTGCAAAGCTCATTATCATATCGAGGGCTCTGAGAAGTTCGACAATAAGGAAACCTTTAGAGTATGTGACCGTAGGATACTTTTCTCAAGGCACTAGCGTAGGGTCCAATATGGTTCATAAAAGAGCGCCCGAGGAGTCGGCCGTGGTTTCTTTGATTCGCACACACACAGCCGTCTGGAAAGGCTTTCATGGCTCAGTCTCGTCTCGGGTGTTGGAAGGCGCCTCGCTCCTCTGTGAATCTCTGAGCGGGGCTTTCCCCACCTCTAAGCCAAACATCTCGCCGTAATCAGCTTTCTGGGAGATTTATATGCACATAACACGGGCTTCTCGCTGGCTTGGCCTCTTTGGGCTTCCTCGTTGGGGTCCAGCCGCGAGAATCCCCATGTTTGGCCCTGAGAAGACGGACTGAGATCAGCTTTGCCAATGTCACCTTCTCCGTGGTACCCTAGGTGATTTGGGGAGGTGTATGGGTCCATCGCTGATACACAGGGAAGAGCGGCTCCCTTTCCAATTCCCTTTCTGTCCTTTTGATCATAACAAGGAGAAAGTCTCAGTTTGGAGGTAATATGTCTTTTTTTTTTTTCCTTTTTTTCTTTTTTAAAAGCAGCTCTCAGGCTCAAGGCCTTCAGCAGGCTGCTGTGTCTGACAAAATTTAATGTCTTCCTTGTGCATATTTCTCTGATTACTTTCTCCTTAGGACTCTGAACACTTTCTACTTATGATCTGTGATCGTGGCTTTTCCTTCACGATACTTAACCTGAGTCCCCTTTTAAAATAAATATAAGGGGAAACGAGTCACTTAGAGTCATGGCACTAATGATATTTTGAGCCAGATGACGCGCTTGCTTGGGGAGGAGGAAGAGGGTGCCCTCCTGGGCACTGGACGAGATTTGGAGCAGTCTTGGCCTCCGTCCACTGGAAACCAGGAGCGCTGCCTCCTTCCGAGTCCTGAGTCAAAATATGTCTCCGAACATGGTCACAGGTCCTCTGGGCGATGTGATTGTCCCCAGCGGTGGGAACCACTGGTCTGAAGATGTGACATAAGAAGAGGTGAATAAGAATGGTTAGTGGTAGATGTTGTGAAGGTGTTCCAAGTGACCGGGTTTGAGCCCTGCTGTTGTGCAGTGACTGGAGTGCCATTACTGGCCTCAGAATGGGACACCTCCACCCCCCACCCCCCACCCCCGTCACTGGCTCCACTCCAGAGGCTTTCCCCACGGCTCTGTGGGGCCCATCAGTGACAGTCCCTGCTCTGGTGATGACCTGGGAAGAACGAGCCAGGGCCGCGTTGTTGGTAGACGTACCCTGTCCTTGCAGAAGCAACAGACGTCCAGGAAAGGACAAATGCACAGCCTGGCCCCATGGTCAATACCGAGCTGCGAGAAATTTGAGGAGGGGGAAATGCTGAGTCATCGTTTCCCTCATTCAGGAATTAGCTTGTGCTCTTGAGAGCTTGAACTCTGGTGCAACAGCCGAGCTGGTGAAAGAGCGAGGCTTGAAGATTCATTCAGCATTAGCATCGGCGAGGGATGCCGGGTACTTTCATTAATTGGATTCAGGTTACATGTGTTTCCTTTAGAAGCCGCTGCGATCACTAATGGACTGACCCCTGCGTCATTTCTGTTCTGACGCAGGAGGCGAGATGGCTGCTCTCGTTCCGTTGTGCTCGCCACTTCTGCTGACACCAGACGCTGATCAAATGTGGTCCGTGGCCTTCAACCAAGCTCCCTTCTTTTAAAAGAAAATTTTGTTTTCATTTTTAATAGAGAGACAGGCCCCAGGCTTAAAACGAAGAGGGCTTCATGTTGCTTCCCTGAACGCAGCAAAGGCCCAGGACTCGAGAGAAGTGGGCTTTCTTGCTCCCACCGCGCACCCTCCGTCCCCTCCCCGCAGCCCTCCAGACAGGGGACAGAGGCAGGTCTGGGCGCATCAGGCCGCTCCCCGTGGCCGTTGGACGTGGGGCCCACTCGCCCCGCGCTTGCTTCTCGGGGCGCTCCCGCCGGCACACACCAGTCCTTTCTGCGCTTCGTTGTTTGGAGCAGTGGGAAGGACAAACGCTAGGACCCCACTTGGCCCCCATCCCACGTCTCGCTCCTTCTCCAGCCCAGATTCACGTCGGATCAGGACAGAAGGTCGCGACGACGCTATTACTGAGAACGGTAGCGCAGTGTTCGCCGTCCCAGCACCGCGGCTCGGAGTGCTCCTGGGGAAACACGACCCCCCGCTAGAAAACCCCCGACGGCCGGCGTCCTGCCCGCTGTGACCCGCGCTCCCCCGGGCCTCCTTCCTGCCCCTGGCTTCCTCTACTCCAGCCCTGTGCTAGCCCTGTGGCTCCTCACACCGTACTTGGGGTTATTTTCCCCCGATGTTCCCGTTCTTCCTAGCTTAGTATCTGTGAGGCTCACTCTCTTTGGTCCTTCATTCTTTACTTAAGAGTCGTGTCCTCCGTGCGGCCTCCCCTGCTGAAAATAGCAGCTCGGATCCCTGCCCAGGCTGACCCTGGCTGGCTCCACGGCTTTATTTCTCTGCACGGACTTATCGTCCTTGACCATGCTCTGTGCTCCACCTTTCCAGCGACGTTGCACACAGGCCATCCCCAGCAGCCACGTCTACAAGGAGTGGGTCTTGTCTGGCCACCACGGTGTCCCTACCTCCCGACACATAAGGGGCGCTCAAGAAATGTTGGCAAAGAAATGACTGAGCGATATTCCTAATAGGCACGGGAGAGGAGTGTTTGGGGCTTGCAGAATAGTTCTGTGTGCACATTCCTGTCGGACCTCCCCGCAGCCCCAGGAGGCAGGCCAGGCAGGTGTTACTACTGTGCCCTCACAGCGGAGGAAAGGGAGGCCTGACAGTTTCCAGGGATCTGTCCAAGTTCACGCAGCTAGGAAAGGTAGCGTTTGGATTCACTTCTTGGCCACATTCCCCCCCGCCCCCATGGGCTATTTACCTTTGCTCTCGGGCATCTCTGATTCTGATTCATCTCTGACTCTGATCATCTTCTAGAATTCTGGGGCAGTTGCAAGTGAAGCTGGTAGACGTGGGTCATGGGACCAAGTAAAGGAGTATCTATCCTGGTGAAATCCTCCTTGCCTCCCGGCTCCTCCCAGATGGGCCACCTTCCCCAGGCCTTCCGTATAATTAGCCTGGAGGCCTTTGGCCCTGATGCAGGAACTGGTAAGAAGCTATCTGTTACTGCCATTCATTAAGACAGGCGACGCGAGATGAAATATCTTAGGTGAATCATCTGGCCTAATTTAGAAAGGCTCGGTAGGGCTGGCGCCTTTGATTTATCAGGGAGAGGTATCTGTTATCAGAGAGATCCACACACGGACTTATTTATTATCCAGAATCTGTTTTTAATTTCAGAGATTGTTTACCTAAACTGCTGTGTGTCAGATTCCGGGACGGATTTCTGCTTAGCATTTAATTTTAGATACTTGCCATGGTGGACAGTAAAAAATGGGTCTCTGGAATTTGTAGTTTCGTTATGAATCTTACCTCCTGGCAGCCCCTACAGTAGTTTGTCTTTGAAATCTCCTTGGTACTTGTTAACCCTGCTCTGCTGTGGAGAAGATATAGTTTATTTATTGGACTTTGCCCATTTATGAAAAAGTGCAGAAATTATTAATGGTTTAGTATCTATTAATGCATTACTTGGGTGGAATTCAAATTCTAATATTTATGGTAAACCCCTTTATAATGAAACGGGCAGAGAATCAGCTCTCCCGCCCCTTAAATTTGGAAGGCTCTAGATGCTGTTGGAATAGCTCCCTGTGAAATATGAGCCCTGCTGGCTTTATATTTACACCCATAAATAAGAAATAAGTACTTTGGGTTGGAGGAGAAATAATTAAGAATATTTGTGTAGATAATAAAGAAGCCGTGGTCCAGTTTGGTGAACTGTGTACTTGGGAAGTCCCAGAGGCTGCCAGGCCCCAGGCAGAGATGTGGGAAGGACTAGGGCTGGGAGGCTGTAGGTGTGGGCAGGGCATCTCGAGACAGCAGGAAGGGGGACCTCGCAACACGCCCGTGGCAATACGCGAGTGGCTGCCCTCAGAGCTTCGTTGTGGGAACGGCGAGCCCTGCTTTGGAATCCCACTCTTCCCTAAGGCGGCGTGGCTCGCTGATGGGCCTCACTGAACTTTCCTGAACCTCAGCTTCCTCGTCTGCAAAATGGAGCTGATGTGCCAGAAAATGGATATGAGTGCATAGCGTAGGCTTGAAATTGCCAAAAATAGTCGACAGAGCTGTGTCCGTGAGGCCTAAAGAGAGAAACTGTTGAGGGCCAAAGTGCAAGAGTGGGGTTGGAAAATATCCGTGCACATCTGTGTGTCAACACCTAGGTACGTTTTGTATCTACTTGTGCACGTGTATGTGCGTACACACCCGGGCGTGTACCTGTTCGGGTAATATGCGTAAGTGCTCGGTGGTGAGCAGGAGGAAGAGAATATAGGGCAGGCATACATAGTGAGCTTAACATGGAAATAGACAAAAATTACGGTCTCAAAGTGCTGTCGACAGACGGGTAACTCTTACCTGCCAGGGCTCTTCTGCCCAAAGAGTCAGGTTTAGGTTCCCTGGGCTTTTTCCAGCCCGACTGAAACTTCTCCCTGCCTACCTCCGGTGTGAGCGAAAGGGTTGGGTTAAATGCCTCCATTTCCAAGCATCTAGGAAAGGGTTATACAATCATAACCTGTTATAACAGAAAGGAATCTCAGGGACCATTTAGTTTAGGGATGGCAACTATGTATATTGCATAAGAAAACCCGATGGTGCTGGTTTCCAGAGGTACTGTTACGAGAAAAATTGTGAGTTGCCGCTGTGCTCAGCGGTTCCGTGATTGACTGCTGATGCCTACGAGGGGTGATGAATGGGAAATGATGAAAGAGTTCACATTCTCTGGGTTTTTGTATTTTATTTTATTTTTTTGGTGCAACAGGTGATTTTATTAAAGCACGGGGACAGGACCCATGGCAGAAAGAGAAGCTGTTTTTATCTTTTAAATAAGGAAACCCAAACCTAGCATGATCGAGTGAACTGACCCGGCCGGACTGACAGAGTGAGTTACGGGTGAGCCAGGACCAGACTTAGATCTCTGGCTTCCAGTTCAAGCACCTGTTATGTCACACCACGTTGTCCCGTGACTATGTGTATCAGTGCTACTGCACACCTTCCAGAGGACAACAGTCTGCTGTCCCTGACTTGGGAGAGTATGGATTCGAGTGGACGAAGTGTTTGATGTCTTCCTTACTGTGCTTGGTGGCCTGCAGAGACAGCTGAGGCCAAGATACTATTTGCATTGATGATGATGATGACGACGACTCATTTAGTTAGCCCTTTCTGTGTCCCAGGCCCTGGAAGGGCCATGCACTTGGTGTATATCATCTCATTTAATCACAACAGTCTTATCACTGGGTGATAGTCTCTGCATTACGCACATGAGGAAAATGGGGTCCAGATAGATTAAGAAACTCTGTAGACTCATAAGCTGGCAAGCGTCAAAGTCTCTCAGACTTTAAAGCGTGTACTTTTGGACACTGGTCATATGAATCTTTCTCCTACAGGCTTATCAATGGTGTCATCCATTGGGGTAGCATTGATGCATCCTGTGACTATCACATATAAGGACTTATATTTAAAGTAGCGAAGGAAGATTAGGAAAGTCAGTGGTGAATGCTCCCGATAGGCACTTTATAGTGAGTAGGGGAGAATCTTCTTTGCATCCAAATGGAGGACTTCCTTGTGTCTATTTCTATCTTTATGGTCATGACTCAAGCAAGAGTTGAATGAAATTGTATAGATCGTGTCTCCAGTGCTTCATCTATGCATATTATAGGCAAGAATTAATACCATAATGATTCATAAAAGTGACTTTTCTGGTGAGCACACCTGCTATGCTGATTTGCTAAAGAGTGTAGATGTTTCCTGACTTCAGAAAGAAGTGATCCCTGATGCTGGAGAAAGGAACAGTCTTTGCTCTGGCAGACTTGGACTCTTCCCTCTGCGAGGGGAGCTTGAGTAGTTAGTCTCACACCCAGAGGTTTGAGGACCTCCTCATAGAGACCCAGGGAAGGGTGGGTGGAGCGTATCGAAGCCCTGTTGTGTGGGAAGGCAGAGAGCCCAGTCACTGTAATCCTAATCTTACCTGAGCAGTGAGAGCCAAATAGCACAGCTTTTGGAATCAGCTTCAAATTCATTCATCTACCAGTCTTAATCCTCTGGCCGTGTATCAGCTTTTAAGTACCCAGGTTACAGGGTATTATCTTAACATTCAGGTTAACTGTCAAATAAAAATAAAAATTAATACGGTGGAAAATAAAAAGTGTGTCTTTACTTACAACTCTTAGTGGAGCTTGTGGAAGGGCAATGTCTCAGCCCAGGTGATTCCCATCCAGGCATCGGGCTTGATTCTCCGCATGGCACAGTGTGCTGGCCTTTCCCTGGGGTGCGTGAGGGTTGGGGGTGGGGTCCTTCCTGGGACCACACAGCAGGGAGCACAGGAAACGCTGTGGTTCAGAGTTCCTTAGAAAGGTGGCCTGGGGGGTTGACTTCTGCAGCTGGCAGTAGGGATTGGATGTTAGCAGTGAGGAAGAGGAAGAGGAGGAGGAAGAGGAAGAGGAGGAGGAAGAGGAAGAGGAGGAGGAGGAAGAGGAGGAGGAGGAGGAGGA
>LNAC01000754.1:194621-208983 GCA_002007465.1 Ailurus styani
GAGGAGGGTGCTGCGCTAATATTTGCACGGAAGCATCATCACCTGGCTGGCACTGCTCGAAGTAATTAACCCACGGAATCTTCCAACATGAGGCTGAGGATGTTGTTATTGTCATTCCCACTTTGCAGTTCAGGAAACGGTGATTAAATAATTTGCTCAAGGTCATGCTCCTGGTACAGGTGGTAGAGGTGGCCTCAGGGCAGAGTCTGTGCTTGCTGGCTGGAAGTGCCTGCGAGGAGAGGAACGCTCCCCTCGACCCACCAGTCTCCAGCCACTTTCTCTTCTCCTCGCTGAGGTAGTTTTCCTTGTGGTCGAGAAGAAATGCAGGGAAGAGAAGGCAAGTCCATACAGAGCATCTCAGCAGGTCCCTTCTGTGGCTCGTCTTCCTGTCGGTCCCACTGCCACCTGGAGGGCAAGTGCCCACCCCAGGAAAAACCAGTTCTCAGAACTTCCATTTGCTAAATCAGAGATGACTCATGAAAGCTCAATGTGTCACTTGTCTCAGTAGTATTTGTATTTTAGTTGTCGTCAAAATATTAAAGGTGGAATTTCAGCTACAACCAACCATGGCCTGCCTCCCACGCTGACCTTCGGCCAACCTGAGATTCAAAGCTGGGAACCCTCTTAAAATGGCTGCCGCTCCTTCTGATTGTACTAGTCCACAAGCCGATCAAGAATACACATGCAAGGACAGAGGTAGAATTATCGCCCCATCTCTACCCCCGGTTTGCACAGCGCCACGATCTCCAGTGGCATCCTCTGAATGTGATCTCCGTATCACTCATCCAGATGGGAGATGATCCTGCGATCGGTGGGCTTCCCCCAGCCCAGCCCAGCCCGGCCTGCAACCAGGCAGCTGACCCAAGGAGCATTTCTTAGGTGGTGGGGGTAGGAAGCTGGAGTCTGGGTGCTCCATGTTGCTTGGGGGCACCACGCTTGGAGTAAGACCGGAAGGAAATGGTACTCACCTCTGGGAAGTCCAAGTTGTCGATGTCTTGCCTCGCCTGCTCAGGCCTCTTCCACCTATGAGGCCATCTCCTGAAGGCACCATGTTTTTTATATAACATTTTGTCCCTTTAGAAATTATCGTGATGCATGTCAAGAGCTTTCACACCGAAAAAAATATGTCACATTAGCTTCCAAGTTTCTGATTGTCTAAATAACGCAGCAGCTCAACATACAGCTGTCTGGCATTTTGACAGTACAATAACCCATAATTCTTCCTGCCACTCAACACTTCAAGGTTAGCATTTTGTAGTTTGCTCTAAAGGAGTATTCATTTAAATTTTCAAGTGCAGAGTTGAATGTGGCTGCCTCCTACCTCCCTTTGGATCTTTCCTTTATCTACTGGGGTGCTCTTCCAGTTTATTACATATATTTTATGGAATGCTCCTGCATGTGTATAAACTTTTTTGGTGAAGGGGAATGTTGTTCAACTTCTATTCTCCGTATGGTTGGGGATGAGAGGGGGAAACAGCTGCCAAGCCTCAGAGGGTGGCTACCCGGTTTGCGCTTCCCAAGCCCTTACTACGGGGTGAAGTGAGAAGGAAGAGGCAAGAGGATGGGGTGACTCTCTCCTGCCTCCTTTCAGAAACGCTGCCTTCTGAGGAAAAAAGGGTCTCCGTGTTCTTGACTTTCTCACGGAAGAAGCTTGTTTGCTTGGTCTTCCTTTGATCCCTGAATCACGAGGAGGGTTCTCGGACACACAGTTCCCATCTCTGACTTAGCTGCTGGTTCTGAGTCGTCCTTCCTGGCTTGGTTACCCCTGGTCATTCTCATAGGCAAGTTGACTTCGCCAGACGGGAGACTGGCGCACGAAGCTGGCTTTCATCAGTCGCCTGCATGACCTTGGCCAAGCCAGTCATTGACCTCTTTGAACTTTTGTCCTTATTTTTAAGTCGTGGTTCCTAGCCCTCATGGTACCTCCCTTNACTTTTGTCCTTATTTTTAAGTTGTGGTTCCTAGCCCTCATGGTACCTCCCTTCATGGGCTTGCAGCTAGACGGAGCTGAAAAATTAGAAGTTTGTCCATCCACATGTGCTTTGAATTATTGAGAGCCGTGCTATCTCAGCGTGAGACATCAGTGTGGATTTTTCCCTTTTAAGCCATCTCAGTCTGCATCCTGATCCACATTGCTGCCTACAGTAATCGAGTGGCTTATTGTGAGGTGTGGGTCATTTTCCAAGACAAGGAGACTCAATGTAATGCCTCCTGCCACGAGTGGGGTTTATTTATTGGCCTTTCTTGGATTGTGTTCAAGGGAGAATTTCTGGATCTCAGGGACCTTTGAGACATCTCAGGGTCTAAAGTTTCTAAGGTGAAATAATTGTTCTAGATCAGCGACTGACCAACTGTCTCAGTAAATGTGCTTTGCCTGTGAAACCCTAACTCTTCAAACTCACTAATCTACTTTTAAGCCCACCAAGTTAAGCACAATTTAAAAGCCTGAATGTGTGTGTAAGAAGAATCACTGTGTTGGTGTGAAGGCTATTTACACTTTCCAAGCCATTAGAGTGATAAGCATTTTACCACCAGCGGGCCCTAAAATCTTTGGAACATCATTTGCTTGTGGAGACCTGTCGGCATGGGTGCTCCTGGCGGCAGGATGAGCGCTCCTTCAGCATCCTGCGGATGCACCTCAGCCGACCTGGGGTGGACGGCCGGCTAGTTAGCCCAGAACCTGAGAATCTAAGCTCATGGGGAGCTTCCAACGTGAGGAATTTGTCTGGTTGGGTGGTTTGGTGGCAAGAGGTCTGGGTTGACATTCTTCAGGCTAGTGCAGGTTTCGTGAGTTCCCGTCCTCAGAACTGGCCGTCTGCTTTGCTTTGCATTTGCTACTTCTACAGGAGGATTGGCGTCTAGCTCCGTGCCCTGGAGTAAGATGGTGGAACACCACACAGTCCCGTGCTCTCAGTAGGCCTGGCCTGGGAAGAGGACAGTTTGACGGGGTTAACCACAGATGTTTAGTGACTAGCTATAAGGCAGTCGCTCAAATTACATGTCATTCTACACATTTCAGAGTGCTCCCGCCTCTGTTACTGAACCAGTCTCAGAAGGGTGCTGCGAGGCACACATGATCAGGGTTTTCTAAAATTACGTTTTTAAGAATTTTTTTTCTGATTATGAAAGTAATGCATATTCATTACAGAAATTTTGGAAAATACTGAAAATCAGAAGAAAGAAATTAAGATTGCCTGTAAAGCCACACTTGCCAGCCATAGCCCCTTAAACCATTCTGGTATATGTCCAACCCCATAGATGCTCCTTTTGTGTGTATGTACATAGATCTGTGGATTATAGTTTAAGGTTGGGATCATTCTATAAAGAGAATATTTTGTTTCATGACTTTTACTTAGAAACATTTACCCATGTTATAAGTAGTCCTTGGAAACCGAACGTTTGCTGTCTTAGCCGTATTCTGTTACAAAGGATACGTGCATCATAATGCCGTTGAGTAACTAGGTTATTTTCTGTTGTTCCCTATTCTGCTCAGCACCAGGAAGAATGCCCTAGCAAATACATCTTCTTCCCCCCCCCTTTTTTCCTTTAAACGCGCCTCTGATTATATCCTTAAGATAAACTGTTAGAAATAGAATGGCTAGGAAATTTCTATCCCCATTCCGAGTGTTGTTACACAAAATGTCAAATTGTTATTTTTTATTTTATTTTATTTTATTTTATTTTATTTATTTTTTTTTTTAAAGATTTTATTTATTCATTTGACACAGAGAGAGAGATTACAAGTAGGCGGAGAGGCAGGCAGAGAGAGAGGAGGAGGCAGGCTCCCTGCGGAGCAGAGAGCCCGATGCGGGCCTCGATCCCAGGACCCTGGGATCATGACCTGAGCCGAAGGCAGCGGCTTTAACCCACTGAGCCACCCAGGCGCCCCAAAATGTCAAATTGAAAGGCAGATATTTGTCCTCATTTTTAGTTGGGCAGACTTAAGAACAGAGAGGTGCACTGATTTGCCTGAGGATATACAGCAAGTCCATGGCGGGGGTGGGAGGGGGGAGCAGGTGCTTCCGTGGTGGCATCTGCCTTGCTGGCACCTCTCCCACCTGGAGGTGAGAACAGCATCCCCTGCAAAGACGAGCCTCGTTTGACGTGGTGGTGATCGTGGGCTGTCTTTACAACTCTTCGTTAGGTGTGGTTTGTGTCCACATGCCACGCAGCAGCCTGTGAATTGGAGATGAGATCGATCTTTATCTCATGTCCCATCAGTGCATCTTCGGGCTTCCTGGGCTCTCCCTCTGGGCAGCTCACCCCCCACCCAGTGCTATCTCAGAACGGTGACCGGGCCACCTGCCTGCTCGTCTCCCTTTTTATCTCCCACGTTTGGGGAGAATGCCTGTCAAGTTCCAGGCCCTGCATTGGATGCAGAGGGTACGATAAAGATGTGTTTAGTCCTGGTCCACAAAGCTCAGCTGGGGTTGACACCCAGAGGGTGAACAGATCATTGATGAAGCATGATGAAGACATGGTTTGGGGCCTGTGGAAGAAACAACATTTGATTTGGTGAATTTCATGGGGATATTCCTGGTGCATGACCCACCTCACTCTGCAGCCATGCTAGGCCTCTTATTTCAGGGTATTGGTTTTGTTCAAACCCACCCCCTACAGTCTCCTCACTTTCCCTCCTTTTGTCCCTTGTCTACTTTGACTTACTTCCCATTGTTTTCATGGATAGCAAGCACCCAATAAGTAGCCGATGGAGCAGCCCAGTTGCTGGGCCTCTACAAGCCCATACTTGGGTCCCAGTTCTGCACTCATAAATTCCTGAGGCATTGCACCAGTCCCAAAGTCTCATTTCCCTGATGTGTATAGTAAAAGAAAACAAGAAGGTATTAAAAAATAATAGCTAATGTTTTTTGGAGCACCTATGATGTGCCATTCACTGTCGTCAGGGCTTCACACATCTTAACTCATTTAAGCTCACACACCCTGGTGGGGTCACGGGGACAAGAATCCCCATCCTCAGGGGGAGGATCTAGGGTCCAAGGCCACACAGCTGGATGGTGGAGACAGGCTGACTCGAGAGCTTGCTCTCTTAGTACCGTACTCCACATTTTTAGGACTCTTTCCTCTCGAATTCATCTCCTTTCCTGACATTGTACCTGACACAGGAGTTTAATGCCAGCAGTTGGGGAGAGCAGACACTTTCTCGAAGTGGTAAGTTATGCCTCCCCCACACATGGACGTCCACGACCTTGGCCATTCCTCCATGGGGTGTGAGCTATCCCAGAGCCGGAGGAGGAGAGGTCGGGGAGCCCAGGAAGGAAAAGCTGCTTTTTATACTCTCCATTCACTTGTTCACTGACCACCTTCTGAGCATCAGCTGCTTGAAGGTCAGTGGACTATGTGATGTACCCAAACAGAGGTGGCTTCTGCTCTTGGGACACCTGGGACACAGAAAGGGGCGAAATACATCACAAAGCCGGTGGGGCGGTTGGGAGAGAAAGCAGTACGAGCGAAAATGTCTCCAGGTTGCAACACCAGCCCTTTTTCGACCTGCAGGGGACGGTTGGTGCTGGTGCAAGGACGGTCTTTTTCTCCAGCGGACAGCTCGTGTTCCTGGGTCTCTCCCAAGTCCAGGACGAGTAGTAGTGCTCTCGCTGTCCAGAGCATTTTCTCCGGGCTGCGTTTTAAGGTTGTCATAGCACCTGGCTTACAAAAATATGCTTCGTCACAATGGAGAGAGAAGAGGAAGGAAAATGAAGCCAGGTTTGAGCTCAGTTGTAGCTTTTCTTTTTCTTCCTACTGAGATTTATCGTAAGCCAAAATGCCTGGGGCTTGGATTGATTTGAATGAAAAAATCTAGGTACATATATATGCATGCTTGAACAATGTCAGGCTTCCACTGTGTCTCTGGTCCTTCTGTAAGTCCCCAATCTGGGGGCTTCTTCTGCAGCTTGATTCTAGCAAGAACAGGCACTGCTTCAGTGTTCATTTCAGTGGCATTGACAATACTGACAATATAATTGACCTAAAAAGTTCTGGATTTCCTGTTAATGCACTTTAGAAATGTACATCAACTACCAAAAAAAAAAATCATTTCTATCTACATTTCACTTGATTTCCATTTTCAAGAGAGAGGCTTCATCATTATTATTCTATTTGAATAGCACTGATATCTTGAAGGATGGAAGGAGATTTCTATTGTATGCGGGAGTACTTTATTTCGATATTTTCTTTGTCTGATTATACATGATAAACACACATTAGTGACATTTCGTGCATGTTTGGAAGATAAATGGGGATATCTCTTTAAACCATTCCTGACACTTGCTAACCTGTGAGCTTAATGGCATTTTCTCTTTGATTCAATAATTTGTCTGTCAAAAAAAAGCTGGGCTGACATTCTCCTTGTTGTGGGATTGAAGTGGAAAGAAATCTCTTCGCTTGAAGATAATTTTTTTTTTAAATTGAGGGGAACATTTTAGGATAAAAATGTTTTTGAAGTTATTTGGGTTTTTGGTGGTGGAGGTGGGGGGCCGGGACGATGCGTTGCCTGGAGCTCTGGCGCGGTGCGTGTGGCCAGTGATGAAGGGGAGGCGCTGACCTCAGTCTGAACGTCCTCTTGAAATAATTAGGGAACATGTGAATTCTTGCAAATGAAGATGGCTTCTGCTGGTGTGTCTTGTGGGAGGCTGTCAGCCTTCCTTCTGTGGAGGTTTGGGGTTGGGTGTGGGTCTGTGCGTGCGGGGATGGCTCTGACTCAGTCTGCCTGCCTCCTCGTTCCCCCCAGCCTCGTTCGGGATGCAGCGGGAGGGAGGAGGCTGGCTGTGCCTCATTCTGGAGAGGCTTTAAATCCAGCTGGTGGTTTTTCCTTTGCTCAGAGATTTTGGAAAAGCCCTGTTCAGGGACTCTGGTGAAAATGAATCCTAGACGTGAACCGAGAGTCGGGAGGCAAAGGGTGGGCTCAGAGGGGCAGGCTTGGAGCCCTTGATGGAGCCCTTTGCATTTGGGACAACGGTGGCCCAGCCTACTGGGTAAGAGGTGACACCTGAGAGCTGTATCATGTGACCCCACAGTGTACTACTGACCCTCTCTTCTTAGATGCCTCCGAGCCCTGCAGTAAAGGGCTTTTGGAAAGTCTGACTTACGCAAAGATGACTGCAGTAGGCAGGTGGCCATGGCTGGGAGCAAGATGGGGGAGAATGCTTGGTGTTCAAAGTTCGCCAGTCTCCCTGCCCCGCCTCCAGCCCCAGGGGGTCTTCAAGCGTGCTTTTAGAGAATACTGAGTTAGTAAGCTCCCTCAGGTTGTTTCATTCAACTCTTTTATTGAATGCTTGTTGGGTGCCAGGCATAGTCCTAGGAGCTGGGGGTGTATCCCAAGTCCTGCAAGTTGTCAGTAGTGAAGTTGGGAACAGAACTCAGGTCTGTTGACTCTTGATCTGGTGCTTGTTAAGCACGCCACACTGTCTCCGTGGAGGTCCTGCCTTCTTCAGAAGCCTAAGGGTCTGAAATTCTTTCCCATTCTTTGGTGGTTCCTCCCACGGCTTCCCGTCCCCCTACATGGGCCATGGCTTCCCCTGGCTTGGAACCTGGCTCAGCCATGCTGGGTTATCAGCCATGCGTGGTAGCAAAACACGGTAAACACAAGGAAAATGAAAACGTTAGCCATCACATACATTTTGCCAGCCTGAACTTCTCACCAGAAAACAGGGACATTTTAAGACCTTGGAACAACCTGAGTACTTCTGGGTTGTTTTTTTTTTTTTTTTAAGATTTTATTTATTTATTTGACACACAGAGAGAGATTCCAAGTAGGCAGAGAGGCAGGCAGAGAGACAGGGAGAGGAGGAAGCAGGCTCCCTGCTGAGCAGAGAGCCTGATGTGGGTCTGGATCCCAGGACCCTGGGATCATGACCTGAGCCGAAAGCAGAGGCTTTAACCCACTGAGCCACCCAGGCGCCCTGAGTACTTCTGTTTTAGAGACCCCATATTACAACATCTCAAACATAGGAAAGTGACCCCCTCCATCTTACATTAAATGTGATTGATGAGGTTTCAGTGTGAAATTTTTGGAAGGATTCTAAAAGTCACTTTCACAGTTTTGAGGCTTCAGAATAAATAAATTTTCTTAGGATAAACTTTGTTATATTTAACTGTAGAGGAGCTAAACTTGATTTGCTCTTGACCTACCAGTGAATATAATATTTCTTTCTGTTGAAATTTATTTGAACTTTCATTAATCTGAGTTGTATAATTTTTATTTCACATGTTGGACCCATTGTTCAGATCTCAAGCATTTTGTTGACCCTTCAAACATTTAAAAGAGGGCCCTTGACGCAGGCCTTAGCTCCTCATGGGTGGAAGACACTGAGGACAGACCTCCTTGCACCCATCCACCTAAAACCAGGTCCTGGGCTTCAGCATTTAACACTCCCCAGGGACCCCGATGGGCCGGTCCTGTTGGGACTGGCCTGGGTATTATGGAGGTGACCCCGGGGGTTCAAGGGGAGCTCCCGTTTTCCCCTGCTGCAGTGTCTGGATCGGCTCGGGCTGCCACAGCAAAATACCACAGACTGGGGGGCTTCAACCACAGACATCTATTTTCTCACAGTTCTGGAGGCTGGAAGTCTGAGATCAAGAGACTGGCCTCTGTTCCCGTGAGAGCTCGCTTCCTGACATGCAGGCAGCCACCTTCTCACTTTCCTCAGAACTCTGGTCTCTCTAATCCCGTCATGAAGACCCCACCCTCATGACCTCATCTGACCCTCATTACCTCCCAAAGGCCCCATCTTCAAATACCATCGTAATGGGGGGTTGGGGCTTCAACATACGAGTTTCGGGAGTACACAGACCTTCAGTTCATAGCATCGTTGTGGTGGGAAAGCATGGCCTTCAGAATCTATGGCTCTGAGCTTCAAGTCCCAGAGTTACCAGTGATTAGCAGCGTGACTCAGGGTGTACGTTGGTTATATCCTCTGAGCCGCAGTTTCTACTTCTGTAAAATGGGATGACACATCATTTGCAGAGCCGTTACTTGTATTAGCAGTGGGATTTGTAAAGGCCTAGCACCCAGTAGATAGCTCTTTATGCTTGCCCCCCTCATCCGAGGGCATCTGTAATTAAGTGAATATAGCAGCTTGTTGTTGAAGAACCCTGAGCTGTGTGTGAGAGACTGAGACAGAAGCAGAGGGCAGGGCGACAGAGCCCAGGAGCTCGGCAGAGGCAGGAGGCAGGTGGGCTCTGGCACTAAGGCTGCACTGGGCTTCTGTCAGAGGCGTTCGTTTCTACATTTCTGGAAAGTCTCAGGCTTGTGGGAACCCCTCAGGTTGTACAAGAGGGCAAAGGGTGGACTGAGAAGGCTCTTCAGGGCTCAAGCCTGGAAAGGGCACACAATTTAGGATTGAAGGACCCCCAGACTGGGAAGACGAAGCTGGGTCTTTTTTTTTTTTAAAACCCTCTTCTGGTAAAAAGTTTACTTAACGCAAGCTTGGTCTTCCCGTTTGGGCCCTCACTTTAGCCATTCCCAGAATAGGGAACAGAAACTGAAATGCCTAGTTTTTATCAATGAAGGAAAGTTTTGAGCCTGAGTGGGGGTGGGGGGAGTGGGGGTTGGCATTTATGAGCAACTGGCTCTGGACTTGGCAAAGCGCAGGGATCTGGGGAAGGAAGCGGTGGCCGGCGTTGGAGAGCAAACAGGCAGGTAGTGCCACCCCTGGCTGAGAGGCCGGGCAGGCAGTGGTATGACAGTGGTCTGTTCCCAGGCATCCCACAATTGGAGGGGATTGGCAGGTGGAAAATCGGAGGAAGCCGATAATCCCCCAAACCCTTCCTCTTGATTCACGGCTGCCAACAGCAGATTAACCTTCTTGACTGACTCGAGTCAAGCTTGGCCCGTGGTGGGAAGAAAGCCCCTCCCTCCCTCCCTTGAATGCCCAGTGCGTAGGCATGATCCTACGTACTTGCATTACATCTGGGGCATAACTGACAACCATCCTCATGGACCTTGTAATGTACATTAAAAGTCAACATGATATATAAATAAATGATATGGTAGGAGGCCAGACATGCTGTGGGATAAAAGAATAAGAGAGCAGATGATAACATCAGGAGTCCTGGGTGGAGGTGGCAAAGCAGGTTGCATTATTGAACGTGGTGGTCAGCAGAGTCTGTATTAAGACGGTGAACAAGTTGAGGAAGTGAGTTGGAGGAGAAAAGTACCGTCAAAACGAATGTTCGGTCACTGAGCTCACAACGTCTGGTAGGGAGAGGAAGAAGCTGGCCAAGACTGGAATTCCTGGAATAAAATTTCTGCCTAACAAGTGGAAACAGCACGGTTAATGGAGAGGAGGAGTGGCCCTGCCTTCCTGCCTGCCGGATCGCCCTTAATCATCGGCATTGCTGGGCACCACCTGGTACCACCAGTAGTGTTTGGTATCAAGTGGAGGCGGGAGGCGAGGTGTCAAGCCCGCTTTCTATGGCTTAGGTAGGGTTGATGGGTCTCCGATGTTTGTTGGCCAAGTGTCTGAATGAGTGAATGAGGGACTGAGTGAGTAAATTTGTGAATTCATAAATCAATGAAAAATGAGTAAAGACTGACTAAAACTCACCTCTATTAGGAAGGGGTAATTTACAAGTTCACATCCTAAGTTCCTAGTTGAATGTCTAGCCTCAGTGGTTAATTATTTTAAGATACTTTGCTTTAAATATAGGGGTTTGTACCTGTAGGTAAATTTTCAAATAATACAATGAGAAATGATCCAACTTCTAAAAGCGTGTTTGGATATTCTGGTGTAGTTCGGGTTAGGTTTTTACGTATACCTGTAATCGAGGTACAGGGTATTCTTAGAAGCAACATGTAACTTCTCCTGGTTATTTAAAGTAAGAGTAGATTCTGATAAACTTGTTAATTACCATTCCTGCCAACAACTCCTCTTAGTTTTTAATTGGGATCTAGAGATGGAGGCAGAAGATTGGATATCTGGTAGATCTGCGGGTCTGCTGGTTACCAAACTTGGCCTGTTAATCAGAAAGTCTTGGGGAAACAGAGACAGGCTGTGTCCACACTCCGCATCTATTGTCGTACAAGTTCCAGCTCCGGCCCCTAGCATCTGTATCTTTCAATCCCTTCTCAGGTGATTTTGTTGCAGATGGTGGAGGGATTTAAGCATCACTGTACGAAAGTCAACTCTGAGGGCAGAAATTATGATCTCTTCTTTTCAAGTATTTATTTTATTGGTGTCTACTTTCATCTGAGAAAAGCAGTAAATCTTTATTGCTAGAAGCCAAACAAAACAGATTCATCCCCTCCTGCCAAGGTAGCATTCCAGTCTTCTCTCTATCACTCTGTACGATTTCCCCCCCGAATGTAGGACTATTGTATAAATATTGCTATGCCATTTGCTTTCCTTGTAGAATACATTATCCATATTTCCCAATACTTGTAAAGCTAAAGGATATTCCAGAGTACAGAAGTGAAGTAGTATTTCCAGCTTGCTGAAACCGCTTGCTTTACCCAGCCCTTTGCACACAGAACCATGTTGATAAACCTTTGTCGCTTGAAGAGGAGGCGACAGCCGTCTTGTGCCATCCACCCATATCCTTGTGCCTGGTCTTAGGACAGAGACGTCCTTGTTCAAACTCCTCCCTCTGTTCGCCGAAGGAAGCTCGGTGTTAAAATACGGTGACTCAGTTTTCCTTAGAGTCAGTTCTGGGCTCTGGTAAGAACCTCTGTCGTGTAGGCGTTCAGGTGGGTTTGAAAGGAGCTGTTGGACGAAGCGAAGGGGAATCAGGCAGCCGGTCCGACGTGTGGCTAGGGCAGTGTCTTGATGCCTTCCAGGAGTTCACAAACTTCTCTTCCCGGAGAGTTAGGGCATGGATACAGGGAGTATCTGGTGAGGATCAGGAAGGACTCGAGAGGCCTCGTGCTCCCTTCGGACCGAAGTCATCCGTGAAAACTCCTCCGAGGAGTGAATTCGGATTGAATTCGGAAGCAGAGTCTGAATTAGCTCCGCAGAGAGAAGGCTCCTTGACTACTCCACCTTGCACGTGGAGGAGCCGGGGTGCCTCTGTCCCAGCACCGTGAGACCCCCCGGCTGGGGTGTGGGGCTCTTGGAAACTAGGTGGTTAAGGCACCAAATAAAGTAATCATTCCCTGGGCCTCCAAGAGGAGAAGGAATAGCAACGAAAAGCTCAGCCCTTAGCCGTGCCAAGCTCCAAGAGCCCCTTTCACAGACACATAAATATTTAATAATCATCTGTCTACAACCAATCCAGGGGAAAAAAATCTTTAAATAGACTGCTCGAAAGGCCAAAACCTGAATTTTAATTGAGGTACTTTGAATTACTCCCATTAGTCAGTCGCTCTGACTTTTTCTTAGTGAGGGGTGGATTGTTTTTGAAAGGGGGATCAGAATTATTAGCAGCCCTTAAAACACATACACACACGCACACGCACGCGCACACACACAACCGCTGTTCCTACTAAATAATAAACCCGGCTTCTTTTTTGAAAGATGTGGCATTTTCGGAACACAAAAGCAGGAGGGCAGAGGACGAGGAACCCCACACATTAGAGATGCAATTTGAGGAGTTAAGGGCACTGGGATGTTTTGCTAAGCATTTTGTTGCCAGATCACCTCTGTGATTTCCCCCGGTCCCGAGAAAGTCTGCAGGATGGAGGAGGTGTGCGTGCATGTGCGTGCGTGTGCGTGCGTGCGCGCGCACGTGTGTGTGTGTGTGTGTGTGTGTGTGTATATATTTATTTTCCTTTTCTCTGCCCCCTGGGCATACAGTCTCCTGCCGCTGATGTAACAATTCTCTTGGAGGTACCACTTGCCTCTCACGCTAGCCAATTTCAACAGTCAACAGTCTAAAGTGCTCAAATTGAGCCATTTTGCTCTCTGTAAAATAAACCCCAGACCATTATGCGTGGTTTTTCATTCACCCGCCTCCCTGTCTCCCGTCCCTTGGCCCCTCTCTGCCCCCCTTTCCCATTCTCTTCTTCGGCTCCGCCGCCCGCCCGTGCATGGGAGGGGAGCAGACGTCCTTCGGGAAGGCACTGTTTTCAGCCCAGCGTGTCAGCTCCACTCGGGCACAGTTTGCTCTGAGATGTGTGTCACGGAGTGGGGCCCAGGCGCCCCAGGGTCACCCCCCACCCTAATAGATCTCGCTCATTCATCTGCTTCGCCCGTGTGTCTCCCTTTCCCCACACTGGCCTTTGTTTGGGTAAATTGTGTGAAGCTTTACTGTGGTGCTGAGAGCCGCCCGTCCCCACTGTCGCCAGCACCTCGTCCAGGGTAAGAGTGGCACTTGGGGACAAAGTTCTGCCTCCCCCCCCCATCCCAAACAGAGGACAGCTCCCAGCGTCGCCCGCGAAGCACTTTCCAGACTCGCTCACTGTGGGATCACTGTGCACGGCCCCTCGTGCACTGGTGTGAGAAATGTTAATTGCTGTGTGAGCCCGTGATGCACGTCGGCAGGATTTACTGTTGGAAGCAAAGGAGGGGACCGGGAGCCGCGTCCGTCTTTGTGACGGCTCCGAGTCCGCACTCACTCGCTCCAGATTATTTTTAAAACCAGTGGTAATGATGGATCTGAATCCAGTAATTTATTCGATTTTGGGTCATTAACCCTTGTTCTGCTTATGGCAGCAAATGACTTCATCGTCAGCGATGATGAGTGTTCCAAACTGTAGGGATACTTGGCTCTCTCGAGCTCTCATCTGAAAATCCATTTTAAGCAAGTGGCAGGCATTAGAAATCCTCTCTGCTTATAGGTTTCTGCAGCATTGCCTCCAGGGTTCGAAGGCGCGGGGAGGGTGGGTGGGGAGAGCCCCCGGAAAACTTCTATTGCCCAAGAGTTTGTGTTGGGCTGGCTAATGTCCTGAAAAGGCCGCACAATAGACTCTGTCAAAGTGGGTCTTTCGGAGTGGGGCATGGATCGCAGCTGGGAAATGGGAGGAAAGGAAAGCAAGGAGCAAGCCTTCCTCTAGCGAGCCTGCCTGTAGACTGAATGAAATAGCTTGAAATCATTGTTTTGATTCCCATTGACTGAAGGCTGGAGGGGCTTTCCTGGTTAAGCTTTTAAAGCCGCAGCCTTTTAAACACTTTTTTTTTCCTTTTTGCCTGGTGCACCCTTTCTCCAGTTGACCTTGAAGCACATGAACTCATCTTTGGAAAGAAAGTAAGCAGAGCACCTTTTGCCTTCCGGTCGGGGCTGCCTCTGTCCTAGAGTGTCCGGTCCGCCGCCGGCACCGCCCGGGGTCCCTGCCTGCGGGGCCCAGGGGACCGGGGTGGTCGGGGCCGGCGAGGCAGTCGGCGCTCCTGCGGCCCCGCACCGCGTCCCTCGGCCACATGGGACAGGCGGGGGGCGGGGGGCCGCTCCCCTGCCCCGCAGGCGCAGACCGGGG
>LNAC01000754.1:209966-234877 GCA_002007465.1 Ailurus styani
GAAAACTTCTATTGCCCAAGAGTTTGTGTTGGGCTGGCTAATGTCCTGAAAAGGCCGCACAATAGACTCTGTCAAAGTGGGTCTTTCGGAGTGGGGCATGGATCGCAGCTGGGAAATGGGAGGAAAGGAAAGCAAGGAGCAAGCCTTCCTCTAGCGAGCCTGCCTGTAGACTGAATGAAATAGCTTGAAATCATTGTTTTGATTCCCATTGACTGAAGGCTGGAGGGGCTTTCCTGGTTAAGCTTTTAAAGCCGCAGCCTTTTAAACACTTTTTTTTTCCTTTTTGCCTGGTGCACCCTTTCTCCAGTTGACCTTGAAGCACATGAACTCATCTTTGGAAAGAAAGTAAGCAGAGCACCTTTTGCCTTCCGGTCGGGGCTGCCTCTGTCCTAGAGTGTCCGGTCCGCCGCCGGCACCGCCCGGGGTCCCTGCCTGCGGGGCCCAGGGGACCGGGGTGGTCGGGGCCGGCGAGGCAGTCGGCGCTCCTGCGGCCCCGCACCGCGTCCCTCGGCCACATGGGACAGGCGGGGGGCGGGGGACCGCTCCCCTGCCCCGAAGGCGCAGACCGGGGTGCGAGCAGCCCTGGAGAGCTCTCCCAGGTTGGACCCACGCTCACGCGCTCTGGGTGTCGGCCGGCGGTCGTGGGAAATCCCTTCCGCCACTGGAATTTCCAGTTGAAATATCTGGGGGGGAAGTACGGATTTTGAGAAACTTTGGAGTGGCAGAGGTTTAGTCTTCATGGAGCCAAGTCTCTTGTTTTTATAGATGCAGAACGTACGGCCCAGACACGTCAAGGGCTTCGTCCTAGGTCACACAGACCGGAGCAGAAGTGCTCTTCGAGGCCCGCTTTCCTGGGGTGGGGACGGGTGGCCCTAGGTGTGGGGGGAAGGGGCTGCGTGGTCCGTAAACAGCGTAAACACGATAACAAAGCCCCGGCTCTGATTTTACTACCACCGTGATCTGGCAGTTTCACACGGTGTCAGTGATAACCCCCCTTCCCCGGCCATGCTGGCCGCTCCCGCCGCCCCCCTGCCCGCCTCCTTGGTTCACCCCTGCTCCCGAGTCCCAGGGTCGTGTTGCCCCCACGCCACCGAGAGGCAGCCCCATCGAACAAACCCGAAGCAAACAAAGAGCAAATCCTGCATTAAAGTACTCCCTGCTCCTTTCGGAATTAAGTCTGGAAAAGAACCTTTTGGGAGCTCACTCAGATGCAGGGTTGGTGCAGAAAAAATGCAACGCCCTAACAATCCCACGTCTGCCTGGCGCACGGCAGGGATGCTGAGCCCGCTGGCACGCTCTCGAGGAGCGCGGGCCCAGGAGCTCCCAGCCCAGGGTCTGGGTCAGACTCAACAGGGTTGAAAGCTCTCCGGATTACTGTCTAAACCCAGTGCTCTCCCGCGTGATCGGAGAGCCTCCGGGGAAGTGCTCGGCGGCCCGGGGCCTGACCCGCTTGTGCGCGCGTCTCTGTGTGGTCACTTTGGCCAGGCTGGCTGCTGTCGGGCGTCTTGGCTGCTGCAGCCGGCCGTGCACGGGTGGGCGCGAGCCCCGGTGTCACTGCGGCTGCCGAGTCCACAGTTCTGACAGACGGCTGCCTCTTTGCAGGCCCACCCCCCCCGCCAGCCCCCCGTTTCCTCTTTCCCTGTCACAACTCACCCTTTGGCAGAAATCTCTTCCGAGAGCTAAATGTGAGCCTCAAAGAGATGCCATCAAGGTATTTTTCATAATTTTCAAAAGTAATTTCCTTCCCTCCACCCGCCCCCCCACCCGCCTTCTCTTTCTTCACTCTAATTATGTCTTCGCAGCCACCCAAATCCGCCTGGCAGCCCCCGGCCCCCTCCCCTGTCGGGCTGGCCTGGCCGAGGGGGGCTGGCCGAGCAAAGGCCTCACCGCGGGCTTCAGAGGCCAGGTGGTAGAAACTCCTTCCCGGGAGGAAGGGAAACTTAACATGCTTTCATGTCCCCTTTGCTCTAGAAAAGGACCCCGAAGGCCTTTCCCTTTCTGCTGGGTCCACAGTGGTGTTTAGGGTACTCTTAATCCAGTTCACGTGTGTGTTTTCAGGAGTAGGTGACATCGTTCCAGAACATTCTCTGCCATTGCTTGACTCTCCCACTCTTTTCCCTCTCGCGTTTCCTCCTTCCCTCAGGGAGGAGTCAAGGAAAAAATTCATCTCTTTTTTCGGAATCTCATCTCTGCCTCCACCCACCTGTGAATCCCTCCTGGGACTGGTTCTCAACAGGCATCCGTCCCCAGGAACAGGAAGAGAAGTAGCCTGTGTCTCTGGCCCTCTGCAGGGACTCCGGGAGGGCCAGCCCCGGCCGAACTGAGATCCTGGGGGTAAATTATCCTCTCCTAGGGATCCTGGGACTTGACATTCAAAAATTCTATTCATTGAAAACAGACACTAGCCCCGAAAACCTGGTTTAGTAGATAAAATCTGTAACCACAAGAGGATAAATCTAGTTTGGCTTGTTTGTACTGGTCTAATTTAATATGATCTCCCTTGGAGTTTCCAGCGTCTAGATTTTCTAGATCATTAAATCCATTACTTTTCACTGTTTGCTTTTTTTTTCCCCCCCGAGGGTGGGGTAGGGAGTGGGTATATTTTTTAGTGGCATCCTGCACTGACCAGGAGAGCCTCATCAAAGCCCATCTGGGAGTCTGAAATGACTCATTTCTGGGCCTAAGGACTCCAAAGGAAGATTTCTACCCACTTAACACAATGACCCTAAGAGCCAAGTCAAAAAAAAAAAAAAAAAAAAGAAAGGGAGGGAGTGTCTCCTTGCTGCAGCCCCTGCTGTCGTAGGACCCACCGAGGGGTGGAGGGGACATTTCTCGCCTGAAGATGCTGCATGCCTGCAAGAAGGGAGTGGGAGCGGTGACTCACCCCCCTGCCCCGGATGGGCCGAGGAGCCTGGGAGGAGAGCCCTGAGCTACTCTGGGCCCGGAGCAAGTGGGCCGCCCATTGGGCCTCTGGCCTTTGGGGCAAGTGGAGCAGGTTTCACAGCGGCCTCGCCGGGTCAGCAGGCCGATGTGGCTGAGAGCTGCCTGTTGGAACAGCGTGCATGCGGCAGACATCAGCCTTTCATTGAGGAGCACCCCCTCCCACGTCAGTTTTCACTTCTGTAAGGAAGGGATTCTGCGGGATTAAGTGTCACCTCCCCTTCCCACACTCTCTTTTGCTAAGCGGCAGGTGAGGAGCAGAGTGTCCCAGGTTGCTCTAGCCCTCGGTCCCAGCGGGGTTCCCTCCTCCCACGCCCGCCCTCGCTGTCCCCCCTGGGGCGGTGTGTGGCACTGGACTCGTGGTAGTGAGACGAGGCTGCAGGCTGGGGTGTGTGTCAGAAGCCCCGGTCAGGGTCACACGGGCTCCGGGGCGGTGGGGGGCGGGCAGCGACACCACCAGAGCTTCCCCCCACTGCCGTGGCAAAGAGCCAAGGGAAGACCAGGGAGGCTGTCTGCTTCCTGCAAATGTGAATCCACGGCTCTGTGTGTGTGTGTGTGTGTGTGTGTGTGTGTGTGTTTGTGTACGCACGTGCATGCGTGTGTTTCTCTCCAAGTATTTTTTTTTTAAACTTTAAGAGGATCCTTTCTTTAATTTTTTTTTGGCATTATCCTTTAAATAGTCCATATGGATTTTCCTGCCCTGTAACCTCTCCAGACAAAGGGAAAGCACGGAAACAAAGCAAGCTGGGAGGCGAGTTTTGCAACTTGTTAGTCTGAGCAGAGAGGCAGTATGTGTGTGCACGTGTGTGTGTGTGTGTGTGACGCTGGACTGAAACACTGTCACTAAATCGCGTCCTTCCTTGGGCAGAGGATGACACTGCATGGCGACTCTTCCCGCGTAATTGGACTGTTTCTTCACAGAAGCCAAGACGCGCGTTTCCGAACATAAGCCCATGTGATCTCAACAGGTCAGGAGCGATAGTAACAACCTGTTGTCTGGCTTTGTATTCGGAATAATGGAGTCACTAATCTACTTGATCTGGCCAAGTCAGATAAAGAGGAAAGTGAGGGATGCCCATGTTTCAGGGATACATTTCTTTTGGGGAGGGGAACCAGGGGGAGGCGCCCAGGAGGGGGAGAAAAAAAGAAGGAGCGAAGACTGTTGGAAACCTTTTAATTAGTACTAATTACCTCAGCAGAAAATGTTGGAAGCTTGAAAGGATTTGTGTCAGCAAGTGAAAGATCAAAGATCGCCAGGCGCGCATTTTAATCTGTGGCTATAGAAAGGAGCGAGGGGGTGGGAAAGGCGCCCAGGAGGACGGCTGCCTAGGTGGTTCTGCCCTTAATCCCTCCTTTACTGCTGCAGCCTGGGGCCTAGTCCCACTTACATAATAAGATGATTTAATTTAATTTTTTTCTCTTGCTTTGACTCCGACTGGGGTGTAGGGGTGAGGAAGGGTTTCTCTCCCCTCCCGCAGGCCTGGCGTGGGCCTGGACACCACAGACTTCTGGGAGCCGCACGGTCTCTCCTGTGGATCTTCTCCATCTTTTTCTCATCCAACGAAAGGACACTTTAATTTCAATCAAGACCAAAGAACAAACAAAAACTCCACACGAGGGAAAGACCGCTCGCAGGGGAAGGGGTCTCTGGCTGTGCGAAGGAGGGGAGGCCTTGAGGCGGTGGGGCTGCGGTTAGGCCGTAACCCGGGCTGGAGGGGCACCTGCGGGCCCGTCGCTGTGACAGTGCCGTCGAAGTGGCGCGATCGGAGGGAAGGGGAGAGAGGGAAGAGGGAGAGCGGCTCCCCAGGGGAGGGCCTCCGTGTTTGCTTCCCTCTCCTTTCTCTCACCTTCCTTCCCTCCTCTTGAAGCGCTGATTAGGCGGGGACAGTGTCTGCGTCGCTGCGGGTGCCCTGCCCACGTCCCTCTGGCGCTCGCCATTCCGGTGCCCGCCAATGTCATGGCCTCCCACTGTGGGCACTTCCAGCTCTTTCCCCGGGCTGCTGGCGCCTGCTCAGCCCTCCCCCAGCGACTCACGGAGGGGGCAGATAAATCTCGCTGTCCCCTGTCCCCTCATTTGATGGAGCACTGAGAAGTGATCCCTCCGGCGGACCGTACGAGTCTAGAGCAGGGGTTGACCCAAGGGCCTTGTCTGGCCTGTTTTGGGAAATAAAGTTTTACTGGAACATTTTTATGGCTTCATGTATATATTTATTTAATATCCATTTTATTATGTATTTTCTGTCTACTGTCACACAGAGGACTTGTGACAGAGATCCTATGGCCCTCAAGATCCCAGCATGCTTATTATCTGGCCACTGGCACAAAAACCTTACTGATCCTTGCCCTAAAGAGGGGTTGAGCCCCATTTGGCCCCAGCAGTAACCTAGCTCCTGATGCATCGTTTATTAACTTCTTTCCCTTTCTGCTTTCATTTCCTGGTGCTTTGTATGATTACCTCTCAAATATACAACTTGCTTTCATATCTCCACCTGAAGTTCTGTTTCTGGGAACTCCGCTTGTGCGAAGACGGAATCCTTGCTGATAGTGCCAGTTAACCTCTGACTCTTCTAGGCTCCAAAGTATCCGCCTTGAGAAATGGAGGGAAGCAGATGGCAGCTCAGCTTAGAGAACCCCAAAATTGCTGCAGACCGTTGCACTTTGACTAAAGGTTCTGCACGCACGCCATTGAACCTTCTCATTCATCAGCTTAGGCTCGTTCCTGAGCTTTTAGGTGTGCGGCCCCAGGACGAAAGCCTGCGTGGCGGAATCAGGTCTGCTGTCTCTGGATCCATGAGTGGTGCTCTGTGCCCTGGGTCATGGCGCTTTCAACATTTTTCGTGCTGGGAGCCCTGACCTAGAGCAGCCCTGCTCCTTTTCAGAAAGCAAGACCACTGGACACAGTGTTTAAATATCCACTTGCTCTGGAACCGGCTCTCAGGGAAGGTTCGGGGCCCAGATAGCCTGATGTTTGGCTTGTGTCTCTTCAGTCATACATGTAAGGTGCCTGGCCCCTAAAATCTGATGTAGAACCCCTTCTCATGTCTAAGTATTTTTTGCTTTCCTTTCTTCTCCTTTGTCTCCTTATCGCTGTTAGTTCTGATATTCTCTTATTAGGAAAACAGAGAAGGTCTTAGTTGGCAGATTAGGGAAAGAGGTACATTAGCATCTTGCCATTTGCATTAGTTATCTATTGCCATGTAACAAATGAGCCCCACAATTTAGTAAACATTATTTATCAGTTTCTGTGAGTATGGAGTCTAGATGTGGCTTAACCCAGGCTCTCTCACAAGGCTGCAATTAAGGTGCTGGATGGGGCTGTCATCCTCTTAAGCTCAACTGGGGAGGTTTTTCTAAGCTCATTCACATGGTTGTTTGTGGGGTTCATTTCCTCACAGGACGTTGGACTAAGGCCTCGTTTTCACGGTGGCTGGCCAGAGGCCTCCCTCAGTCCCTTGCTACGTGGGACTCTCCACAGGGCAGCTCACAACATGGCAGCTAGCTTTTAAGGAAATGGGCAAGAGAGAGAGTTCCGGCAAGATGGAAGTCACAGTCTGTTCATAACCTTATCTTAGAAGGGCAATCCCATCACTTTGCTTTATTCTGTTCATCAGAAGCAAGTCATTAACGTGTTGGGTCCAGCCCACATTCAGGCAGAGGGGATTACATGAGGTAGAGGGGATTACATGCATACCAGAAGAAGGAGCTTGTGGGAGTCATCTTGGAAGTTGCCGCCCATGCCATTGACACTCAATCCTAATATTCCATTATTTTGCCATTATTTAAGAATGAGGAATCCAACATTTCACTGTTTGTCTTTTATCATTAAATAATATTAACAATCTCTGGGATGAAGTATTTCTAAAACTTCTGTTACCTACTCCTCTGTGTTCTTAAAGAGACTACACAGCATAGGCTTTTATAATTTGAAGTCTCATTGCAGAAAATACATCTTTGAGAGTATCATTCTTGGACTTCCAGCCTAAAGTGGATCATTCCCTCCGAGTTCTTGGAGCACTTATTTTCTATATTGTTTATCTGGCATGTAATCATATAGCTTTGTGACAGTTCTCTTGTTGTCTTGAGTTACTTCTTGAATCTTGTATTGTTTAATTTCCACATGTTGACATCTTGTGTCTCCATAAGAATTATAAACAATTTGAATGCGGCAACTGTCTAATACTTCAAATAAAAGCAACTGTAGTCATTCTCTTAAAATATATGTTGACTTTTTCCCTTCCATGTTGTTGATTTCTGACTCCTAACCATCATTCTTGCTGGCTCTTGAAGGGTGTGGTGCTCACTGCCTCTGTACTGAGTGGCCCCAGTCTCCTCTGATTTATTAATCTGGTTTATTTATTTTGGTAGGTGGTTTTGCTTTAGTTTTCCATCTGTTTTCCTTTGATATTAATCCAGTGGCCTTTGATCCCCTGCCTTTTCTCCAATTTTGGCCAAGGATCAGGAAACTAGTCTTAAAGTGTTGCTTTGATTGAAAGTCACAGTTTTCTGTATGAATGCTTAAGATCCCCTTCTATAACATCCTGGCTTTGTGGCATCATCATTGGGGCTGAGAGGGGACCAAACCTTTTTCAAATATTGACTTCATACCTGCATCGTTCATTTACCTCTAGGTTTGTGGTTACGGCTCAAAGAGAGAAGATGGATGCAAGTGTGAACTTGAGATAAGCCGTATGCTCTGTTTATGTATCTGAAGGATGGTTGTGTGAAGCCTTGGGAAGGAGAGTGAAAACGAATGTGGTTTAGGGAGTTTGGGGCTAACCACCCCATCTTCTGATGGCGAGTTCTGAGGGCCTGGCTCAAATAGTCACCTATGGAGTCTCCCCCTCGTGGTATCGCCTCATTGGGCACCACTAGTGAGAACCTTGGCACTCTTTAGGGAACTGGTTGTCCCTTAGGCATTATGGGTGGAACCATGTCTCCCCTTCCCCAAATTCATATGTTGAAGTTCTAACCCTTAGTACCTCAGATGATGAACTTAGTTGGAAATACTGTTGTAGATGTAATTAGTTAAGGTAAAATGAGATCATACTAGAGTAGGGTGAGTCCCTAGTCCCATACGATTTGTGTCCTTATAAGAAGAATGCCATGTGAAGAGACAGACCCACACACAGGGCCCCTGCTGGGACAGAGGCCTGGAACACTGCCTTCCCTAGCATCTGCTGTCTGACGCTCTGACTTCTAGCCTCTAGAACTGCAAGACAAATTGCTGTTGTTCTAAGCCAACTGGTTTGTGGTGCTTTGTTATAGGACCCCTTGGAAAACTTGTACAGGAAGTATTCTTGGCCTGGTTTTGAGGCCCTAGCCCCTCACGTCCTGTCCTTGGTCCTGAATCAGGGCGCCTATTTTCTTTCTCCACACCCCGCCTTGCTCTGCCGTTACCTTCAGGATTCCCCATTCTCTAAGGGGCTGGGGTCGATGTTTCTCTGCTGTACATCCAACCTGGCTGCTGCTTCCCGTGGGAAAAGGAGTCCGTCAGGAGTGATGAGGGGGACTTCTCTGCCCACGCTTGGACAGGTGCAGTGGGGCAAATCTTGAACGTCGGAGCGGGACATGTCCGGAGCCTGGGACAAGCCCATCCGTGTGGAGTGTTTTCTCCATGGGCTTCCCTGGCTTCCCAAGAAGTGCACACATCTTCCAAGGGTGCACCCATCTGCGGAAGTTCAGGACTTTTGAGCACTAACGAGCTGCAGCTTCCAACTCGCTTGATATGTTTGCTGTCACTTTCTTCTCTGGTGATGCTGGGGAAGGGAAAAGTCACACAGTCTGTCAGTCTCGTCTGCTTCCATGAAATGGGGAAAGTTCTATGACTTTCCTCGTGGAGACTGACAGCTGCGCCATCTCTTCCCTCACCGTAGAGACGCCTTCCCAGATCAAGAATCGGGCCAGCAGGGTTTGCCTGTAACCCTCTGCTATCAAGGAGGGCTTGCAGGACAGTAGTGAGAGCAAGAAGGAAGGAGAGAGCCTCACCCCGAAACGAGGGAGCAAAAGCGTTATCCTTCCTGTAATCTAGGATCTCTCAACTTCAACGCTGAGGACACTGGGTCAGAGAACATTTTGGTCATGGGGCTGTCCTGGATGTTGGAGGATGGTTCAAGCATACCTGGCCTCCACCCACTAGATGCCAGTAGCGACACCCAATCATGACAACCAGAAATGTCTTCAGACTTTGATACATGTTCTCCAGGAGGCCAAAGCAGCCCTTGTAGAAGACCTCTGATGGAGTCCCTTCGAAAACTTGTAGGAATCTCTGTGGTGGTCCTCAGTGTTCTCTCAGGGGAAGCACAGGCCCGTCGTACTTGGAAGGGACAGTTGTAGGCAAGTACAAAGTGGTTGTGGGGAATTCGGGGAGCTAAAGCCCTATAAACGCCAGACTTCCAGGGATTTTAAAAGACCTCGAGTGAAAAGCAGTTTCAATCGATGCATGATGTTCCAGACCTAAATGTTAGAATTAATCGGGCTCTAGTGATCACATTACCCATTGCTGGCTCATGGGCGGGGTAACTTCCATCCCTGTCTACCCAGGACAATTCTAGTTAAAGCCTATTTTCAGGACATAATCAGTAATAACACCGCCCCCTTTATTCTGGGAGGTGCTCCTGTTTAGACCACAAATTACATAATCATCCTCCCACGGGCCAAGTGCAGCCCGGCGCCGTTTGTGTGGACAACCCCAGTACTAATTCCAGGACCTTCGGGTGGAGCACGTGCTGCGATTCCCTCGGTCCTCTCCGCTCCTTACTGTCTTCTCTGCATTTTCTGTGTTTTGGCATCTCTAAAATGCACATTTCTCCCTCCCCGCCCACATCTCAGCATCTCCATCTCAAAATGAATGGCTTCTTAGAATTGTCATCGGCCAGGAGGCCGCTGGGGTGGCCTTGGTGTCATTGCACCTTCTGGCTTAGTTACAGTTACTAGTATTTTCAGTCCAGTTGACTTATATACCTTTTTGATAACTTACATGCCATTTAAGAACTCACTGTGATTGGGCATTGAAAGACAAAATTCTTGTGCACGTGGAAAGGGCATACATTTGATAGCATAAAGCAAGTATTTGTCAGAGTAACAACCTTGATTTATGAATATGTTTCTTGCAAAGCCACAAGCAGGATGTAAGAAAGGAAGAGAGTTCCTGAGGCATTTTAAGGTAGGAAACATTGGGTCATTTTTAATTGACAGTGGTTTTTCTCTCTTGCTAATACATAAAATAACCTTGGATTTATTGAAATACAGTGGGTCACATGACTGACCCCTGAATGTGTTTGAATTAGGGATCCGCCATGGTTCCTACACTTTGTCATGCATGTGGGGAATTAAGTGCAGATATCCAGACCCCACCTACAGAGTGATTTTCTAAGTCAGGGGTGGATCTTGGCACCTGAACTTTTAAAGATTTATTTATTTAAGGGAGAGAGGGAGAGAGTGTGGTCAAGGGGCAGAGGGAGAGAAAGAATCCTCAAGGAGATGCCCTGCTGAACACGGAGCCCTACGTCAGTGGGGCTCAGTCCCATGACCCTAAGATCACAACCTGAGCCAAAATAGAGAGTTGGATGCTTAACCGACTGAGCCACCCAGGCGCCCCTCAACTTTGAGTAAGTATCTTGGGAGATTCTGATCCATGTGGTCCATAAGCCACCATTCTAGACACACTGGTATGGTCACCCCCTTCATTCCACTCTGGAGGTGTCTGAGGTTGAGAGAGGGAAAGGAAGGGGGTCTGTTCATACACAGTGATTGGGCACACTGGAGCTGAAGTGACATTTCCCAAGTTACCTGTAAATAAATATTTTCACGAGTCTATATTATAAACATTTCTGGGGCTCTTCTTGGCCTTTTCTTTTGGAAAGGAGATCGGGTCAGGGTTTGGGCCTGTATCCATGGTAGGTAGGTTTTCCTCTTTTCCTACTTAGCCATCACCATGTGAGGTGCAAGGAGGGGTCTTTGTGGTCCTGTAGCTTAATTCATTGCCAAGGACACATGTAGGACCGCAGGTGAGCAGACCAACTCTGCAGATCAGTGATGGAAGGAGCGTGCAGAGTAGAAGGCTTTGGGAGTGGACTCCACCCATGGTCAGCCAAGTCCAGGTCGGGCTAAAGAGTCTCCTCCGAGAAGGTAGGTGTAAGCTCCCCCTGGAACCGTGGGTGAGATGTACAACAGCGGAGAGCAGTGGAGGCATTTCAAGTGAAGATAAAATGACCAGACAGGTTACTCAGTCTTGCCTCAGGTCTTGGCAGGTTCTTAGAAGGTGATAGAATAAAATATGGAGGTCTGGCTTGAAAGCCAGGTCAAGATGGATCAAAAAGTTAGCGTTGTCAAAAGCTTCAGGCTGATTCTTACCTAGAGACAACCTCTGGTGAGCCCAAGTCATTAATCCACCCGGAGGCCCATCCTGACCTGAGTTCCCTTGCTTTGAAGTGAGCTGTCCTCTGCAGCATGAGGAAATAATTTGCTGCCTGCTTCAGTGAACCATCAGGAGAGCCAGCAGACCTAATGACATGTGAGAATATTAACCTCCTACCACGAAGAGCTGTGAATCTTGAGCGGCAGTCTATAATTCACCCTGGGCTCCTGAGCCAGACCTCTCCAGCTTTCTCACTCCCTTTCTCACTTACACCCAGAGAGAGAAGGAGAGACCTGCTCATAAAACTTTATATTCTCCAATAGTGTGAGCTTCACTGAGCTGCTTAGAAATGAGTGACTTTCCTTTTGCAGTCATGGAAAAATGTATACCCTCAGAGGTGGGGTGGGGGGGTGGTATTTTTAATGTTGCATTTTGCATTGGATTCTTTTTCCGACCACTGGGAAATGTATGGTATCATGGAAAGTGACCATTAAAATGCCTGGATAACCAACCTTCATTGTAATTCTGTACTTTGTCTTAAAAATCAAGGGAAAAATGGAGGTTGGGACTCTAGTCTTAGGACATTTTGGATATTAGATGGGACCTGGGAGATCTTTTATGCTCACTCGAAGGCAGAAGGAACACTTAAACCTCATTGCGTTTTAATGGTCTTTTTGCCCTTGTTTCATGAGATCATGGGCCCCTTGAGGACAGGTTAATACCTCAACTGTATCTGCACCCCGAGGCCTAACAGAGTGATCCGTACATTACGCAAACAATGTCAGTGAAAAGATGGAGCAAATTGTCTGCTCCAACTCCAAGTTTGCATATGAAAACAAAAACAAAAACGAACAAATAAACAAGGTCCACAAGGTAGTTTAATTTGGGGCATAGCTAGAGTTTTCCTAGGGCGAAAGTGGGCCTCTTTTCTCCTGTTTGCTCCTGGTTAGATTGACTGCCACTCTAGGCACGAGAATGCCATGGTGGTGTTTTCATTAAGCAGTGTGTTGTTGTGATGGAAACTATCTGGTAAACTCAGTGAAGCCAAGGGAACCCAAATCAGGGTGTAAATATGGAAATGGGAAATGAGCTACCTGGGGGTAGGAGGTGTCTAAAACATTCAGGCACGGCTTCCTGGAGGAGAGCATCTAGCAAAGTAGGAATTCTTGAACCAGGGGAGCATTCCTCACTTTGCTAGAAAATCCTAGCCCATCGGGCTCCATACAGGTGGGAGCAGACTGCTTTCATTCACCCAAAGCCTGGATCAGGGGTGCTCAGTAAACACTTGTTGAAGGATGAGTCAATGAATGAATGAATAATCCATTCTGTACTTATTAAGGTACTTTTCTGTTTAGCCAGGCTATTTAATTTCCATATCTCAAGTGTCTCTGCACAATATTGGACACATAAAGGCTTTTTGATGATTGTGTATGTAATGAAATGAAACATTTTTCCTCGGCTGACTTGGCTAGCACAATGAGTGGAAAAACCAGTGGTTAGTGTCCACTCTGGATATATGTAATTCTCAGTCTTTCTGGTCTCTCCAAATCGTTCTCCTCTTCCTTCTGCCATTTTCTTCTTTTTAAAATTAATTTTACTAAAACCAGTCAAATTAAAACTGCTTCTGTCCAGGGCATCTCAAGGTCCATTCATTATGGCTTCTTATCTTGGCAGACGATCGGCATGGACAGGCAGCTTGGCCATTATGCCCATACAAAACCCATCACTTTCCTACCAATGGCCGATTCATCAAACATTTATCTTTTGCCCTCTGAGCACTGCGTCACTTAGCCTGTCACTCCCTAGTCTCGGATGCTAGAAATGATGAAAAAAAAAAATGTAGGGTACAGAGGGAGAGTTTTTTCCTCCCCCACGTTTTCCCTCCCGGAATATTTTGTTAATCAGGTTTCGTACTTGAGACTTGAAACTCTCCTACTCCCCCTCCTACCCTCCAACCTCCATGTTTCTGGCCATATGAAGACTGATGTTGGCTTGCTTCATTTATGCTCAACTTTTTTACTGAGTGATGGCATGACTAAGGTTAAGGGTAAAACTTTGGCTTGATTTGGGAGTTCTTCTGCAGACCACTTGAGAGCAGAGAATGTCAGCACAGGGGCAGGCATCTAAGATACCTGAGTCCAGCCTCCCCACTTTGCAAAAGAGCTTAGTGAGGCCTGGAGCAGGGCAAGGACTTTGACTGCAGGAAGGTGGTGATCAGGGCAAGAATGAGGGGCCCTGGCCATTCTTCAGACAGAAGTTCTCACAGACTGCCATTTCCTTATGCCGTCCGATGGTTCTGAAGACATGTTCATCTGTCTTTTGGAGCTGTAGCTACATTCTTCTTTATCTGAGGTTAACGAATTACCGCTTTTGAAAATAAAGTACACACTTTTTTTTTTTTTGCTTTTCAAAAACAATCTCTTGGGCACCTGGGTGGCTCAGTGGGTTAAAGCCTCTGCCTTCGGCTCAGGTCACGATCTCAGGGTCCTGGGATCGAGGCCCGCATTGGGCTCTCTGCTCAACGGGGAGCCTGCTTCCTCCTCTCTCTCTGCCTGCCTCTCTGCCTCCTTGTGATCTCTCTCTGTCAAATAAATAAATAAAAATTAAAAAAAAAACCTCTTGAAATGTAAAAAATCCTTATCTTCCTAGGCTTGCTTTCAGATACCTTATCTCATGTCTTCCCTATTCCAATAACCACAAAGTGCATAGGTCAGGGATTTTTCTCCCACTCTAATAGATGAGAAAACGACACCTGGAACTTGAAAACAGAGATCATGTGCCCAAATTTAGGGGTCTTACCTTGTGTGTCTATTGAACACATTTGTGTTTGGCTTCAGTGAGTTGACGAGGTGGTCTCCATTCAAACACCACCTTCCCTGGGAAGACATCAGCATGGCATTTACCCCCAACAGCAGCAGTCAAGTAATCAAAGGGGATGGAAGAACCTTGGTTTAGTCTGAGGAAAATCTCTTGTTCATCCTGTTCCACATCTGCAAGCATTTGATCCTTTTTGTCCCTAAAACCGTTAGGTGTTGGTCCTCGGGGCCCAGAATGTGCCATTATATGAAATGGAGTGCAGACCGAACAAAGTTGTTCTTTGAAAGATTTCGCAAAGCACAGAGCGAGGGCTGTTCTGAAAGAAGGGAAATGGCTCCAGTAGTGAGCCACTTTGGAGGTCACCATGTCACCCAGGGCCCTAGTTCCTTCAGGAGATATAAAGCTATCTTGTAGTCTGGGACAGAAAACATATTTTCACCTTTTCCAGCCAACGGGGACCTCACAGAATCAGCAGTTGGCATATTTTCTCTGGTGTTCCTGGCCTGATTCCATTCCAGGGGGCCCTGCCCATGGGGAGCTGGTCTTTGGGCAAGTATTTGATTAGGGCCCCTCTGGGTCCCTAGGGCCTTGAGGCACAGCCGTGTAAATGTCTCCCTTTCTGGTTGGTTTGCAATGAGTAGACACCATCTGTTGAATTAAAAATTCCCTTTATGGAGGGTGGTGAAAGGCTTGTGTGGAAGAGACACTGTTATCTTTCAAGCAAACAGTTCATGAGGTTGAAGAGCTGTGCTCTTGGCCCAACATATGTTTGCCCAATGGCTGTGGGCGCCTCCCCCACCAGGCGCTGAATTCCGCCCCGCGGCGACGTGCACACATACCGCGGCCGCCGCACACCATGTCCACTCCCTCACATCTCTCTAGTAAAGAAAACCCCCATTTATAGAACCCGCCAAACAAACTCACTCTTTAGACTCTTAAAAACAAACAAGATCCCGAGGCCACAGGCTCCATGCGTGCATGTGTGGTTTTGTAAAATCTCAAGCCGTGAATCAAAATAATTTTAGAGACGTAGTCAAAGCCCAGACCAAACCCTATCACCGGGGAGGGAGAAACGCAGGAAAGATGCACTGCGAGGCGCGGAGGACAGCCAGCCGGGCAGAGCCGTGGCAGCAAGGTGGGAGGGCCCCTGGCTCTCACCTCCGTCCTTAGGGACTCGCTTGCTGAAATAACGTCGGGACAAACAGGGGAGGGGTGCACCGGGCACGGTGACCACTGCAGCCCCCATACCTCTCCTCTCCGCTTCTAGAGCCCATTTTGCCCGCGCGGCTCGATAATGTCCTGTCCGCTGTGATTTCTCCTCCTTACCTCAAGTCCAACTTTTTCTCTGTTGCCCAGAAGATAAATCCACGGGGAGCGGGCACCGCGACTCGCGCGTCGTTTGTAGCCCGGAGTGTAGGCGCTCCCTGGGAACGTGCCACGCCGGAAGTGCATGTTGCATCCGTGCTTTCTTGTGCTAGGTTGGCTTCTTGGAATGGTGACTGCTTGAGTGCCAGGACTGGTTATCTCTTCTTCTTCGGTTCCTTTGCCACCAAATTGGGCATAAAGTGTAAGAAGATGCTCCCGGAATTAGAATTCCGTTCGACTGAGACTTTGCTCGAGCCCGCTTGCCCTCTGAGACCTTCCCTGACCTTCCCCTCCTCAGAGTATTGTTGGTCATCCCAGTCTAACCCATGACCTGCATTATCTGGTAACTGCTTCCCTGCCTACATCTACTGCTTAGAGGCCGGGAGCATGCCACAGCCCTCTGTGCAGCCCCAGAGACTTGCAAAGTACTGGGCACAGAACTGGCCCTCAATCCCTTTTTGTGAACGAACGAATGAATGAAGTGAAGTGAATGAATGACCTGTAGAGGTACATGCCAAGGGGTGAACTATTAGCTGGTGAATTTCAACCCAGCTCCACCTAAGGCATATTTCATCTCATGAAGTGTCCCATTAAGAAAGAAAAGAAAAGAAAAAAGGAAAGGAAGGAAGGAAGAGAGAGAGAGGAAGAAAGAGAGAGGAAGAAAGAAAGAAAGAAAGAAAGAAAGAAAGAAAGAAAGAAAGAAAGAAAGAAAGAAAGAAAGAAAAAGAATTAGTTCTTCAGGGGATTATTCTAGGAGGGTCAGGAGGGGAGGGTAGATAAAAGACAAAAGAATTTGAAGACCGTCTTCTTTGATCAGTGTGATTGAGGACATACAAGGAATGGCCCACAAAGCTATACACAGTGTTCAGATAAAGGATGTGGCAATGGCAAATTTCCGTTTCTAGATCTCAACTACAAATTATTTACAGGTGCGTTAGCATAGCTCAGTTGGGGAGCACTACCCTATATGTCCAAAGGTCCTGAACATGGCTTGGTTACTATATATGGTTTCAGGTAAGCCACTTAACCTCTCTCATCATTAGTCACCTTCTGTGGAGGATAGAACACCCTAAAATTTCCCCGGAATTCAAAGTGTACGAGTCTATGAAGGAGACCGTGACAGGTCATACTTTAGAACTGCAGCTCTGACATCTAGTTTACAGGCTATAAGAGACCAGTGTGTTGACATTTGCCTTTTAATTGTGGAGGTATCCCCGTAGTTAAGGGAGCATTAAAGAGGCTTCCCACAGTCCCAGCAAGAGGATCAGGACAAGGCAGCTTTGAGTGTGGTGTGGTAGAGAAGGACACAGCTAGAACTCTCTCCTGCCCTCTTTCCATTGAGGCTGTCTGGCCGGGAAGAAGCAGCTCTTGGCAGCCTTCGTAAACCTTAGTTACAAAGCAAGGAGGTCCAGTTGGACAGGCACAGAATCTGGGTAGAATATTAGAGTCACCAAATCTCATCTTCTCTGCAGAAAGCTCTTCTAAACATTCTCCATGACTCTAGCCTCTGATCAAGTACATATACTCAGAAGGCAGCTCGATCCTTTGGTCAACAGCTCTCTGTTTTTGTAACTTTTTAAAAATTAATTCAAGACCTTCCCACTTACATTATTTTCTCCAAAGAGTTTTTGGTTCTGCCTTCTGGAATGCCGGAGACTTAGTACTTTGAAACAACGAAGTCTCTTCTGCTTTTGGTTAAATAATTTTGACTGTTTCCATCACTGTTTCTTAACACCCTTCACCAGCTGGTTGCTCTCTTTCTACGATATTTCTGAGTACTGATGCCCCTTTGAGTCTGGCACTCAGAGTTGAAACAAAGCTCCAGGTGGAGTTACATAAGGGCCAGTAGAGTAGGATCAGATTTGCTTCTGTGGAGGCTACCTCACTCCGCTGATTCATAGAAACCTTCCGTCTACACACTGCTTTTTATCCAGGGCTCCCCCATCTCGTGTTTGAGGCATCATTTAAAGTAATAGTTGCTGGAGTTTCTTTCTGATTATAAAATACTGGAGATACAAAATCCAGGAACTAGTGAAAAATTAAAAGAGAAGGAAAACACCCTATAAATAACCATTACTCAGGAGTTAGCGGTGTGTATCTGGGATCAGTGGAACAGTATGCAGATACATAAATACCTGTATGGATACATAAATACGTGTAATACACATAAACGTGTGTATGTATATAATTGTCAGGAAGTCCCCATGTACAGGATTGCATATTAACAGTAGTTTATAAACTAGAAACATCAGACTACTTGAGTTACTCTTAACCATCACCATGGAAAACATGGTACAAGTTAAAATTTGTGCAGGGAATGAAGGGGAGATGTAGATGACTTAATTTTCATGCATGAGATTGTACATGCATGTGTTATATGTATTATAATTTTAGGTACTTAAATAGATAGCATGATAATCTTACTAGATCAGTAGATATATGTCTATAATATCATTTTTAATTACGGCATGGTATTTCATGATACAGGTATATTAAGCTTTCTGTAATCATTTATCATTGAGCATTTAAGCATGTTTACATTATTACTATAAATAATGCTATAGTGAACATACTTAAACCAGGAACACTTCTTGATATTTATTGAATAAATTATTGGACTGACTGGGTGAAAGGTGATCGTTTTTAAGACTTTTATTCTTTCTTTTTTTTTTTCATTTTAAGACTTTTGATATAAATCACCATCCAGAAATGATATAACATTTTCTCTCTTCCATTCGTGTTTTGTTGGTTTGTTACTTCAGCGAGACTATGTTAACATTTAAGGAAACAATGTATTTGCTAGTTAAATGAAAATATCTTGTTTAATTTGAATGTTTTAGATTCCCAATGAAGATGAAATTTTACCCCACCTTTCCATTATTGACCATATACATTCCTTCTGTATTTTCTTTTCATGGCTTTTGTTTTTCTCTTAGGACTTTCAGCTTTCCCTTAATGCTTTTCAAAAGCTCTTTTAATATTAAGGATGTTGAACCTTAGGTTGTTACAGAGATTACATAGGTTTTCCCCAGTTTACCTCTGCGTTTTAATTTTTTCTTCAGATAGGTATTTTGGGCTAGTTGGGCTTTAAATCTGTATTCAGGTCTTTACATTAGATAATGGGAAGTTTCATCCTGTTGGGCTGAAACAATGGATTGATTTCAACAGGATCCTTTTTATCCTCTTGAATAGCTTTCTTGGGTCTTGAACTACATAAATGTGATGAACATGTCCTTAACCAAGTCATTGGCAAAAAACAGGACCAGAGTCCCCCGAACCTTTCCCTGGAGCAAGCTGGGCCATTAATTGGCATTCTTCAGGAATATTTTTGAACCAGTTATGACTCGGCCTAAAGTTGTCATTTTCTAGCTTGCTTTTTGCTCTCATGTCACAAGGATATCATTAGAATAATTTCAAAGCCTTTTTGAAATCTGGATACAATATGTATCTTTATTCCTAGTCAAAGTCCACATTAATAAATGGTCTCACAGAACTTGTTCTTAATGTATAGAAGCTGCCTGGGCGCCTGGGTGGCTCAGTGGGTTAAAGCCTCTGCTTTCGGCTCAGGTCATGATCTCAGGGTCCTGGAATCGAGGCCCGCATCGGGCTCTCTGCTTGGCAGGGAGCCTGCTTCCTCCTCTCTCTCTGCCTGCCTCTCTGCCTACTTGTAATCTCTCTCTCTGTGTCCAAAAAAAAAAAAAAAAAAAAATCTTAAAAAAAATGTATAGAAGCTGCCTGTTTGATACTCAATGCTATATTAAATTTGTATATATATATATATATATATATCCTGTTTCATTTTACAAAGGATTTGAACTAGCTTATTAGAATTAATAAAGCAAAAAAATTAAAAAACAAAAAACCCAACATATAGATAAATAAAATATAAATATTGTAAAAAAAAAATTAAGCCTCAACTGTGAAGTTAGAAAGCAGATATTGAAACTATGGGGTGTTACCTTTTTACCTCAGAGTCACAGTTTATCTCTGAGCTTCCTGGTAGTAAAAGTAAGAAGGGTAACATGACCAGAAACATGATTTACATTGTCCTATGGCAACCAAATACCAGCTCCTGACTAGAATATAGTAAGTCTATGAGCTTATGAATCCAAAGTGCGAAGAATCTTATTTCCCTTTTCAAATAACTTTAAACTGCAGTACCCAGTTCTGGGCTTCTAACACCTTACACATTCTCCATAACTCTTTAGGGATCATATGTAACAGTTTTCTTAGTATTATTTAGGTATAGTGCGTGACAGCTTCAGACTTGATCTGGCTTAGAGTTAACAAACACCTAGTCAACATCTGTAGATTTTTGACTGGTCTTGGATTCAGGTCTCTTATGCCTGTATTGAATGGTATTCTGCACAGCTCAGGGCTCATCCATCCTGACAGGGAACTTATAGGGCTTTGGGGTGACTTTGACAAATTCCATATGATATATAGTCATATGGTGTCAGTAAACACTGTCTTACACAGGCATGAGCCTGTTCCATATTCATCTGTTTTAGACACTTTCATCCCCTATTAATATACTTGCCATACAGACTAGCTGATTTATACGGTTAGTTGGATATTTATCCCTGGCTAAGTGACCTCAGTGACAGAAAAATATGTAGAAAATCTATAGATCCAACTGTACATATAGTACCAAGTCTAGCACTGTACTGTATAGTATATATAATATGCTATCTCTAGTAATAGACTATAGATGTATATAACCATTAAAGTGAGATATAAAGAGAATTTTATGACAGAAAGAAAGAATATCTAGCATATAGTTGGATTAATGGCATTTTCTAAAATGCTGCCTCTGAGCCATTTCCTGGGATGCGAGCGGTCCTATCACAGTTGTCGAGTTCATTCTCCTTCCCTCATCCCCTGCATACAGCTCTGTGTTGTTAGTTAGTTTGGTCATGGCCTCTGTTGTCCGTCAGTTTGCGCGCATTTCCCAAGGACCTGCTGTGTGCCAATCTCTGTGCTTGGCGTGACGGGGCTCTAAGCGAGGCATGAGTTGCTGCTCTGCTCTCAAGGGTGATACTTAAATTATTTTTTTTTAAAGATTTTATTTATTTATTTGACACAGAGAGAGAGATTACAAGTAGGGAGAGAGGCAGGCAGAGAGACAGGGAGAGGAGGAAGCAGGCTCCCCGCTGAGCAGAGAGCCCGATGCGGGCCTCGATCCCAGGACGCTGAGATCATGACCTGAGCCGAAGGCAGAGGCTTTAACCCACTGAGCCACCCAGGCGCCCAATGATACTTAAATTATTTAATAGCTACCCTGATCAGTCAGAAAGATCCTGAATGGAACAGGGTCCTTAGAGGCTCCATGTCGTGGGGGGCATTAGCCACTTAGTTGTTGGGTTGCAGAAAGGTCTGGGGACTCCAAGGTGTGACCCAGTAACAGGCGGAGCCCTCAGGATACTCAGAGTTGCACTTATTTCCAAGTGGTCCAGAAGTATTTAAATAGGGGCGCCTGGGTGGCTCAGTCGGTTGGGCGTCTGCCTTTGTCTTAGGTCATGATCCCGGGTCCTGGGATTGAGCCCGGCATTGGGCTCCCTGCTCAGCTGAGAGCCTGCTTCTCCCTCTCCCTCTGCTGCTCCCCCTGCTTGTGCTCTATTTCTCTCTGTCAAATAAATTAATAAAATCTTCATTAAAAAAAAGAAGTATTTAAATAGTTGAATAACCTGGCCTGGTGTCTGGGTGCAGACTCCCCGGGTGTGCCTTCTGCCTGTTCATAGACACTGGCCCCAGGGAAGTAGAGGGAGGCGTTCTGGCCTCTGAAGGAGTGGGACCGTACGGATTGGCCTCCTAGCTTCTGGCCAGCTGCCCGAGGCCTGCGCTTTGTGCAGCTCTTGGGATCCCACCGTCAGCTTTTCTCTGAGCAGCACAAGGGTGTAGGCCTGGGCTGAGCAGTAGTCACTCGATAAAGGGGTACAGAGCCCCCCCCTACACTGGACAACTTCCCAGTTACGGAAACTTTCCAATTGTCCAATATGGACAACTTTCCAATTATGGAGGTTCCATTGAGATCCCTTTTTGTTAGAGGCTGGGCAGATGGAAGTCATCCTGAAAGACCATGACCGAGCAGGCCCTGGCCAGCCCTGGCAGGTGCACAGGACTAGCCAGCATGGTGAACAGCAGACGGACAGGTGGGTCCTCTCGAACTTCCATAGCTCCCCGTTTTACCAGTTAAAAATTTGGGTATGGGTATCTGGGTGGATGTAGTAGAGGGGATAGGTGAAGATCTTAGTCCAGATCTTATTTTCTCGATTGCGTTGAGAACATCCTGACCTGGGGTTCTGGGTTGGAGGCCAGCTCCGGTTCCACCGAGAGAGACATGTCTTCTCTGGGTGTGTGGTTCACTTGCGCCTGCTCTCCTTGCCTTGTCATGGGCAGGCCGAAGCATCACCCCCGGAGGAGGCCGAGAGCTGAGAAAAGAGGGATCTAGTTCTTACCACAGCTTAGACCGCAGCAACAAGATGGGCGGCTCTTGAATGGAAGCTTCTGGAGGTGTCCTCTGGGGATCTCTCTGGCTGGGTATTTGCTGGGCGAGGGGCAGGAAGGGCTTGCTCTGCTTTAGTAGCTCATCGGCCCCCAGGCTACCAGCTATGCTTTGGTCCTGGCCCTTCTCCTTCCCCATTCTGACGAGGGGCTAACTTTTGGGCCTAGAGCGAGGCTGCTGAGTGTGAGCCCACGGAGGAGCAGAGGAGCGCGGGGTTCAGGCAGGCACCCCTTTGAGGCCTGCTGCCCTGCCCGGGGCCCCTCAGCAGCTCCCAAGCCCCGGCCCAGCTCAGGAAGGGCGGGGGCAGCCTGGTTATGCCGCTGTTTTTAGAAGCTAATGAGGGCAGAGTGTGAGCCACGGGCAATGATGCTGGGATATTAACTGTGACAGGAAGCTTGATCATAATTATCTTAACGAGGATAGGGTTAATTACAGTGGAAACTTAAAAGTTCTCTCTGTTTGAATCCGCTAGAGCCGAATGCGCTGTGATGTTTTGTCATTTTGATGTGACTTTGGGAAAGGCAGGGGGACTCTGGCAGCCGCAGCAGCCCGAGCCCCCCGTGAGGGAGGTGACCGAGGTGCTACCTGCGGCCGAGATCAGGGACCCAGGGATGGGCTTCCGAGGCGCTCGTTCGGCTTCCCGAGCAAACCGCCTGCCACGGGGCAGACAGTCCTCAGCCCCCGGTCTCCCGGCCTGCCCTTGGCATCTCCGGACTGGTCTGGGGAGACCTTGCTCTAGCCCCCTTGGCCCCAGCTCGTGGGCGAAGACTGGCCCTCCCGCTGCAGCCCCTGACCGCATCTGCCTGGCCGTCCAGCCCAGCCCTCCACCGTCTGCAGGCCGCACGCCGGGCCGGGGACCAGTACTCTGGAGTGGCAGCCCCCCCCCCCACCAGAGCTCTTGGGTCTGGGTGCATTTTGCCGTCCACACACAAGGTGATAGCAGACAAACTGCAGTCCGTCGTCTTTTCCTTCTAGCTGTCCCGTTAGACAGCAGAGATCTGTGGGTCCTTAAAGCCTTGTTCGCCTTGTCATTTTATTTCACAGCACACACCTCTCCTTTATAGGCTGTGAACGCAAAGATTGATGCAAATAATTTCTTTGCTCCTTCCATGAAAAGAGCAACAACCATAACAACAAAAGTCAAATTTAAAAACAAAGAAAACTAAAGCCTCCCCCAGGTGCGTGTTCATTGGCCTCCACCTGCCAGCCAAGCCCCAGAAATCCTGTCCTGTTTTACCCTTCACTACCCTGTCTTCTGTCCCCAGTCCCTCAGCTCCGAATTTAGCTGATTAAATCACCCGGTGCACACTACACCGATGACACGAAGGCAGGGATTTACTAATTAGCAACCCCCCACATAGGACGGCTCCCTTTTAACTGAGCAGCTAATAACATTGTATGGCAAACAGAGTCTTATAACCAGCCAGGCGATGGGGGATTTGAGCCTGAACGTGTCCCGCTCTCCTGTGAAGTTTCCCTCAGAACGGAGCTCTGCCCCAGAGGCTGCCGGAGAAAGGAGGCCCTGTGGGCGCTCCCTCCGGGGGTCTCCTCTTTGTCCTCCTCATGCTGTGTGGTTTGTGTTCTGCCTCCCCCAAGCACTCTTGGAAGGGAGCTTTCTTTTGCTTGCCAGTTGCCAACCATTTGCTGATTCTCATGATAAGAGTATTATATTTGCATAACATAACTCGGGAACAATGTGTATTTGGATGCTGCCTTTGACCAGAGCCCAACTGAGGTTTGTGCACAAAGGACTTATTAGCCATCCATAAGGCGCCCTGAAGGGAGGTGGCCTTAGCTCCCCTTATGGTAAACGGGGCCTCCTTGTCCTGAAAAGCACTTGTGCATCATCACTCATTAACCCCCATGGAGGAAGGGACTTCAGGAAGGGTCTGAAGTTTCTCTGCAGAAGGCAGACTGGCTACACACCTTGGCCTATTTGCTCCTCTGTCCACCCCCGCACCCCCCCACCCCTGCATCCAGAACACACCTCCTCCCCACCCCCACCCCCTCTAAGGTCACAGCTACCAGAAAAATCAATGAATGAGAGGAGGAAGGAGAAGAAAGGAACCAGTGTCCACTAGGGACACGTTAGTCTTCTTCAGCTTGTATTCATTAAGATCCCGTGAGCTGGAAGCAGCCCAGAGCGAGAGAGCTCGGCTGGGTTATTGATACGCCCCAGTTCTTACTTCGAGTAAATGGTGGAGCTGAGGTGAAGTCCCAGAGTCCCAAGTTCCGTGTGTGTGAGTTGTGTTTTGCCTCCGGGAAACATGAGGCAGGAAGGAGGAAGAAATGAAACACAGTGACCCCGTGGACCCTCACCCCCAAATGTTAAGTGGTGTCGCCTTCCTACTGTGGAGCAGGTGGTGCTGGCCTTGGGAGTTAGGGCCGGTGAGGGTGCTGGGCGCTGGGGTGGGGGGCCTGGGGGCTGAGTCAGGCAGGAATGGGACGTGCGGAGGGAGCTCTGGGCCCCGGGGAGCCTGGGATTCGGTGTCTCCCAAAGCACGTTGTGCCTCCCAGGCACCGGGGTTTGGGAGTCCCGCTTGGCAGAGGACCCACAGGGGAGATACAGCTGTCCGGAGAAAGCCTTGGTGCTCAAGTTCACACTCACGTCAGATGTGCAGGCGCTGCACACACAAGCAGGCGGGCCTGTAATGGAAGCGCGATGGGTAAATGAACAGAGGGTGTGGACAACATCTCCCTGATCCGTCGCATTTTAGAGAACAGCCAGGAGACCCCATGAGTCGGCCCTCTGGTCCACGTCGTAGCTCAGCTGTCAGCCTGTGCAAGCTCAGCACGGCTCTGGGGCCTGGCAGGTGAGCGCGGGGAGGACGTGTGTCTGCACGTCCCTGCGCCGCCGGCCCGGCGGCTTGCTTTAATTAAGGTCTGGAGCTGCTGGCCTGGGAGCACATGCGCACAGCCGCCCCGCCC
>LNAC01000754.1:236417-254066 GCA_002007465.1 Ailurus styani
CCCCCCCGTCCCCTCCCCCGCCCCACACAAATACCTGCAAAATGTCAAAGGAGTTTTACGCGTCAGCTAAATTAAAGTATGTGAAATGCAGTCCATGGGCAGACAAAGCCGTCTGTCTTCTGGCACTCGGGACACTTCAGAGTAATTTATTATAGGTCATTCATAAATGAAATGCACCATTATATCTTCCTGTTGCTCCATTTTAGTGTAGAGATCTAAGTTATGGCTGCGAAGAAATCTTTTTAATAGATAAAAATAGAGAAAGAAAATAATGTCACTGCTGCCGAGAAGGCAGAGCCGGGTTCTGTTTGCTTGGGCTTGTGTGGGAGGGCGACCTCTGGTGGGAAGTACGGGGTGGTGCCTCCAAGCGAACTTGGCCTTCACCGAGGTTTCTGGAAGGCTCTGGCGCGCAGGCCGGGGGAAGAGGTCTGGCAAAGGAGAGGCGGAAGGGGCAAAGATGGGAGGTATGTGTGAAGTTCAGGCGTAGCTCTGCCCTCCGGGGTGTTTACCGTGCTGGGTGATGAGAGAGGTCAAACAGAGCCATTCTGTTACGTGCCTTCTCCTTAAGTCGGAGAGGACCTAGCCAGCCTGGGATGAGGCTCAGGGGGATGAACTGTTCTGGGCTCTACAGAGATGCTGAGAATGGAACCAGAAGCCTTGTGCAGCCTCAGGCCCTAACTCCTCTGTACAGTATGGGTCTCCCTGCTGCCACAGTGCGAGCTGAGAGGCAGGGAGTGTGGTCTGTTTTGTTAACTCCTGTATCCTTCACACCTAGAATAATGCCTGGCATGGAACCGAGGTCCAGTGAATGTGGGATGAAAGACTGATATCATCAGCTGTCCTTTACCGAGCATTCCTGTGGGTCAGACATGGTGATGGGTAATATTAAGCATATTATTTTTTGTTCTTACCAAACTCTGGCAAAAGGTGTCCATTTATCTGAATGAGGAAAGAGGTGAAGTGTAAACCCAAAACCAGACATTGACCAAAATGTCCCGGATTTAGCCTTAACTGTGGCCGTATCCAAAATTCTTTCATTCTGCTGTGTTGTTTCAGACTTGAAGTCCAATCCCCTTGTTTTATTAGTGAAATATTTCAGAGCTACAGTAGTTTAATCACTTGTTCACGTTCCCGTGGTAGGTTAGAAGTAGAAAATGGATCAGGGCATTTTCCCTACAGTGTGGAAAAAAAACATATATATGTTACATTTACCATGTATGCATATGTCTGCTTTAAGAATGATAGGCCAGATCATTTATTAGTCTCTGCTTATATTTCAAGTCATAAGACAGTATTTTCCTTATTAGGTAAAATAAACTACCATGGCCATTATAAATTGGCACTTTACTAGAAGTAGAAGGAGAGGGTCTACAAGTTCAAATTGTCTTTACCATAATGCAATATTGATGGATTTTTTTTCCTCTCCTATCCTTTGGTCAACCAAGTTTCCTAGCCATTGTTCAAAAAACTGTTACAGTATGTCTCATGGCTTCTTTGACTGTCTTAGGTGATCAATTGGATGATATTTTCAAACAGTCAAGAACAGAAGGGTTATTAGTATAGGATTGGATGATGATTTTCCTTCTTTGGGCCCCAATGCTTATATCCTGTGTCCCACACCGTTGAAAAGTATTAGCCTTTGGACTTGGGTTCATGAGTCCGCTTAATCATGTTTAGCTATGTGGCTGTGGACGGGTCCGCCTCTGAAAGCCTCTGTTTCTCATTTTGTATGTATGTGTGGTATCATGGCTTTCACTTGCCTATTAAGAGAATGGGTAAAAAAGAAAAAAGGAATGTTTGAATGACTTATTTGAATGTTGGACTCCGAGTGCCTTGATAATGTGAGCAACACAGGTCTCTGGGTGAAAAACCAGCTGCCTCTGTTTGCCCTGGAATGTTGTCAAGTTGGCAATATATGAAACAGGGCCATGAGAAGGACTTCCCGAAGAGCCCACACAGCAACCCACAAGGACTTTGTCTGGGAAATGCTCTACAAATGCTAATCCCAGACTCAATTCCTCTTCTCCCTCAGTGCTCTTCCTGGCCAGTTCTCCGCCGCCTTAATTGGTGGATACTAAGAAATGTAAGCTCATTTCAGCACGAGCCTGAGAGAAACAATTAAAAGGAAGAGCACGCCAACTGTGAAAGAACATCTCACATAATCCCAGTTTGCAGATGAACTCGCGGGTGATTTTTTAAATCAACCTCTGATTTGTATAATAATCAGTCAATGAAAAGTATTTGCTGGATGCCTAAGTGTCCAAAGTGGGTAGTGTAGAGTATTGCTTTCCTCTGTTACCGCTGACATTTGAGGAGACGGGGAGTAAATATTGATGATTGACAGAATACCTGATTAGTTTCATGAGGTTAGACTAATAAATAAGAGTCCTGCTTCATGTAAACTTGTAGAGCATTATTGTCTCCCATTTTAGAGGGCTCATTTTCATAACTGGCACAGAATAAGCTGAAAATGCATAGGAATTCATTCTGGATTTTTTTTTTAAAGATTCCACATGAGAGAGAGATCATATGATATTTGTTTTGATCTGACCGATGTCCCTTAGCATAATACCCTCAAGATTCATCCATGTTGTGGCAAATGACAAGAGTTTATTCTTTTTTATGGCTAAATTATATATTTATGTTATATAAGACGTTGAGCATTGTTTAATGTGTCTTTTGGTTACCTGTATGTCCTCTTTGGTCTATTCAGATCGTTTGCCCATTTTTAAATCAGATTGTTTTTTGCTATTGAGGTATGTGAGTTTTTCATGTATTTTGTTTTTATTATTATTGTTTTGAGAGAGAGAGAGAGAGAGAGAGCAATTGCAGGGGGAGGGGCAGAGGGAAAGGGCGAGAGAATCCTCAAGCAGACTCCCCGCTGGGCACGGAGCCCTATGCTGGGCTTAATCTCAACCCTGAGATCATGACCTGAGCCAAAATCAAAAGTCAACTGACTTAACTGACTGAGCTACCCAGATGCCCCAGTTCTTCATATATTTTAGAAATTCCTTATCAATTATATGATTTGTAGTCATCAGGAGGTTGGCTTTTCATTTTTTAAATGGTTTCCTTTGCTGTGTAGGAAGTTTCTCATGTTTTCCCTTTTTTTTCCCTTCAATTTTTTGTTGTTGTTGTTGTTTTTAAATTCCAGCTAGTTGGGGCACCCGGGTGGCTCAGTGGGTTAAGCCTCTGCCTTCAGCTCAGGTCATGATCTCAGGGTCCTGGGATCAAGTCCCACATTGGGCTCTCTGCTCGGCGGGGAGCCTGATTTCCGTTCTCCCTCTGCTTGCCTCTCTGCCTACTTGTGATCTCTCTCTCCCTCTCTCTCTCTTTCAAATAAATAAGTGAAATCTTTAAAAAAATCCAGCTAGTTAACGTACAGTGCAATATTAGTTTCAGGTGTAGAATTTAGTGATTCATCCCTTACAACACGCAGTGCTCATCCCAAGTGCACTCCTTAATCCCCATCACCTGTTTCACCCAATACCCTGCCCACCTCCCCTCTAGTAACCGTCTGTTTGTTCCTATAGTTAAGGGTCTGTTTCTTGGTTTGCCTCTCTTTATTTTCCCCCTCTGTGTTCGTTTGTTTTGTCTCTTAAATTCCACGTATGAATGAGATCATATGGTATTTTTCTTTCTCTGACTTATTTCACTTAGCATTTTAGTCTCTAGCTCCATCCATGTTGTTGCAAATGGCAAGATTTCATTCTTTTTGACGACTGAGTAATATTCCATTGTATATATGTTTCTCATTTTTAAAGGAATGAATTGGGCCAGAGGATGGTTGTATTCTCAGAGTTGCTATCCCTAGAGATTAGGAGGCTTCTTGGCTCTACAGAGCTGAGGGATTTTCTTTGTCTTTGGTTGAGTCCTTTTCCCTTTCCTCAGACCCTCTAATCTGGAGCGGTAATGCTGAGGGCATTCAGGGACCTGAAGCAGAAGGCAATGGTGTAGCTGTGAAGCTGGCTAGGTATATTGCTGTGACGACGGGGAGTACTTTGTTACTTGTCTATAAAAAAAGATACTAATTGGCTCTTCCAGGATGTAGCATGATTTCTCTCTCCTCTGGTCTTCCCGCATGATCATGAAGATTGGCTTGCTTTCCCCACGTACTTGACCCAGAAGTCAGAGAATGAAAGCTGGGTAAAAGCAGGAGTAACACTATATGGCATTCTCTTAACCTAATATCTCTGACTCTACCTTTTCAGCCAACTGACTCTCCTGTTGTCTTGGGAACGTACTGCAGACCTTTCTAACAGTGACTGTGCTCCAAATTGCTATTGCTACTCATGAAATACCTTGGATTTGGGCCCTATCAGCCCGGCTGCATAATAACCTACCTCAAAAGTTAGTGGCTTAAAACAACAACTGTGTTATTTGTTTATAATTCTGCATGATAGCTGTTTGGGTAGAGCTCATCTGGAGGGTTCTTCTGTGGCTCTTGCTTTGGGTCCTTAGGCGGCCACAGTTATCTGGAGGCCTGGCTGGGACTGGGTGGTCTGAGATGGCTTCACTCATGTGTCTGGAAGTCGGTCCTGGTTGTTGCCTGAGCAACATGCCTCCAGTCCTCTAGCACCGGAGTCCTCATGGGGCAGGCATGCCGAGAGCAAAGCCCGAATGCACAAGGACTGTTCAAGCCCTATTTGCATCTGGGGTGTTGCTGCCCTATGGCCAAAGCAAGTCACATCCCAAACGTAGAGCCGGTGTGATAGGGGTCTGCACAGGTGTGTATCCAAAGAGGCACATGCCTCTTTCATATAACAATCCTGCACTCGGACCTTGATGTCTGGCTCCTTAAGAATTTATTTCATATTTGTAATAAAGAGAGCCCTAGAATCAAGTAACTGTTGACCTTCTACAAAGGTAAGTTCTAGTTCTTTCTTAGAAATTGAATCTTATTTTCAATATATTAGAAAGCTTACTATTAAATGGGGTTCTACCTAAAGTTCTTTTGTAAAGTTTGGTTTGGTTTTAATTTTTGGTGTTTTCGTTTTTTGGTTTTGGTTTTTGCATATGTAGAGTTTTCCATTTGGGTTTTACTCTCAATTAGGCATGGCTGTCCAGTGCTCTGTTACTGGACCCTGTGAACATGGATTACAGGCTGTTTTATCCTTTGGAAAGAGGTGGTGTCATGTAGTGGTTAACAGCAGGCTCTGCAGCCAGGCTTCCTGGGCTTGTATCCTGGCTCTGTCACTGACTGCGTGTCTTTGGGCTAGTTACTTAACTGTCTCGATGCTTTGCTTTCCTCTGCAAAACTGGGACAATAATGGTATCCACCCCATTGGTTGTTGTGAAGATTATTCTAAATTTCTACCTAACAGTGATTATTATTACCATTATTATCCTAGAGAATTATGTAAGCTTACTTGATTTTACTTGGGCCACATTATAACCAAGGCCAGAGTGTAGATTTAGAGTCCTCCTTTGATTTTTATAATTTAAAGTTACCTTTCTATCATTCTGTGAGTTGAGTATCACTGGCGAGTACTCTGATTTTCTTGTGAAAAAACTGGGAGAGTGTGAACTTTTTGAAGTCACCTAGACGGTCAGTGAGAGGGCTCAGTCTAGAACCCAGGCATGTTAATTCCCAACCCCAGACCCTGCAACCTAAGGGAGGGAAAATCTCTGCATACGAAGAGGAACTAAGATGAGGAAGGGGAGTCGTCTGCCTCTGCTTACCTGCCCTCCCGTGCCAGCCCTGCTGCCGGCTGCTGACGGAGCTCGTGAAAGGGACTTCAGAGCCCAAAGCCAGCATCTGGCACATTTCTTCTCAGACTACCAAGGCCTCACTTCCAGGCTGCCTACCTCCCACTTGACCTCCCATCCTTGTTCTGCTGGTTCTTTGTTCTCCTTCTCCTGCTCTCAGCGCTGGTGTTACTTCTTCATCTCTGGGTTCATAGTTTCTCTTACTTACTCTTCCTCCTTTGGTCCATTTAGACTGGTCTGGTAGTCACTGGCCATGGGGTTGACCCTATCTTCCCCAATGCTCATATTCTCTCTCGCTCGCTCTCTCCTACACAGACACCCATGTGCATACACACTGTCCTTGGCTCTTCCCCAGTAGGATTGGGTGCTTGGTAATGGTCTCAGCCATATCATGTCTGAATACCCAACCCCAGGTAATAGAACACCTGAGATGTCAGGAAAATGTAGCTACTTTGCACAATTAAATGGTTCTCCCCCATTCTCCCTTTTGGGGGTGGGTGGGAAGGGTGAGAAGCTGACTTCATTTTACATCACAGTTAGTTCCTTCATTTTCTGTCTCCCTGTTTGCTTCAGCACGTGTTATGAAGAGACAGTATGCATGGTCATACCAACAGGAAGAATGGGTAGTGTGACGTGTCATAGCGCTGGGCTGTGGTCAGGACACCAGTGAGCTGAGCCCAAGGCCAGACGAGATTTTCCACAGCAATTTACTCTTTTACTCAAGAAATTCTCTGTTCCTTGTCTGAGGCCTCAGTTTCTTTATAAAATGGGCGATAGACACTTCAGAGTATTGTTGACAGATTTAAATGGCATAATGTGTATATATGGAGCATAACTTTGTTAACACCCAAAGTCTTGACAACTTCTTGGTACCTTTTACCGATAGTGGAAGTCCCCGTGCTTTAAAGGAATAAGCCCAGATTGGAAGTAGCTGAGGTACAGAACACAGCTGGATGATAGAACCTATGGTCTCCCACAAAAGCATATAGGACTCTTCATGTTTCAGTATTTTAAATTCCTTTTTGTGTTAGGAAATCACGAGTCACTCGTCTCCTAGAAATGCAGTGTCTTTAGAACCTAGGTTTGAGTCTAGACTTGTCCATTCACTGAGTATGTGACTTTTGACCCCCATTTCCTAAATTATTGTTTTGATATGATATTTCTGATGTGTGTGTGACTCAAAATGAGAATATATTGTGCATAATGTATAGTTAGTATTCAGAAATCGTGTCTTAGGCACTGGTTGAAACCCTCCCGGGTGGCATAGGTGCTGCCCTTTGACCTGGGCCTGAGCACAGAGGGAGGGTCATTCCCATTTTCACCCGGGAAGCAGCTTTAGACCTGTGCAACTGGACATGACACCAGAGGACTCCTCCCACTCCTTCATGCTCCAGACTTTCGAGGCAAGATGTTGCTTTGATCTCGGGTCCTCTGCAAAAGCCTCCCTTGGCAAGCGTACCTGTGACAGCTGGACTTGGCAATGGCAACTTTCCGTAGACAACGCTGAAAAAATATAAATGTCAAGTACTCTAGAGAAGACTTGATGAGGGAAGCCAGGTGTATGCTAGAATCCGGCTGAAGAAAGTTGAACCTGTGCCAGGTAGCCTCACACTTTAAAAATGGGCGGGGGGGATGTCACCCTTAGAATCCCTGAAATTCTCTCCACGGCCCTGGTCTTCATTAGTCAAGGACACCAAGTTCCCGCTGCTGATTGCCTCTGGTTCATTTTCTATGCAACTTGACAAAAAGGAATGTGACAAATTCTATCTCGGAGCTCCCAGCCAGTGAAGGCAGGGCTGTGTTTGTCCTTGCTGACCCAGGAGACTGAGAAACCAATCGAAACTCCTTCTCGTCTCTTATCCTCCAGTGGTGGTATCAACGTAATGATGAAGTTTTGGTCCAGAGCATCCGTGGAGCAGGTGCTGGCGATTTCTGACTAGTGTGGGTTTGGGGGAGACCACCTGACTCAGTCTGGGTGATCATTTAGCAAGTCCTTGAAAGACCTGAAGAGGTTTGGTAGTTTCTGCCGCTCAGAATACCCTAAATGAGGCAGGCTCCATTCCTTGGGTTCATTGGCCTATGGTGGCTGAAGCTTCTTGAGGGCTGTAGGCCCTTTGCCCAAGAAATTTCCGTGACCAAGACATTTGAATGAGTCCACATCTCCACAGCCTCCTGCTCAGGGGAAGATACAGACTTTGTTGAGTGTGAAACTTATGAAATTTGGGGATGCCTTCTGAAAGGCAAAGACGACGTAATTATGAATGCCAAATTCGGCTTGAAGATGAATGTTTATTTGGAATAAAAATAAATCAAAGCAAATTAAAAACTTTTAAGTTGACAACACAAATATAAAAATATTTAGAAAAGTAATTTTTTTTTATATGGGGCCTCTATAAAAACCTTTTTCCTGGGTTTTTTTTTTGCCACATTCTTTTATAACTTTATTATATAATTATAGAAATTATATATACTATATATATACACACTTTAGTGGAGGGAGACAGTGATCTTATCAAATCAAAAATTTGGCAAATTTTACCAAAATACATGACCATGTGACTGTATTATCCCCACAAGGGCCGCGTGTAAGCGGGGAGCCCTCACACATGAGCTTTAGGAGCTCTGTGGTGCGTTGACATCTGAAGCCCGCTTCCCGGGACAGTGGCGTGGGCTGCTTCCCATCACTGCTCGCTTGATGTTGAGAAATAACGGATCTCAGTCCAGCGCGGTTGCCCAGTATTTCCTCAACGTAAAAATCTTGCTAGTTTTGGGTTCCATTCCTTCACATTCCCGCCTTCACACGGTAGATGAAAAATAACCAAAGTTTACGGGGTTTGTCCCTACAAGAGCAATAGGTTTGGGTTGGACTTCTTCATCCACAGTGGAAAGGGCTTCCCCTAGGTCCTGTAGGGCCCTCGTCTACATAAGTAATTCGAATCACCCCCAGTCAATACATCAGCACCATTTCGGCAGCCCACTGTCTCACAGTCCCTCGGAAGAAATACTGCGACGGCTGGTGGGAGTCATTAGCTTCTCTGGCTCCCCACACCGCCCAGCCCCGGGTACCAGGGCCTGGCCTTGAGGCTTCGGGACAGCCGGACGGGCATGAGTCCTACTGCTCCTTGGAACATCTGATGGGTCCCCCGTGAAGGGTGGAGGGTTGGCGCAAACCCTGAAGGGGAGAAGCAGGACTGGGACTGGGGCGCGTGCAGGGCCAAGTCCAGGCACGGGGTACCCCAGCTAAATGACGCTTTGCTCCCTGGTGATTCCTGGGTACCAGACAGAGCCTTGAGACACTTTGAGGAAGTCACTCCAAAGCACAGGGCCCCGTGAGGTACCTTCGGCAGGGTCTGAGGGCAGCGCTAATAGCCACACTTTTTCTCATTTGCTTTTCAGCAATGGCTGAGAAGCGTATAGAGTTAGAACTTGCTGGAAAAGCCAAGTTTTCCCTGAAATTGTCATTTAACTGGCTTCATTGTCATTTTAACTGGTTTTATTTAAATGATTTTTTTTGAAAACTTGATGATTGAACTGTATTTTAAACAGTCCTAAGTACGTTTGCCTTCGGTGATGAAATGCTTTCAGGTTTGACTCCGGCCACTGTGTCCTTCCAACTGTGCCGCCCTGGTAGCGCCTTCTCTGGTCTTCTCCACGTGCTCCTGTTTCCATCCTCCTCACTCCGGTGGTCCACTGCGGCTATTCCTGGATGCTGCTGGTTCAAGATCTGAAGGACCGATAACTTCCATGTCCCTCGTCCCACCTTGTTGAGGAGACGGGGGTGATGTTGGCCAATGGAGGCCGTTGGCGGGCGAGCTGCTCTGACCCCCTTGCGCTAGCTTCCCTCTCCTGCTGGTGCTGTTCCTCTCCTGTCTCGGTCTCATCCCACAGGGTAAGCACGCTGTTCTCAGAGCCCGTGTATACAGAAGGCTCAACAGAACTGAGTTTGGAGAATATAGGATTTAAGAAAGAGGTGTGAGCCTCACCTCTCCGGAGGGTTATCATGTGGAAGAGAAGAATGCCTTGTTCTGGGAGATCCCAAGCTGTTAGATTGGGCCAGTGGGAGGGAATCTGTGGGAGGTTCAGTCCCAGGGGAAAGTCTTTTTCTTACCGTTGTCTGTGATAGAATGAGCTACTTTTTGGTGACCCCTCAGCACATACATTAGGGAATGGATTCTGACATTGTTTGGATTTGGTGTTCAAATGATAAGTTGAAATGAAATCTGAGGAAATGGGGATAACACCCCATGGTTAGATAACATCCTAATGGAGTAAGGGCATCCCTTTTCTTTGGCTTTACCTTCCTGTCCTGGGCTGAGTAGACTTTACTCCTAGACACTGTATTCTGAGTCTTTGACTCTTACATGTGACGTTCACCCTATATGCTTAGCCCCTTTTTACTCCGCTCTCACTCCCTGGCAAAGACCCCGTTCCATCTGCTGATATTGGCTGGCACCTCTCTTCCATAAGCTTCTGGTAGTCATGACCTCTGCTCATGGCCTGTCTAGTCAGCACCTTGCCTAGGGCTCAGTTCTTCTGCATGTAGCTCAATCCACGAGTCCATGTGTATTGATGTGACAGCTAGGTTGTCATTAAGTCCTTACCAATATCTGTAATTGCCTGAGTCTACGATTCTTGACTTACTTGGATTAGGGGGTCTCAGCGTTTGCCTTGTCTGGACAGTGGATCCCATTGAGGGAATGGATCAGAGCACAATCTCCCCACCATGCCCTTCCTTGGAACTTTCTCTTTCATTCTCTCCTTCATAGAGTATTAGTTTCACAATGGATTCTCATCCTCAAATACATTTTGACCTGCCTGGTTTCACTGAATATATCCTAACTTATTCCATTTGTCCTCTCCTAGCTTTGTTTTCCTTTTTCCCTAATTACTTTCCTGTCATCAGTGAGGCCACTGAGCAATGCCCCAGGTCCTCAGACCCTAAAAGGATGACAATCCCTGTTTGCATCCATGCCATTCCTGTATGTTTTAATGATAAATTACCTCCTGAAGGAGAAAAGGGGAAATTTTTTTTTTTTTAATAAGAGAAGTGGGCTCTAGACCAGGCTTCTCCCATCTTTTTTTTTTTTTAAGACTTTATGTATATATTTGACACACAGAGAGAGAAATCACAAGTAGGCAGAGAGGCAGGCAGAAAGAGGGGGGAAGCAGGCTCCCTGCCGAGCAGAGAGCCCGATGCGGGGCTCGATCCCAGGACCCTGAGATCATGACCTGAGCTGAAGGCAGAGACTTAACCCACTGAGCCACCTTGGTGCCCCAAGAGGAAAATATTTTTAATGAGGATATTGGAAATAATTTCTTGCTTTCATTACTAAAAACAAAAAACAACAGTTTTATGGATTTACAAATACCACATGGAAACAACTATATAGGACAGAAAAGTGTGAAGAGCACTTAAGCTCAGTCATTCTCTCTCAAGTGATCTGGATCCAGTCTTACTTGCCCAGAGAAAAACTGGGCTGTGTCTCCAGCAGGAGTGAAAAGCTCGCCATGCCAGATACCTCACAGTCGATTCCAGCTCTCCCCCATGTCACCTGCTGGGAGCAGACTGGACTTGTCAGGTGTTGTGCTGCGTCTGCCAGGAACCGTCTATGTTTCTTATGAGGCCTTTCGTCTCCCTGGACCCAAATCCTTAACCTTTGCCACATCACTGACTTGGAGTGTCTGCTTGATCACCTGGCAGAGGTGACACCAGCCTTGGAGTACCTCAGCCTGCTGGGTAACGTGGCCTGTCCCAACGAGCTGGTCAGCTTGGAGAAGGATGAGGAAGACTACAAGAGATACAGGTGAGTAGCTAGGGGTTGGGACGTGGGGCAAAGGGAGAAATAGCATCTTCTGGGGGGGGGTATTATGGGATGCGTAGTAGGTGTTTGGTGTCAAAGACTTCCCGTGATAAGACTAAACTTTAATCTTTGGTAACCTAGAGCCATTGTTTCCCGTCATCAAAGTCACAGGAGCCAAGAAACACGAAAAGCTGCTAGGTGGTCTCCGTCGGGGGTTGACCAACGTTGTTTGGTAAACAGCTGGGTGAGAAATATTTTTAGACTTTGAAGGTGCTGTGGTCTATGTCACAACTAGTCAGCTCTACTCTTAGAGTGCAGAAGTAGCCATAAACAATTGTAAATGAATAAGCGTGGCTGTGCTTCTTTCTTTCTTTCTTTTTTTTAAGATTTTATTTATTTATTTGACAGAGAGTGAGCGAGCAAGAGAGAGAGAGAGAACAAGCAGGCAGAGGGGCAAGCAGAGGGAGAAGAGGCTCCCTGTTGTGCAGAGAGCCCGACGTGGGGCTTGACCCCAGGACCCTAAGATCATGCATGACCTGAGCTGAAGGCAGACGCTTAACCGACTGAACCACCCAGGCGCTCCAGCTATTGTTCAATAAAACTTTGCTTACAAAAACAAGGAGCAGACCAGATTTGACCCATGGCCTGTCTTTTGTTTACCCCGACTCTGTGTTGTAAGATTTTCCTGTGGTCAGCCTCAGAGTCGCATTTTAGAGAGAGAGTGCTTCCCACTAAAGTTCAGGGAGCTTATGTAGGATCCCAAGAGGACGTCCCTGAAGGCCCTTAACTTTGTTCCACAAAGCTCTGCCTCCCTGTCCAACTGCGTGCTGTGATGGGCTCTACGGAGAAACGCTTTTCTTCCCCCTCTCTGCTGCGAAAGCATATGCTTTGAAATACCTGACCCAAACTCACTTCCTGTAGGGAGTCTCCTTCATCTTACCCATTTTACTAAACCCACTTTATATTTCTTTCCTTATTTGGAATTCTGTGTATCCTTACTCTTGATTGTTGTTTTACAAATGTTTTTAGATAATCTTTTCATGTGTGTAGTCTCTCTCTTATGATATAAGCTCTCATTAACATTCTACCTGAATCAGTGTGGGAAGGGGAAAGGGAAGAGGGCTGGGCATGTAAGGCAGGGAAGGCCACTGGACAGTAAGTTTGGAAGGATTGAGGGAAGATAATGGTTTGAAAGAAACTTGTTCTCTTCGGACTCCTATAAAAATTTGTGGTGACCACGAAGGAACGAAGTCAGGGAAGTTCATGTTGTATAAAGGCAAAGCTATAAGAAATATTGAGGGCTAGGGGCTCCTGGGAGGCTCAGTGGGTTAAATCCTTTGCCTTCGGCTCAGGTCATGATCTCAGGGTCCTGGGATCGAGCCCCTCATCGGGCCCTCTGCTCAGCAGGGAGCCTGCTTCCTCCTCTCTCTCTGCCTCCCTCTCTGCCTACTTGTGATCTCTGTCTCTCTGTCAATAAATAAAATCTTAAAAAAAAAAAAGAAATATTGAAGGCTATTGAACATTGCATATTTTTAATATACATACACATAGATACGTAAAACTACATCAGGAATCCTGTTACATTTCCTTATTGGGAAACATTGTGTACCTTTAACCTCATTTTCTCAATTTCTTGATTAATTTTGTAGGGATCTGAGGCTATTTTTAAACCGTCTTAGAATAAAACTCTAACCCTACTTTTAAAAACATGTAGTAAGTCTTTCTCCAGTATGAAGATTTTCACAGGGATGTGATCCTGTAGATTTGAATGTCAGTTCTCTTAGGGGAAGTAGGATTAATATCCAGCAGGTGAAGAGTTAACACATTTCTAAATCAACCCTGGAAGTTGCTTAATCACTTAGAACTTAATTTGCTTCTTTAACACTCTCATCAACTCTGAAGCACTAACAGCCCGATTTCAGATATGAAGGGGTCTCTTAAAAGACATTTTATCTTCTCGCAGCAATTTATAAGATGTGTCTTGGAACTGTCAAACAAGTCCAAGAAAGTTCTTTCAGTCAACATTTTTAGTAAACCAAGCACGATTTAGGAAATTTTAATTTGTTTTCTGCCTTTTTTTTTAGATACCTGAGTTTAATTCTTAAAAAAAAAAAAAATTATTTATTTATTTACCAGAGAGAGAGCACATGGAAGCAGGGGCAGAGAAAGAGAGGGAAAGAGAGAATCTCAAGCAGACTCCTCACTGAGTGGGGAGCCTGATCCGGGGCTCGATCCCATGACCCTGAGATCACGCCCTGAGCCGAAATTAAGAGTCAGTTGCTTAAGTGACTGAACCACCCAGGTGCTCCATGTGTTTAATCTTTAAAATAGCTCAGTAAATTTTATATATGTGTGTATATGCCTGTGTATGTCCATTTATATGTGTCTTTGTGTATGTGTGTGTGTGTGTACACATTGACACACATGTTCCTTCATTCATTCATGGAGCTGTATGTAAGCCAAACGGTAGGCACATTTTTGTTGTCTTTTTTTCCTAGAATGAGAGAAATGGAGTGATGAAAAGCTTCAGTTGCATCATATTCTATTTAATATCAAAATAGAAGATTTATAAGGTTGCAAAAGGAAAAAAGCTAATACTATTTTTTTGTTGTTATTTTAACTGTTCACATCAGTAAAAATAATAAGACCCATAAAAGGGTCAGATTAGAAGATGTGAGGTGGGGTCCAGCTTTAAAATGGGGATCAGTGACCCCTGGCCGAGGCATTTTGATTAACTTAGTGGGAAATGCGACACAAAAGTCAATATGTATTTGGATGCTCACTTGACTGCTGGACTCAGTAGTGTTGAAAATTCCTGTTGGCTCCAGCATTCTGAAATACTCTACCTCCAAGCTGTTACAGTTCTTTCTTTACTGTCTCATGCCATTTTGTATACTCTGTCTTGTACATTTCTCTCACTACTTCGTATTTGTCCACATCCAGAGGGTGGCTCTAGTAGGTAAGGCTGCATCTTCTTGCTCTTTGAAGACTCTTCAATATCTGAAGTAACCCTGGCCATGGAATGGGGGCACATAAACCTTCCCTGGAGCCAGCTTGAAAGTTACTTTCTTCTGAGAGGCTTAGCGCTTGCAGAGAGACGTATGGCCCTCTGGGCATCTCAGATACCCACTTCCTATTTGGAAGCAGATCCATTTGATGTCCACGCACACAGTTAACTAGCAAGGGACTGTCCTTCAGACTCAATCCAAGTGCTGCTTGTTGGGTCCTGATGCTTCAGGGAGGCCTGGGTTCTAGAGGAGTGATTTATCCCATGGGCTGGCGCCGGCGGCCACTACGCCTGACCTCTCGACGCCAGATCTGTGGGGGTTGCGGGATGGGCCTGGGAGGTTGTTTGTTCAGGCACACGTGGCAGAGCTGCCATGAGGAGCTGTATTCTAAGGGCCACACACAGCTGAAATCACAGCTAGTCAAAATCACTCTAGAAAACCCATCCGTCACTCACAACAATGGGAAGATGCTCACGCTCTGAGAGAGATAGGAACTGAGAACACTGGAAGGAACATTAAATGTGTGCCCATCCAGTCACACATTCACTGCATGGCATGTGATGGTTGACTGGAAGGGTAGGCCTGTTCTCTAGCAATTCTCAATTTTTTATTCATCTTATTTTTTATTCTTTATTTCTGGTTGACAAGCACTCTCACACTTACATTTGGATGAGATGAATGTAAACGTGATGTAGTTCTTTTCTCTGGTCTGTAAGCAGCTCTGCTTTGTTCATCTTGGGGTTCGTGCTTCCCTTGCCCCTAAGAAATCTTAGGGTTTTACAATAAGACTTTTGAAGCCAGAGTTCTAGGGTGTGGGTTTCTACAAAGCAGTGTGGCCACCTTCTTTCCCCCCCCCCTTTTGGTAAAATATTTTCCTGGCTCTCCATCCACAAAGCGTGAGGTCTGCCTTCCTCCTAGCTGTTACCCAGAGCCTCATAGTAGGGCCTCTATGTAAATCTATGTGACATTTTCACTAGAAAATTGCTTTAAAAATGAATGATATTTCTACAGTTTACTGTTTTTCACTTTAAGTACATTTTCTGACAATATGTCTTCTATTAATCATTTAAGCAATAGTAGGAGCCTTAAAGGAGTGTATTCAGAAGCAAGAACCCGTGGCTCATTTAGTGCTGTCTGAAAAAATTCCTTATTGATTGGCATCCTCTGTGGTTATGTGATGTAATATTTATAATACGTCACCCAGCCATACATCAAAACAAGTACGCCTGTTTCATTTCTGTGGGAGGCGTTGATTTCAGAGAGGCCAGCGCACTTTCAGGCCCCGTTGTGGACAACCACTGGAGCAGAGGTGGGAAGTGACTAGATTTATGAAGTCATTGGAAATGGCTTCACAGAGGCTCCGCTTTCCGCTGATGCCTTCCTCCCACCCCCCCAGTCACCCCTCTTCCTTCCTTCCTCCCCCACCGCGCACACGGTTGGACTTTCCTGGCACACATCTCCGCAGTGAAACGGGCTCGCTAAATCTGTGCGTGAGCGTGAACGCACTACCGAGCTGTTGAGCGGCGCCCTGGCCCTGCTGGGGCAGGAGCGAACCAGGCCTGGCTTTTGTCTTCGCCCGTCAGCACGGCTCGGGGCTGGGCAGTGTGCACGGCCGCGGCACGATGGGGGCGGGAGCCTGGCCGTGCTTGCCGCGTCTGCCGTGCGTACACGCCGTGCTCCTGTTTCGGGTTGAGCGTCGAATGGCGGTGGCCGTGACAGCAGGCAGCCTTCAGGACTGGGGGAGGACAGCGGTGTGGCAGAGCTCGGTTGAGTCGGAAGGCCGCGTCCTACAAGAAGCCACGCGAGGCCCGCTGTAGACTCGTCACCGCCAGCCGCACCGCGCGTCCAGGCTGGGAGCCCTGGGTGCGCGGCGCCGTCTGTCTCCTGGCCCCTTCGCGATTCTCTTCTCTCTCCGTCCCGCGGGAAAGACAGCAGAACGGAAGTCAGCCGCAGGCGAGGAGCTAGGCCCGGCTCGTCAGAGAAGGGGCTCGGTCTCGTGGTCTCTCAGCCGTGCTTCTGTCCCGGAACCCTCTGCCCTTCCTTCCCTCGGCCGCTCCAGCTGCCGCTCGGCCTCTCCTTCCGCCCGCCTCCTCGGGAGGCCCCTCTGTGTCTCTCACGGCTTTGCATTTTTTACCACGTGACGCCCTCTCTTTGCTCCGGCCCAGCGTCCGCAGCCCTCAGGCCGAGGGAGGGAGGGAGGCCGGGCCGCCAGCCTTCCCAGCCCAAGAGGGGCCGTCGGACGCGTGGCTCCCACAGCCCAGCTCGCCTTCTCCAGCCCGGCTACGGGCTGGGCTCTGAGGATCCCAGGGAAGCAGAGGTCGCGACCCAGAGATGGAAGGGACAGAAGCCCACAGAGTGGTCGCTGGCGGCCCTGCGCAGGGGGCCTTGCTCTGCCCCGTGGGCGTGTTGTTTGCGCGGAGACTTCCAACAGGCGGCCGGGGAGCCGTGAGGAGAGCCGGCCTTTGCCAGTCGTCCGGCGTTCGTCGACGCTGTCGGTGAACTCGCCTCGGCCCGTTAGAGGGAGGCCGTGGTCATCTCTGCGAGCGCCTGCAGCTCTTCCGCTCGCAGTGTGTGTTCGTGACCCTTGGGGCTTCACTGACTTCTTCTCACAGCCCTCCTCTACCCGGAGCTGTGAGGCGGCGCCTGTGCGAGCACACGGGCGTCACGAGACAGGAGGCCGTGGCTGGGATTTTTGGAAGGGAACTCTGAGGCGCACAGATTTCAAGCAGGCGGAGCTGGAGAGAGGCGCGGGCGTCCTGCCGCCCGTTCCCGCCGTCGCGCACAGGGAAGCCGGAGCTCGCGGCGGCGCCGGACACCGAAGCAGGGCCGCGCGGCAGAACGAGCCCCGAGTCTGCGTCCGCTCCCCTGCTCCGCGCGGCCCCACGCTTTTGGTCAGGAAGACCGCGCCTCTGTTCCGCTCTCCGCCCCTTTCGGCTCTTTAAGGAGCTCCGACATCTAGGCCATCGCCGACTTTTCACAGGGAGTCAGACACACTCCGCCACTGAGGAGCGCTCTCGGGGAGCGTGAGGTGACCGGTGTCAGCAAACGGGCTTGCCGTGATCGGGCCGACGGCAGAGACGCCCGGTGCTTTGTGGGCGAGCTCGCTGCGCCCCGGCGGGCTTCGTCCAGAC
>LNAC01000754.1:254312-337078 GCA_002007465.1 Ailurus styani
GCCGGAGCGGTGAGGCCGCGGGGGATCCTGGCAGGAGGGGCCTTCGGCAGTGCCCGGCGGGAGAGAGGGAGGGGGAACCTGCAGGTGGCCTTGCATTCCCGTCCCCTTAGCATCTGGAGACCTGGTCTTTCTCTGAGTTAGAGTCTCCTCCGAGCAGGGAGCATGGGGGCCAACCTCGGGAGCAGGCAGCGCAGAGCGGCCTTGGTGTTCGTGCGACCGTGTGGCGTTACCGGGGAGCAGCCAGCACCCCCGGGTAGCCGTTTGAGCAAAGAGCACGGCCCTCTCTCTTTGAGGTCTAGACGAAAAATGCCGGAGCTCTGGGATTCGGACAGAGAAAGTTGATTGGGGAGCAAAAAGCACACAAACAAAGAAGGCTTTCCGCTCTTCCTTCTCCCCCTGCCAGTTTTAGGGGTCTCCCTGGAGGAGCCCTGTAGGCGAGCGGAGAGGATGGGCTGTGGAACGAAAGAACCTGAAAAGCTCCGTGTGCGGGTCTCCCTTTTCCAGAGTGTGCTTTCAGACAGAAGCAAATGGGTCTTTGCACACCTTCCCAGGACCCGTGATTTCTTCCCGATGCCCTCACCTTCCACACCACAGCCCAGAGGGCCCCTGGCTTCCCGGCCCGGCCCCAGGGCTTTTGCCCCAGCCCCAGCCACGTGGGGAAGGTCAGGGCCGTTGGGGTTGCCCTCTGGCGCCAGGGACACGAGGCGCAGAACTTAGACCCATCTCTTTTCATTAAGCAGGGCCCTGGCTTAACAAGCAGTTTTATAAATCCGAAGCTGTCTCCGGGTGTCGCAGGATTTATAGACGGGGTTTCTGCCATAAAGTGGTTTATGATGGCTGCCTTCTGTGTTATTAGTAGCTGTCTCTTCCCTCAACCATTGCTGTTTGATAATAGCCTTAAAACACCCAGAATTACTTACCTGCAAGCCCCATTCCCGATAGCCCCTGTTGACAGTCTGAATAAGTTTACTGCCCTTTTGTTGTACTTTACCTTCAAAACAAACTGATTGAACCATCAATAGCTCGTGGACGCTGACGGAGGCATGTCATCCGGGCTAGCCCTTGTGATTGCAGGTTATCTGGGGCAGTTAACCTTCCCGCATTGTTAACCGAAATGTTTTATGTACTATGCAACTTTAGGATACGGCTGTGATAACCCCAGTAACTAAGTAATACATCACGGCAAAGAGATTTTGGCGCAACAAATAACCCGGGATTAAATTTACAAGGGTCGAATTGATATTGTAAAAGCCTTCATTCTGTGGCTTCGGGAATCCTCGGCTGTATTTTTATGGCAGACTTGTATTATACTCGGGATTGAAGCTGCAGCTTTTGACACCCTGACATGACCTCGAACAAAGGGAAATAGATCTCCCGGGGCTGGGACGGGACCGGCGGGCGGAAGGCCCACACTGACTTATCACTGGGCAGTCGTGTTGGGAGCTCGTTGCAAACCGCCCGGGGGCAGGGAGGTCTGGCGGCGGTGGCCGCCTTCGGGGCTCCGGGTACCACTGACACCGGGGTCGGCAGACGGCGAGCAGAACCGGGAGGGAGATGCTTCGCCACATCGCCCACCTCGCAATTCCAAAGCTATTATTCATCGTGGTGTTATTTTCACTTGGACCGTGTTTTGCAGCAGGATTGGTGGCATTAACCACCCTGAGAACTTACTGGAAATGGACACTCTAGGCCCTACTTCGGACACAGGGGATCAGAAACTCGGGGGGGTGGGGTCCTGTGATCTGTGTTTCAACAAGCCGCCCGGGGGGATGCTGATGGCCCCTGACGTCTGAGAACGACTGTGCTGGAACACAGGCTCCTTGAGAGCAGGGGCCTTGTCTGTTTCCTGCTCACCTTCTTCTCTGCACCGGGCACGGCCTGTGACCGGTGGCTGCAGCTCGCTCGTTATTGGTCGTGTGAGAGGATGTGTGAAGCCATCTCTCAGGGAGGAGCTTTGGACCCGGAGCCGAGTCTCGGGTTGAATTATCTGGGGGCTGGGGGCAAGCCTTCCTAGTGTCCCTCAAACCTCTCCAAGGCCCCACCACCTAGAAACCCCAGGCTGGCCGTCAGGATGGGCGTCAAGTCAGCCCTAGTTTCAGGGATGACTGGCAGCCTGTTTCATGGGCTGTTTCTTCGATTGTATAAGATGAGTGCTCTGAAAACAGCAGCTCTTTGTCATCTAAAATTTTTAACTAGCTTAAAAGCCAGCACCTCTCTCTCTCTCCTTTGATTTCAGGGCTGTGATCCAAAGTGGGGCAAAATGACAACGTGCTGTCTGTTGTCATCATGGTTCCTGCCAGCCCCGTGAAGACATCTTTCACTCCATCATTAAACATTGGCTGATTTTCTAATACTGATGTTTTCTTCACCTGAATATTCATCTTTACCCACCCTACACTTAGTGGGTGTCTTTACTCCTCTGAGCGTCACTCCTGACATATTGTTTCCGTCTGTACATGTCTTTATTTGAAAGAATCTGTTGTCATCAAGACTTTGCTGCTCTACGCAGAAGATGGAAGTTTTCTTTGACACTGACTGAGGCCAGTGGGAGTTCCACTGGAGGATAGAAGTTCATCTGAGGCTTCGTGGAAACTTTCTGATTCTGGATAAGCTTAGAGGGCATTTGGAAAGGGAAGGGAGAGGCTCAGGGAGAAGTCGGAAAGAAGATCATAGATTGAGACCAGGGAGGAAGCCAGACGTGGATACTCAAATTTCCAGGACCTCAGATGGTGGGGTGGCCACTTCTGGGGAAGAAAAGTATACCTCAAAAGAACTCAGGGGTATTTTCACCTTAAGGAGTATTTCGACTAGAAACCTCTATGCTGTTTTCTCTGGCATTTCAGTGATCAGCCAAATCTTTGGGCAAGTATATGGAGGCCACCGTGTGATATGAGACTGTCTTATGAAGGTGGGAGCCGGCCTTGGGAACCCAAGGCTTCTGTGGGGAGGGGGGCTTGCTATTTACCCCAGGTAACATTTGCACTGAGAAAAAGCTCCGTCCTTAGGATTGCTTTAGGGTTTGGTTCTTTGAAGATCACCTGAGCTTTCTTGTTTCTCTTCTCTCTCCTCCAGCCATTAGTTTTCAGTCATGTAGTGAGTAATGTTAGGTGCCTTCCTCTGTGCTTCCCAGAGTTGCTTTGTGCATAACCCCAATCTCAGCACTTAGCTGTGTGGATTTCTAATTTCTCTGTGTGAGTCTATCTTCCCCATTATACTGAGAAACCCTTTAAGAGCAGAAATCATGTTATAATCACCTCTGTAAACCTACGGCCTGGCACATGGTAGGTACTCAAGAAGTACTCCTACAACTGAAATAAACTGGTATTTTATTGAGTCCATTGTAATGTTACTTTTTGAGATAATATGAGGGTGAGAAAAAAATATGCCTGCCTTTAAGAAGTTTATATAGATGAGGACATCAACTGAACAACCAATAAGATGATCAAAAAACAACCAGATGTTAGGGCGCCTGGGTGGCTCAGTGGGTTAAAGCCTCTGCCTTCGGCTCAGGTCATGATTTCAGGGTCCTGGGATCGAGGCCCGCATCGGGCTCTCTGCTCGGCGGGAAGCCTGCTTCCTCCTCTCTCTCTCTGCCTGCCTCTCTGCCTGCCTGTGATCTGATCTCTCTCTCTGTCAAATAAAAACAAAACAAAACAAACAAACAAACAAAAACCGAGAACAACAACAACAACAAAACAACCAGATGTTAGATGGTATGGTGCTCACAGTGTATCCTGGGAGTCCAGAGAAGGGAGAAAACCATGTGGTCTAGAGATGCCGAAGGAAAGTTCATGTGGGTTGGGATTTGAAAGATGAGTGAATAGTGAAGAGGCTGAATACAGGAAAGATTTGACAGATCCCTATGGAGATAATCTATTGCTCTTGACATTGGATACTTAGCGCTTCTTCCTAAGCCGGGCAAGGTCTAAACAATAGTGATCAACTATGGGGCTCGAGGGGAGGGATCTGGGTTGGTAACTGTCCCTGAGGAAGACGTGTAGGCAGGTGTCTCTCCCTTTTGTGTATTTATTTATATGTTTATGTACCTATCGCACAGGCGTGTGGATCTTCTCATCAATTCTAAATATACCTGCTTGAGCACAGCTCATCATACAAGTCGCCATTAGCTTATCCTTGGAGGCCATGATGGACACCAAAGACTCTTTCTGGAGGAATCTATATTAGTATTTGTTGGACTATTAAATTAGCGTCCCCTATAAACTGATTCTTCTTGTTTCACCTCGATAAAAATAATCTTCATAGTGCCAGTGTGAAAGTGACTCGGGATGATGAGAAAATCCTCAAGACCCCTGTTCAGTTCTTCAAGGAGGCATTTCTCAGTTGTGTGTGTTCCTTACTTCTATCACAGAGTCATCTATGTTATTACAACCTCTGGTTTATTGTCCTGGATGGCCAGTCAACATCTCTTGTCTTAGTTTCAAATTGAAGATTTGTTTTGTTTTAAGGATTTTATTTTCAAGTAATCTCTACATCCATTGTGGGGCTTGAACTTACAGCCCTGAAATCAAGAGCCATGCTCTACTGACTGAGCCAGCCAGGCATCCCAAAGATGTGCTTTTATCTCAGAAACGAGAGTTACACAAATGACCCATAGGAATGGCAGTGACATAATGGTGTAATTAGGTTGTAAGTTAGTTTCCCTGAGAACTTTCTGTGTAACAAAGAAGCTGGGTCTATTTCTAGAATGGAAGGGCAGGGGTAAATACATTGATAGGATCTTCCTGGCTCATTGAGTGTGTGCATTCGTATGTGTGTGTGTGTGTGTCTACATTTGAATCAAGAGCAATCATTAGTGTACATTTTTAAGGATTAGTTGTGCGTGTAAAATATAATTATTTGGATTTCTGCAAAGAGAGATTATTCGTTCTTTGTGAAAGAAAAGAGAAGCAGCTCCAAGATCTAAATTTCTGAAGACCTAATGACGTGGATTCCTGAGCATGAGACAAATTGCATGGATCTCTGAGGCTATCACCTACCCCCCTGAGTTGTCTCTGGCTGTTTTCTTTCAGATGCTTTGTTCTGCACAAGCTGCCCAATTTGAAGTTTCTGGATGCCCGGAAAGTAACCAGACAAGAACGAGAAGAAGCTTTGCTCAGAGGGTCGTTCATGAAGGTGGTGAAGCCCAAGGTAAGCTGCTTACTTTCTGGTCTCTGTCTTGCCTCACTGGTTATTCTTTGAGCACAGAGGATGTTCTTCTGTGTATGGAATGCAGGAGAGATCTCCAACCACGGTTTTATCCATGGATATGTTGTTGGCCTTGCAAGAAGTAGGACTGGGAATAAATTGGATCTTACTGGGATCCATCTAAAGGGACCTTATTTATAAGATGATCTCACCCAGGTGGCTCTTTCACCAATAAAGCAGCATCGTTCGCAGCCCAGTGGTCGTATTCTGGGGGGCAGATTTCTGGTCTCCTTCTTGAAGATGTTTCGTTTACAAGGTGGGCCCTCTGCAGGTCTGTTGCTGAGAAGGAAGAATGTGTGGGGCATTTACTTTTCCTCGGGTGGCTAGGATTCCTCAAATGACCCAGAGGGAGCTCTCGTTTCTTGGGGGTCCTAGTGGAGGGAGGAGAGAGTGATTTTCTTCTGTTCACAGGTGCGAGGGCTCAGTAGGTCTCAGAGATATTATTAGTGGGAAAGGCCATTTTTTCCTGATAATATGACCTGGGACTAACATTTTCATGCAGCCCTCCGGAGCTCCTGGGAATAGTTTTACTGACCTTTTCTTTATCAGCTGAGTCTGCACCAAGGCCATGGAAGTGAACATGGTGTCATCTTAATGACAGCATTGATGAGGCAGGGGGATGTGGCTTCGAGTCTTGGATTCAGATTCCAGGAGATTGTTAAGGGTGTGAAAAATGATCTCTCTGGGAGGAGCTGGGGTCCTTCCATGAAGCCCAAGGCCAAGGAATGGACCAGGTGACCCTCGATGACCCCTTTCAAGGTCCATCCCTGCCCCAGGGCCCTGCGGGGCTACCTAGTCACCTCCTGTGGGACCCTCGCTTGTGTGTTGAAAACACTGGCCCAGAAATCCTGGCGGTCCAGTTTGTCCTCACTTACTGACTTAGAGCGCCTGGCTCGTGCATTGGGAATGATTAAGAGGGAAAGAGAAAAAAACCAAACAGAACCAAAACAGGAAAAAACAAAACCTCTTCCATCAAGTCAAGCTCAGCTGGCGGCAGACCTCAGGCCACTTTCTTTCCCTGAATCCATGAGGTGCCACTTATTTCCCGTTATGCTGAATAAAATTGCTAACAGTTGTGGAAATATATGATTCGGAGGGTATGATACTGGCAGATCAATGTATTGTTACCTGTTTCAGCATGTGGGGAATTAATTGAGTGATTCGTTTCACAGCTATTAAAGTGTTAAGTTTTCCTTATCGAGGCCCAGATTTGATGTATTACTCATGGCTGCCTTTAGTTATTCCAGCTTTTGTAATTTTGTCCAAATGAAATAATTTATTTCTTGGCCTCCTTTTTTTTTTTTTTTTTTTTTTTAAAAGATTCCAGAGGCAGCCAACATCACCAAACAAAGGACAACAAATGAACTGTTTATAATATCCTGGGTTCCTGCCCGTTCAACATTTTCCACCTTCATGTATGCATACAATTTATAGGTCAGATCGGTATTTCCCCTGCTCCCCCTGATCTTGCCGGGGAAGCTCTGCATTGACCCAGGAACTCTGAAGGGCACTGAATACAATATCCACCGGGTGTGCTCACCACTGCCCTAAGGCTCCCTGTATTCAGATCTGGGATTCTTCTCCCAACCCTGCATTGTAGGAGGAAGGGAGCACTGGCTGACTCTGCAGGTGGGGTAACTGAGGCCTAGAGGTGTTCACTGGGCAGCCCGGGCCAGTAAGAGCTGGGACTGGAGCTTGACCGGTGTGTCTGACCACAGAAGCCACTTCCTTCCACTCGGCTCTTGCCCCTGCAGCAAGAGGGCCACACATTTCCCCCGTGCATCTCTCTGTTCCGAAGAAAAAACCTCTCGGCTCTCGGAGTCGTGAGCAGCATCCGCGGAAATGCTTTTCAAAGCTCCAAATTAGTTCCTAATCAATTATAGAATTAGCTTATGTTTGTGTGATTGACTCCCACACCTTTACTATTGGTGTTAAGCTTAAAAATACCGTTAACTCGTTGAGGAGAGACAAAAACACTCTGACAAAGCACGGGGATCTTCAGTTGTCACCTTACTGGGGCGTCACATGATTGCCGAACTGGCGAGGACTTTGGAAATCACCTGGTCTGTGCCGTCGTTTGCTGGGCTGGGAACCGGGTGAGGACGTAGTTTCTGGAGGCCCCCAGGGTCCGGCGCCGGCAGAGCTGGGATCAGAACCCAGGGGTCCGGGCTTCCGGTGAGGGGCTGGATCGAGGCCCGATGCTTCTAGCCCGCAGGCCTTCCCTCGCTGTGCTCCTGTTTCCCATCCCACTGCATGCTTCTCTCGCATGCCAGCCAACGCCCCCCGGCCTGTTTTCAGACATACGCACCGGTGCTTCTCTGGCAGATAGAAAGAGGCCAAATGAGCATCTCCATGAGTTCATGAGTGGGTGTTAAAAGGGCTGGCTCTGGCCTGCTCGCAGTGTGTGCGCACGGCTGTTTGTGCCTGTGCAGGTGTGCGCGTACACTAGTTGTGTGTGTGTGTGTACATACGTATGCTCTGGGCGGTCTGCGTACACCCGGAGTCGGCCTCTAAGTGGAGAGCAATTTCCTCCCCGTGAATTGCCGACGCTGTGCTGAGCACCCTCGGTGAAGACCTATTCTTCATCCCAGCATCGGAATCTCGAGTTGGCTCCTGTCCTTTCTCAGGCAGCGGCCTGTTGTGCTTATTCAGCGGAATGCTCTGATGGATGATCAAGGGGCCGTGATTTGGGGAGCTGTTTTCATTTTATTCCTGACATAAAGTATTTGGGAGAATGGAAAATGCCTCTCCAATCACAGCCCTTGCCTTGGAGGTAGGGAACAGGCAGTCTGGGTGTTCTGGGCTGACGCAGATGCAAAATCATCCAGGAACTAATAAGCCCCCTATGTCACAGAGGTTTGATTTGGTACCTGGCAGGCCCTGGCCCTTGAGCACGAGTTCGCTTTAGCCTTCTCTCGTGATGACACATTTTCCCTTCATTGCTGCCTTTTGGCTTTTGTTGTTTGAAGCTGCTTTCTGTCTAAGCCCTGATTGTCCTATAGAAAGATGCCATCATTCATTAGGGAAGCGATAGCTAATGCTCCAATGGACTCTTCTAGACTGCTGTGTTTTTCTTGTTAGTTTATGGATCTACAACGACTAGGCTTTGCTCGTTTCTTGGAATCTTAAAGAAAAGCTGTATCTTTTGCAAATGCTGGCCGTGGAATCACGCCACTGTCAATGCCAAGAGCACCAAGCTGGATGCAGAGAAGGTGGGGAGGCCCCCAAAGAAAGACTTCTGTGATGACCAGACCATGATCCCCCTTGCCACATCAGGAAACAGAAATCAAAGGGGCGCGAGGCCTGTCCAGGAGGGCATGCCAGCCCTATGCGTCAGACAGCTCAAGAATCCGACAGTCAGAATTGCTTAATTATGTCCTGGCTTTGTAATTATTCATCCCTGTTCTGGCAAAGAGCACAGTTGTCATTTCTTTGACATAATTATTTAAAGCGGAGCCCTCTTGTTGACAGGCATGTATGTGAAGTTGGCTACCAACTGTGTAATCTTCAGAACCTTACAGAAGCAGTGGGGAGGGCCAGCTGGACTGAGACTCGCAGCCTGTGTTAGAAAGTGTTTTGACATGCGTATGTTTGCTTATAATTGTGGCCATTCTGTGATAGGTGAGAGAAGGTAACAGGTATGTTTGGGAGCATCAGTGTGTCCTTGAAAATATGTGATCCTTGCCTTTATGTGCGCATGCCTGGGTTTCCTATCGTGTAGTTTGTGTATTTGTGTAGTTCTGTATAGTTTGTATATTGGTGCCTGCGTGTGTATCTTTGAGATCTTTGAGGTATTTTTTTCCCCTGGTGTGGTGGAAGGTGTGTGTGTGTGTGTGTGTGTGTGTGTGTGAGAGAGAGAGAGAGAGAGAAGGAGGGAAGGGGAGAGGAGGAGGAGGCAAGCAGGGGGAGAGGGAGATGTGATGTGTTAACGGAGTAAACTTCTGAGTGCATGTAACTTCTGGAAGTCTTTTTTTATTCCTGACCTTAAACTGAAAGTTGCAAGTTATTTGGCGTCTGAAGATCACCTCCTTCCACGGCTAAACTAGATAGTCCTGCTCCTGACATTGGCATCAGGACTCAATTGCCTGGTTTCCTTTAGTTTCCTTCACCTGTGTCTGTGTTTTTGGATTGAACACACACGCGCGCGCGCGCACACACACACACACACACACACACACACACACACACACACACACGGCCACCTAGGGTAAAGATAGGGAATGGAAGCTTCAGGAAGCCAGCTTCGTGAGGATGAAGCAGCTGCTCATCTACGGAGAGGTCGGCTCCATGAGGGTAGGACCTGGTGTGTTTTTATTGTCCCCGTACCCCCAGCGCCTGGTTTATAACAGAGGCTCAGTCAGTACTTGTCAAAAGAATGAACTGGGAACAACAGAGCATTTTGGAAGATCCATCATGAAAGGTGGTCCATTTTTTTTTATTGCTTCAATATGGTCCTCTGGAAAAGCAAGAAAGGGACTTTTGCCTTAAGAAAAAAAGTAGTAACTTGAATCCGTGCATTGGCAGAAAGGAGAGATGTGGGGTTGCCTATTTGTTTTTCCAAAGGATTTATCCCAGGGTTACTTACGATGGCAAAACCTACGGCCACCCTGACCGCCGGCCTGGGCTTCTCCATCAGGTAGCGTTGCTGGGGAAGGGCTCCGTGTCACTGCGCACAGCATTCTCTGCGTCCTTCTATCGGAATCCACCTGCTCCTGCCAGGGCTTGTGGGAAATACAAGCTACCTTTTCTCAGCAAGTATATCGAGGTGCTCCACAAATCTGTGCGTACTTTAAATGAGATTTTCCTGGTCTTAGCTGCCACTGTATTTTTCTGTCTATACCGTAAAGGAGCCCTGCCGAGCGGCTTGCTTGGTTTACTTAACTGTTTTAAGCCTTGGGCGCCTGGGTGGCTCAGTGGGTTGAGCCTCTGCCTTCGGCTCGGGTCATGATCTCAGGGTCCTGGGATCGAGCCCCGCATCGGGCTCTCTGCTCAGCCGTGAGCCTGCTTCCTCCTCTCGCTCTGCCTGCCTCTCTGTCTACTTATAATCTCTCTCTCTCTCTCTGTCAAATAAATAATTAAAATCTTTAAAAAAAAAAAAAAAGCCTAGCCGAGTTCTTCCCTACACACTACCCTCTTCTGAAGCACAGTACGTGTTTCTTTGTTCCTTCTGTCAGGCCAGTCTAGCTCAGAGCCAAACATATAGCAGGTGATCAGAAACTACCTCTAAACTGATTGCAATTACTGGGCGCCTGGGTGGCTCAGTGGGTTAAAGCCTCTGCCTTCGGCTCAGGTCATGATCTCAGAGTCCTGGGATCGAGGCCCGCATCGGGCTCTCTGCTCAGCAGGGAGCCTACTTCCTCCTCTCTCTCTGTCTGCCTCTCTGCCTACTTGTAATCTCTCTCTCTCTCTGTCATATAAATAAATAAAATTAAAAAAAAATAAATTGATTGCAATTACTAACATTTATTCTATACTGTTTTCAGGAATATTTATTTTACATAAAGCCAGGGTAGGCCTTTAAGTAGATATCGTAAACCACATACACATGCAGTTCAATAGGTGATAAGTTAATCTATGTTGAAAGTTCTTTACCGTGCCAAACACTCAGAAGAAAACTAAAAATGTCAGTTTATTTTCTGGATGTTTGGAATTACCTGACTATGTTAGTGTTTTATGGTTCTTTTCTGTTTTCATACAGGTGTTTCTTGTCTACCGACATATTCAGATTCTATTTTCAGTTACTTTATAGTAAATTTTGAAGGGAGGAAAAATTTTAAATTAATTTATTTTTCAGAAGATGCTTGGGCGATATGTTTGGAAACAACTCCAGAAGCCAACAATTTGCAGTCTGTTTGTTTTTCATTCTTCTTCCTAATTTCACAGCTTGCCACATTCGTTGGAGGTGGGGGGGCGGGTTTTATATTTCTCCATTTTTAGCAGCATGTCATGTTGTGTCTCAAGTAAACGCTTCCAGAGTACTGTTCTTTGGGGGCATTTTTGGTATGTCCTCATTGCCTTGCTTTTGCACGGCAACTCTCTGAACTCGGAGTTAGACAGGGAAGTTGTCTCCCCTGCGACTGAGCAAAGCCCTGCGGATGGAGAATGGAAATCCACAGTAGGGAGAAGGAAGGTCCAACAGAACTCTTGGAGCTGAAGGCAGCTTCCCAGAGCCTCTCCCAGAAGCCCCTGGGGCCTGGCCAGGCGCTGAGCACAGAGCCTCTCCCAGAAGCCCCTGGGGCCTGGCCAGGCGCTGAGCACAGAGCAGGTGTCACTCTCCATCAGGCCCAGTGCCCCGTGAGAGACTGTTGTGTCCCTGTTGAAGTCACTGGCTTTCACGGCATCCCCGTGGCCCAGCTCCACCTCTTCCTCTTTGTGGCCTCCCTCCACCATGCTCACTTTTGTCCACATGCCTAGAGAATCATGGAAGTAAGTGGTACTCTTTAGGGAATTTGATCCTTGGGGTACTTCACACAGCCTCTGGAACTTCACAGTAGGCGCAAGTGGGGTCGATTTCATTGTTTATCTAAAATTGTGTGTTTCTTTTTACTTCCCCATCCCATTGACTTTGGCCTTGGCCACTGATGCTTTGGCCAATGGGACGTGACTGCAAGTGACAGACAGCATGCCAATTCTGGGCCACAGCCTTTTGAGATACCATGTGTTTCCATTCACTCCTGCCTGTCTGCCATTTGCTGTGAAAAGAACATGAAATACACATCGAGCAGGCCTGGACCTAACCTGCAGCCTGAAGCAGATCTCCTGCAGCCAGTCACAGACCTCTGTACAAGAGAGAAATTCTTGCTGTACGCCATTAGGGTTTTGAGTAGTGTTGCTGCAGGAACCTGACGAACAGGTAGGCCATCCGTCCATACATCCCACCTTCTGGTCCTTCCCTGGCTGCTCGAGCCAGGGCTATTAACTAGGACACAACATTTTAGTTTTTGGTGTCACAACATCAACTTCTTTAGGCTTTTTGGATGCTTAACTAATTAGGATTGCAAGGTCAGCCTTTGGGTTGATCAACTGCCCAGTGTACATTATTAGATGTGTTGGCAATTTCCTGATCTATGAGTAAAAACAGTACCTCACGTATATTGTGTCCAGTGTGTACTAGATATTGTATCAGTGACTTAACAATATTATCCTGAATTTCTCCTTGAACTTGAATCTACATATGAGGAACCCGATGATCAGAGGATTTACATACATCGCCTCGAATTACAGAGCAGCATAGACTCAGGTTCTTCGTTGGGTCTGCCTAGGCTCCGAAAGCTCACAGTCTTTCCCCTATGTATTTTAAATTTCATTAATTTGCATGAGAATATGATGGGAGGCAGGACTGAAAGAGTAGGAAGATGAGAACATGGAAGGGAACCAAAGGTGACGTTGTCATTTCCATTTGACCTTCTGACTCCTCCCCACCCCAACTCATTTCGGTGAAATGCACGATCTGGGTGGAGAATTGTAGGAGCTGGACTTTGGACACAGCTCTGTTTCTTAGGCCAAGTTTGCAAGAATGAGGAGGAGCCTTGGCAAGGTTTGAAGTGGGAGGAAGTATGGGGAAGTCTCCGCAGGGAGAGGGAGAGATAGTGCTCTGTGCATGGCGGGTATGGTAGCAGTGCGTGAGAGGCAGCCCTGGCCCCAGGCTTCCCAGCACTGAGTGCCCAGGCCATTGTCGGCGCCCAGGGGGCCGGAGAGGTCAAAGAGCTAGGGTTGGGAGCCTTGTTCCTGGGAGCTCAGGGAAGGATCTGCGATGACAAGCCGCTCAGGTGCAGGGATGAGGAGGAAGCTGATGGCTGCTAGACACCCAGTAAGAGCTCCCCTGGAAATGGGTCTATGGCTTTCTAAAGAAGGTTTTTGACATTTTTCTTACCTCAAAGACTCCTGTCGGCTATGGTATAGTTGCTTTAGTTCAAAGGAGTGGATTTAAGGCCTTGTAAGGGGGCTGCGAAAAGCCCTTCCTCCGGGGATTTCTGGTAATGACTGACATGGAGCCCTTCTAGCTGATTGTATCTGTAAACCCTGCATTTACAGCTTGACGTTTTCACGATCCACTTGAGAAGACAGTCTCTGGTATTTTGCTTTTGCAATGTAGGTTTTTGTTACTTTCAGAAATTAGCTTAAAAGGAAAGGAAAGAGGAAAATAAAGATGCCTCCCTAAGAAAGTGGATTTTCGTAGAATAAAGTTGAGGTCCTGCATTCAAGTTACCCATATTTCAAGCTAACGTTAGCCTGCCTTCCGTGGGCAGCAGCAGGGCGGGGCTGGGAGCTGCCCCGCCCCCAGCAGGTGCATTGATCAGCTAGAACAATACCTTAGCTTTATCGTGCTTTATGCCACTTGCCATGCCCCCTGCCTCACCCCCCCCCCCAAACACACACACTGATTCTTTGCTTTGAGCCTGGTAATTCCATCCCACTGAAGAGAAGGAGTAGGTTGGAAATACAGAGGCAACTTGTTAAGGAGCGGAGAAAAGAGGCTAGTGACTGAGGTCTGAGTGAAGGAACATCAAGAAAGCATCAGAGTCCCTACCCCTCTGTGAGCTCAGGGCCTCGCTTTCGATTCTTGTGAACTCTGTGGCTTCATGAAGCTCTGCCTTGCTCCGAAAGTCCCTTCTGGGACATGGAAACGTCAGATGGTGGGGACTGAACCCCCAGGCAGATAGACATCCTAGAAGGCAGAGGAGGCTGCTGGATGGATGGCCCACTGGGGAAAAGTCATGAACATTGCTCTGAAGTTAACTTTGATTTATGTTAATAGTATTTGCAATTCTATGGCTAAGGGAAAGGATAAAATGAAGATGGCATGGTCCTAATTTCTACTCTTGAGTTCTGGTTATTTCCAAACTGCCTGCAACTAATAGCAGATGAACTAGTTTGTGAGGGCTGCCGTGACAAATACCGCAGACTGGGTGGCTTCAGCAACAGACGTTCATTTCTCATTCTGGGGGCTCTAAGTCCGAGCCCGAGGCGTTGGTGGGAATTTCTTCGGGGGTTTCTTCGGAGGCCTCTCTCCTCGCATGCAGATAACTGCCTTCCCCCTGTGGCCTCAGAGGGGATTCTTGATATGTGTGCATGTCCCCACCAGCTCTTCGTGTGTCCAGATTTCGGCTTCTTGCTGGGACAGTAGTCGTATCGGATTCAGACCATCCGAATGGCCTCATTTCAGATTATTCACCTCTTTAAAGGCTCTGTCTCTAAGCATAATCACATTCTGAGCTACTGGGAGTTACAGCTGAAACATATCAATGGAGGGGGGCAGGTGATAATCCAGGTCCTCCCAGGAGATAAGAAGGGTGAACTTTAGGAAGATATAAAGGAAAACTCATGTAAGCTTGTGATGGAAGTGATATCTCTGGTATTTAACATTTACTTGTGTTTTCATTGTCCCCCAAAGCCTAAGAACCAAAGTAGGTAATGGATAGGATGAAGTAGTGGGATACTCTTAGGCCGTTCAGCTTGAACACAGGTTGCAATGAAAATGTAATCTGTTTGTCTGAATGTGGCTAATACATACTTTTTGGATATCATCCATGTGAGAGCCAAGCAGGTATAATAGGGTAAGTTTCAGTATCAGCATGAGTTCCAGCAATGAGCTCCAGTGACTCAACACAGTAGGTTTAGGGAGGCCCCCGATGCTCAGAGGAGAGCTTCTTTGCACTTAAGATAATTACCTTTCTGGGGTGCTTGGGTGGCGCTGTCAGTTAGGTGTCTGACTTTTGGGCTCGGCTTGGGTCATGATCTCGGGCTTGTGATGTTGAGCCCCGCATTCAGATTCTGTGCTCAACGGGGAATCTGCTTGAGATTCTCTCTCTCCTCCTCTGCCTCTCCCACTCATGTTTTCTCTCTGTCTCCCTTTTTCTCAAATAAATAAATCTTTAAAAAAAAAACTACCTTTTGTCCTAGAAGGTGCCCTTTGCCCTAAACAGTTTCTTGGTAAGTCAAAGGAAGCAGTTTCTTGTTGGAAGGGAGCAGAGTTAGGACACACTTCCACGGCTTCCTGCCTGTGTCTTCAGAGGGCTTATTTCTCCCCGCCCAGACCTCCAGGGCCATTATGTTCTCAGGTGGCTGCTGGGCCCGGCTTGTGAGTTGGGTGCAACTCTGGGGGAAGCCTGTTTTTGCTTCTCCATTGTTTTGTCCACCCATGGTGACCACAGCTTCCTTCTGGGGCCCGTGCTCCCAGTCGGGCTCCAAATGCATCCTCACTGGCCTTCTGACCAGGCAAACTGGAGTCTTACAGGCATGATAAGACAGGTCTGCCCTTGGGATCCCTGAAGGCTGGTCGTACAATTAGCTCTTTTATTTGCTTTTCTGCTCCTTACAGTAGAGTGTCTTAGATTAACAGATAGGGCACCATCAATAATGCACAGATGCTCTGTAATTGGGGCTTCCTTTGATGTTAATTTAGCTAAGTTCAGTGCTATTGTCAGTGATAGCAATTACACTCAGCCTTTTCACCAAGGACATTTTAGGATAATTTTATTTTTCATGTGCATTTTAAAATATGGCAGTAAATTCTGAGCTACATTACCTGAATTAGAACTCATTATTTCTTTTCAACAGTGAACTAATGCTCTCTGTCTAGGCTCCAAAGCTGTAATTTTTTTTTTTCTTTTTTGAAGTGGGGAATTTTAAGTGGGGCTTCTACTCCATGAAGCTTTTAACTCGTGAGTGAAATTTAGAAGTAAATCACTTGTTTTTTGTGGGCATTTTGAAGTGTCACAGAGGCTATCTGGCTGAGTGACCTCTCCTGTGCTTTATCTGGCCCATTTTTATTCATTCCTCCCCACCACCCAACCTTTACTTTTGTTCTTGACGTGATTCAAGGAGTTGCCTCCAGCTGTTCTTTGGGGGAAGGTTTAAAACCTAGATTTATTGGCTAATGGATTCCATGGGAAACGTGTGATTCTTACTTTGTTCCTGGGCTCTTGTCAGATTTGCTGTTCCGTTTAGAGGCCAGTACCACTCGACATTTCAGGCGGAGCTTGGATTCAAGGCTGAATCTCTACCTTCTGCTATCTGTTTCTCCATCCTTAATAGTGGTTGAGTAATGGCTCCTTCCATGCTCGTTGTGAAATTTAAACGAGATAATATGTGTAAGGTGCTCACACTGTCTCTGGGGTGTAGAAGAAGGATCAGGTAATGGTGTCAGCTGTGTAATTTCAAAGAAGCTTTTTTTGTGGCATCACTGTGTCATAGGTTTGTGTGGGTGAACATGGGGAAGGTCATTTGGGCTTGAGGCGGCGGGTATATTAGCTCAGGCTGCAGAAACAAAACCCTGTAGACGGAGTGGCTTTAAACCACAGAAATGCAGTTTTTCCAGGATTCTGGAGGCTGGAAGTCCAGATCGTGGAACTACCATGCTCTGGATCTGGTGAGAGCTTGAAGAGGGCCCACTTCCTGGCTGTGTCCTCACAATGCTGAGAGGGAGAGACAGAAAGAGAGAGAATGTGCAGATGGACTGACCTTCCTCTTTTTACAAGGCCACAGTCCTGTAGGACCGGAGTCCCGCCCTTAGGACCTCAGTTGACGTTAATCACTTCCTAAAGATTTTATCTCCAGGGACAGTCACACTGGGCTTAGGGCTTCAACATAGGAATTCCTGGGGGGACATTATTTGGTCCATAGAAGGGGGTCTTGCCACCACATTCCTGGTGCTTTCACTGAATTTTAAGTTGAATGAAATGTTTCTAAGACTTTCGCTAAGCACCTACCTTCTGATGAGATTAAAACACCTCTCAGGAGGGAATATGGGAGGAGAAAGAAGGCCCCATGTTCATCCTGGGGAGACCCTGGCCCCTCCATCTGAGGGTCTCCCCAGACACTGTGCAGGGCCCTTTTGTTCTTGTGGAGCTGGTGGAAGAAGAGAGGCCGGCAGAGAGGAGGCACAGGAGAAGTGAGGGTAGCGTGGAGGAGGCCACCCCGCCGTCCCTGGGGACAGGAGGGGGCAGTGCCATGGCCCCCGGTGGACAGCACAGGCACAGAGGAGGAAAGAATGCCTGGTGCAGAGATAAGCCCCTAAGCCCTTTCGTTTGGGTGACCTTGGACTCACCTCGCTAATCCCCCTCCAACTCTCTTGGCAAAAATCTAGAAACCAAGGCCGATGGTGAGATCCTGGAATTTGTCATTGGAGCCAACCCTTTCTACCCCATAGTAAAATGGAGAAAACTGGGGGGCGGTGGAATCTGAGGGGTCCTTATACACATCCAGAGAATATTATCTCATCATGAGAAGGGCCTTGGAAGCCCCAGGTTGAGATTTTGAACCTCCAGAGAATTAGAGAAGGCAGTCAGGAGCGGTATCTCACAGAGACACACACTTTTAAAAGAAAACAAAAATCTATTTCAATGTAATATTTAAAAAAAATGTCTAGTGTCTGCACCCATTCTAATTTTTAGTCGTGGGATGTATTGGAAAAGATTCAGTTACCAAGTCTTTTTGTCTTCCTTGTGTTCAGATAGCCCTCGACACCAGCGTGTGACTTGTGCATGTCGAGCCGTACAGAGGCCTCAACTGAAGGCTGTGAATCATGTTTGCTTGGGTAAAAATGGGTGGAGTAAGTGAAACAGGCTGAAGAATGAAAAGCTCTTCCTTCTTTGCTCCCCTCCCCACTGCTTTTGCACATTATATGGCTAAATGTGCAACTTTGTTCACATAAGTGCTACAAACAGTTCACTGTGTAGGCCAAACGCTCTCTAATGCAGTAAAATTAAGAAATAATATGCTTTGAAAGTGATTTATGAGTGTGGTTAAACTGCCAGATTTACAAAGAAATAGTTCAGATCTTGGGAAGCCTCAGGAGTCACGTCAAAAATGAATTTGACCATGATTTAAACTGCTACTTTTCTTACATGACATTTAATATGTGTACTTTGGAGGCCCATATGTCTTTAATAAAATAGCATTAAGTTTTAAATATGATATGAATGCAGCCAGTTTCTAAATTCATAACCTTTTCCACAACTCCAAAATGCTAACCAATAAGGGAGTCATACACGCAATAAAACATAAACCTTAGAAAATAGCTTTTTATTAAAATGGTTAGACAGTTGGCAGCTGGGTTACAATGTAATAAATACTTACAGCATTGTGGGTTTATCAGACATTGTTTACCCTGCAAGCAACTGGGACCAGACAACTAATTATAACCCCTGCACAAAAGCCGCTCACGCTGAGTCCCCCTGTGTGTGCCCCGGAAGCCGAACGGTTTCTCTGAGACCTCAGGTCAAGGAAGGAGTCCTGAGAGTTGGATTCTGATCCTTTCCTGTGCTTAAAGGAGTATGACCCTGAGCAAGTCACTCCTTATCTTTGATTTTCCCAGTCTGTGTCGTGGGGACAATACCACTTGCCCTACTGATTGGTTATGACCCCAAGAAACAAACACATGCTCGGCTTCTGAGACAGTGCCCAGCACACAGTAGGTGCCCAGGAAAGAGAAGCAAAGCTTTTGAAAAATTCTTTCATTAAACAGTAATTCAAACGAGGTCTCCAGGTTCCTTCTTGCAGTGACATTCCGTGATTTCTCTAGGACCACCCTCAGAAAAGGTAAGCCACTTAGAAATCAGTGTGAGCTTCGTAGAGAATGAAGGGGAAGCGCCTCGCCTCACGTCACGAAGGCGTGAGCATGTCAGAATTGACAGAAAGACGTATTTGGCTCAGGGGGAGCAGGAGCTGTGCTGGTGGTCAATGTCCCTTAGCTATGCCTAGAGATGGACGAGAGGTGTGCAATGCAGCCTCTTCCTTTGGGTTTCCAGTTTGTAGAAAATGGGAGCTATTCTTGTAAGTTGTACGGCATGGCAACACAAGTTCTCTGAACGCTGCTGCTGTGTGTTTGTGTGTGTGTGTGCGTGCGCGCGCGTGCGTGCGTGAGCGTGTGTGTGTGTAAACAGATCTCTCTGTGGAGTAGTTTTGTAACAGGGCTTCCCGAGCTCCATGTTTCTCAACGCTTCTGTACAACTTTATTTTTCTGTGTCTCTGATGGAGCAGCCAGTCTGAAAATGGTCTGATTGTGTTTGTCCGTGCAACCAAATATTATCGCCATTCACAAATTTCCTTAGGAAGGAATTCCCAAATTTACTAAAAGGAGACTTATAAGTTATATTTGGGCTTGGCTTTTGAATCTCGGGGCTCAGACATGTGTGTGGTAATCAAAGATTAAAAAGCCCAGGGACCTTTTCATTTTGTTTTATTTTATTTTTATATGTTTTTTTAAAACAATGTTATGATCCCATTAAGGGAAATTAACAAAGAAAATCTTTCAACTGTATTCCCTGCACGCTAACTCTGTGACTTTTCATTTTGCTCTGTTCCCTTCTAACCCTTACCCCTTTCTCTACGTATTATGTGTGTGTTTAATGTTCTGTGCATTTACCTACTATTTTTATTGTATCGTGCTACTTCATAGGCTTCAAATTTGTTCTTTTTAATGCACTGTACAATTATTCATCAAATTGACGTGAAGTACCATCCGTTACCAAACCATTTCACTACTGTTTCTAGATTTTAACCTTAGGTATAAAATACTGTTGCTTGTGTGTGGTTTGGTGGGTGTGGGTGTGTGTCAGTATGTCTTAGAGTGTGTATGTTTTCAATTATATCCTTAGGATGGTTTTCCAGGGGTGGATTTACTGAATCTCAGGGTGTGGGTATATGAGCAGGTTTAGGTTCTGCCTAAAAACGCCTGGCTGCCATGTTCCAGTTGGCTGTCCAGTCTGGGTGAGCATCCCACCTACTCTGACCAAAGGAAGAATGTAGATCAAAAGGTTATACTTAACACTTCTTTGGGAATGGGCTCCCCCAAGTCTTATTGGTTGGTATGGTTTTGGAAAAGAGGCTTAGAATCTGTAGGAGCTCCTACCAAGCATGCATTGACCTGCTAAGTTGTAGTCTTAGGGAATTATGGGTTCCCTAGAGGATCCCCAAAATTATTAGCAGCATGCAATCCTGATCAGTGTGAATGTGCCTTTAGATTGTCAGCCAAATCTTTGTATAATACCGATCATCTACCTATAAAAGCACAAATATGTTATTGTTCTCAGTAGGCAATTTAATGCAGCTTTGGGGAGGAAAAGAGAGAAAAGAAGATTACAAGCTGGCTGATCTTTGGGGAGGAAAAGAGAGAGAAGAAGATTACAAGCTGGCTGAGCTTTCTTTTACCTCTCTTAAATCTACCCACACTTCTCAGGGGTTGTACTTGTTTACAGGTTGTATGCAGCCGTGCAGCCTGTGTGATTTGGAAAACAAATCAAACTAAATATGAAGTTTTCAGCGTGCGCTGTTTTTAAAGGATTTCATGCATTTATTTCAAATATACATTTCTTCCCAAGTAGTGCTGAACCTATAATCTTTTTCTTGTTACATTTCTTTTTGGGGAGGGTGACTTAGTTTTGGAGTGGAAGGTTCCTATTAACATCTACCTCCTTCATGTGCAGCATTATTCACAGCAGAGCTATTAAGGCTGATTATTTTCAGGTTTCTATCAAAGGGGACTATTTGAGCTGACAAAAAAAAAAAAGCATTTATTGGGGAGAAAAATGGTCTGTTTAAATAAGAAAGGGATCATTGTCATGTGCACCTTACCTCCCCCTCTCATTTATTAGCCTTGCAGGGAGGGGGGGCCAGGAGACCCCATGAGAGTCTGTGAGAGGATGTTCTAGGGAGCTGTGCTCACTGAGATGCCTGGTACCCCAAGAAAGGGCCGTGCTTTCCCCCACGCCCATTTTTTTTCTGCAGCCCACCTGGGTTACTCATTGACCTTGGACCTGGTGTTACTCTGTTTTTTCACTTCTCATTTTGGGTAATATTCACTGACGCTTGGTGTGTAATGGAATGAATACTGGTTGAGGGATTGGGTGTATTAGTCAGGAGAGGCTAACTGCTGTAACAAACAGCCCCTGAATCTTGGTGGTTTAGTCACTCTCGGTGCACTGAAAGTGTCTGGGTGGAGAGTGAGGTGTCCCCAGTCCGTCAGGGACCTAGGCTCCTTGTGTCCAATGGGTCTATATTTTTCTTGGGTCTTGGAGTTCTTCAGTGGATGGAAGCCAATGCGTGGAGCAAGAATAAGAATGGAATTATCTGAATGATTTATGGACCCACTTTTGAGGTAACATGCCTCACTAATACCCCCATTCCACTGGCCAGAACCCAGTTATATGAATACATTCAAAACTGCAAGAGAGTCTGGGAAATGCAGCTGTTAGGAGCTGAATTGTCTCCCTCCACACCCGCCCTAATTCCTATGTGAAAGCCCTCGCTCCAGGTACCTCAGATTAACCTTATTTGGAAATAAGGCCTCTAGAGAGGTGATGGAATGAAGATCAGTCTGTCAGGGTGGGCCCTGATCCTGTCTGACTGTGGTTCTTATAAGAGGAGGAAATTAGGACACATAGGGAGACACCAAGGGTGTGCATGCGCAGAGGGACAACCATGTCCAGAGGGCAGCTGCTTACAAGCCAAAGAGATAGGCCACTGTCACCCTGATCACGGACTTCCGGCCTCAAGAACTGAGAAAAAATGTTTCTGCTGTTTAAACCACCGGGTGTCGTGTTTGTCACAGCAGCCCTGGCAAACTAATACAGCGGCTTAGCTGAGTTCCAGAAAGAGCAGGAAATGTCTCTTGTGAACAGCAACCAGTCTCCACCACACTGAGAGAGCTAGAGCACAGCTAGCCCGCTGGGTGTTCCTGGGCAGGTCTCTCTCCCTGGCGCTCTGATTCTTCATCTATTAAATGGATGAAGAAACTTAGAGCATCTTCGAGGGTCTCCCTGTGGCTTTGTGAGGCAGCCATGTGCACAGATGCTCAAGCTCATGTCTGGGTCTGTGTGAGGTCCATGGTGCCGGAAGCGGCCGGCCTCTGGGATTTCAGGGGAATACCTTGGTGACAAGCTATAGAACCCCGGTTTTAGGGTTCAGTGACCTAGATTTGAGTCCCAGCTCTTCTACTTGCTATGTGACTTTGGGCAAACGAGGACCTTAGTTATCTCATCTTTAAAATGCGGTTTATAAAATACAGGTTGCTGGATTAAAGGAAATGACAAATATAAAGCACTTATCTCAGGGCATGATATGAAGTAAGGGATCAACACAATTTTGTCCCTCCCTCCGTCTTTTTCTCTTTCTTCCTTTTTCTGTTCTGATGTTCTTTTTAATTGTTCTCATTTCAAAGTCCTGAATCTGAAGATGGAGAGAGGTTCATTTTGAAAGCCCTTGTACACCTATGATCTCATTGGATCTACACAATACTGATAAGAGGCAAAAGACGTGGTATCTTGTCATACAAACATGGAATAGTGAGATAGAGAGCTTGTGGGATTCACTGGATATTACAGAGAGAAATGAACATGGGGGGTCAGCACTCACGTCTCCTCCTGGCCTAGCACTTTGCTGTTGTGTGAGGTGCAATTTGGCTGTTTTGATGTCTGATGTGACGACATGGTTCAGGAAAGGAACACCTGAGTTGTCCTGTCACTGTCTGTAGAGTTCCCACCAGGGGCACAGAATGGCAGTGGTGGTTCTTCCAGAGGGGCCACTGTGGAACACAGGCCAGCCCACACCACCCAGAGCGGGCCACTATTTTTTCAAGGGACAATCAGCCGCTTTTATGATCTATTGTGTAAAAAGGGTATGACCTATCTCACCCAGGAGTAGAAAGAAAAGCAGGTTATGTGTTTAGCTTCCAGATGGTCCCAAATCTGCCTGACGAGGACAATGTTGACTTGACCTAGTTTAGGACCACAGTTCACCTTTCATTTGTGCGCCACGTCACTGAAACTTCCTCCACACTTCCTGGAGGAAGGGATTTGGTCTTGGAATCATCATTGCTCCTGCGTGTCCGGCATGCCGAAGCTCACGTCTTCACACCAGCATTGTTTGCTTTTGTAAACTGTGGACAAGGGCCCCAGGGCCAGAAGTGCCCACCCCAAACCATGGGTTAGGGAAGGAGGGCAAGGCTAGAGAGGAAGCGTGAGGTGGAGATAAGTATGTTACTGTTCTGGTTGTCTATACCATGCTTGAGCTTCTGGACCGGGCCATTATCCTCATATTCAGAACCCACGAGGACCAGAGGAAACCTGTATTTCACTTCACTTTTATTTAAAATAAGCTTTCCTAGCAGGGTGAAATTTTGAAATGCAGAGAGCTGGAGATCTTCAAGTTGTAGGAAAATGACAATGTATTCAGCCTTTCTGCTGTCTCTCTTCTTGTAGGGCAGGTTATCTATCTCTGTCATGGCTAATGGCAATTTATGCTGTCCATGACCAGCGGGAGGAAAAATATTCATATTTTTAAAAAGCATTGAGACAGATCTGTCCTCAATCAGGGTCATGATCATACTACAAGGAAGGAAGTCGACTTTCCAAGGTCATGGTTTCTCAGTCTTTACTGGGAGGTTGCCATTTATTTATGATCTTATCATATGAGTTTCAAGATTAGGAGGAATTTTTCTGGAGTCTTTTAAAAAGGAAAATTTGGACTGTTGAGGGCAAAAGAGGCTGCTCAGGATCCTCTGTGTTTCAGAAAATGGGACACTTTTTAGCTTTGCCAGCCAGGTATAGCATTATCGCCCAGAGGTTCAGATGGAAAGAGGCAGAGATAAAGCTTCAAGAGGGGAAGCCTTTTCAGGCCAGGTTGAAAATTAAAGTTCCCAAACCCAAGATGGGTATTACCAAGCTGCAGAAATCAGATGCTTTGGGTTCTATCTCAGGACATACACGCCGGTGTTCTTGGCTCAGACGTCCAGAACTTGTCCTATGACCTGTTCCTCCCACTCTAGCAGTGAGAGTGGAGCACCAGAAATCCTTAGCTCTTGAGGATCCTACTGAGCTCTTTACTCACTGCAAGGAGGAAAGTAGCACTGGGTGAGTTAAGATATTTGCCAAAGATGTGAGAAAGCTGATGCATAGAGGTCTCTCCCTTTCTTATGCCATCAAACAGCCAAAAGGGATGTCAAGTGCATCCTTTTGGGACGACCTTCTTCTTTATGCATTTACCAAAGTTTCTACCCACTTAGACCCAAGCTTCAGATTTTCAGTTCTTTCTCCAACCCCCCTCTCCATATATATTTACTAAGTACATATGGCTCCTCGGAAGTGTTTGGGGGCATAAAAGCTACTGAAACAGAGCCTCTACCTTCACTGGAGGTGCTTTCTAGGGAAGATGGACTTAAGTCTTTATCTTATTCTACACTGATCTCTTCTACAGTGCTGAGGTGCCTTCCAGATTTTCCCTCTTCTGGGTGTCTGATAAAGTATAGGCATACTAGAGATTGACTTTTTTCAATAACGTGATGTATCTGCCTTAGAATCACATCCCTTTTTGTTAACCACATTCTGACTATCAGAGTCAGATGGACAGAATTTTTCAAAGGATTTTTAGACTGATTTTTTTTTTAAAATCTCAGATTGACTCTGACCGAAAGGATTGTAAGGAGTTAGGGTTGTAGCTCTGTGCACCTCTGGAAAGATGGGCAGGGTGCACGTCTTCCGCCTTTCCCTGGGCTGTCCATGTAGCCTCCGCGGGGAAAGAATACACCCCAGCCCAAAGGAAGTAGGTCTACTCAGGTGTCCTGGGGTCCTTGTGTGAATAGTCCTGAGTGCCTTTCTGTGGTGAAGTCTCCATTGAGTTGGGGCTGTTTGGTAAAAGCATGCAGCTTCAATTAGCTGAACATCAAAAGAACAATATTCCATTAGAAAATCAGTCTCCTATTTCTTTTTGTTGTCTGATTGTGAGGAGAGGACTTCTAGTACTATGTTGAACAGAAGTGGTAATAGTGGACATCCCTGCCATGTTCCTGACCTCAGGGGAAAGCTTTCAAGGAATGTTGAAAAACCAACACTGGTGTCATCGTAATTCCAGACTTCAAGCTCTTTTATAAAGCTGTAATCATCAAGACAGTATGGTACTGGCACAGACACAGGCACATAGATCAATGGAACAGAATAGAGAGCCCAGAAAGGGACCCTCAACTCTATGGTCAACTAATCTTTGGCAAAGCAGGAAAAAATATCCAGTGGAAAAAAGGCAGTCTCTTCAACAAGTGGTGTTGGGAAAATTGGACAGCCACATTCAGAAGAATGAAACCAGACCATTTCCTTACACCATATACAAAAATAGATTCAGCATGGATGAAAGACCTAAGTGTGAGACAGGAATCCATCAAAATCCTAGAGGAAACACAGGCAGCAACCTCTTTGACCTTGGCCCCAGCAACTTCTTTCAAGACACGTGTTGAAAGGCAAAGGGAAGGAAAGGCAAAAATGAACTACTGGGACTTAAGATAAAAAGCTTTTTCACAGCAAAGGAAACAGTCAACAAAGCCAAAAGGCAATTGACAGAATGGGAGAAGACATTTGCAAATGACATATTAGATAAAGGGTTAGTATCCAAAATCTATAAAGAACTTATCAAATTCAACAGCCAAGGAACAAATAATCCAGTCAAGAAATGGGCAGAAGACATGAACAAACATTTCTCCAAAGAAGACGTACAAATAGCCAACAGACACGTGAAAAAATGCTCAACGTCACTCAACATCAGGGAAATACAAATCAAAACCACAATGAGATACCACCTCACACCAGTCAGAATGGCTAAAATTAATAAGTCAGCAAACAACAAATGTTGGCAAGGATGCTGACCCCTCCTACACTGTTGGTGGGAACGTAAGCTGAAGCAGCCCGTCTGGAAGACAGTTGGAGGTTCCTCAAAAAGTTGAAAATAGACTATCCTACGATGCAGCAATTGCATTACTGGGTATTTATGCCAAAGATAAAATGCAGTATCTGAAGGGCACATGCACCCGAATGTTTATAGCAGCAATGTCCACAATAGCCAAACTATGGAAAGAGCCCAGACGTCCATCGGCAGAAGAATGGATAAACAAGATGTGGTGTATATATACAATGGAATATTACCTAGCCATCAAAAAAAATGAAACCTTGTCATTTGCAATGACGTGGATGGAACTAGACGGTATTATGCTAAGCGAAATAAGTCAACAGAGAAAGACAATTATCACATGATCTCACTGATATGTGGAATTTAAGAAACAAAACACAGAATCATAGGGGAAGAGAAGAGAAAATAAAACAAGATGAAACCAGAGAGGAAGAGTCAACCATAAGAGCCTTTTAATCATAGGGAACAAACTGAGGGATGCTGGAGGGGCAGGGGGTGGAGGGATGGGGTAACTGGGTGATGGACGTGAAGGAGGACATGTGATGTAATGAGCACTGGGCATTATATAAGACAGATGAGTCACAGACCTGTACCTCTGAAACCAATAATACATTACGTGTTAATTAATTGAATTAAAAAAATAAACTATGAAAGAAGAAACAGTCTTGACATCATTATATGTAAACCAAAGGGCAAGACCTGAGAACTCTGGGAAGAAAGAAAGAAAATAAACAAAGTGAATAAAATTGTCTCCCAGGACATCAGACTACGCAGAGGCCAGGCTATGACTCAAATCTAGAATCATCTGGTAATGATGGAGATGGGTTTCCTTTAAATGAAAAAATTGCTCAGGATAAGTCATCTCCTGTCAGTTTTTATAATGGTAGGGACTAAGGGGAAGGACTCACTTCATCCTCCTGATCTGCTTACATTAGGTTGGTCCTTACCTGGCAGGAACTTTGTGAACTTCATGGCACAGAGCCTTCTGTGTAGGGCACCCATGGCTATTTGACGCCAGCTCTGAGTTCTGCACTGTAGTTTCTGACCTCATTTCCCACTATTCTTCTGTGTATTTTTCAGTTCACCGAGGTCAGTATGTCTCAAGTTTTCTTTCTTTCTTTCAAAACGGACATGCTATCATCATTGCTGAGCCAGTATCTTTATTCGGTCATTCTCCTTCTAGGGAGTATCTCTCCCGTCCTCTCCCCCTCATAAACTCTTCCCACCCTTCGTGGCCCAATCCAGACCCTGTCCTCTAGGAAACTCTCTCCTGAAATCGGGGCCTCAGTGAATTCTCACACCCCAGAGCTTCTCTTTACTTCTTTATAAACCGTATTATATTTTCTAATGTTTGTGCGTCTCCATCTTACTTTCTCAACCAGCAGGGTAGGGAATGTACCTAATGGATCTTCTGTTTACCTCATGGGCCCCAGCGTAGGAGAGATCCTAAACTACTGTCCTCAATACTCACCATCTCTCACTATGTGGGGCTGCATTGAGATAATCACCCTCTTCCTCGGGGCCGACCACCGGGGATGATCGAGCATGCGCCTGGCACTCAGTCCTCCATCCAACTGGAATCCTGAAAATATGTGTATGGGACTGTGGCCTCCTTTGGGCCAGAGGGAAATTTTGCGATTTATTTGGATGCCTGCTAGAGGTCACACCACAAGGCCACTGTCCACATATCAGCTTTGTCTCGGGAGCTGACTCATGTTTTTCATATAAATCATCGTGAGTTGTCCATTATAAACACCTTGTAAAACTCAAAAGGCTTTATGGCTGTTATTAGCTACTGCATTATGATTTATTAGCTAATTCAGACCGATGTGTGGATGAGCGTGCCCAGGGCACCATTCGTCTCATCTACGTAAGTCAGAGAGTGGAATGCGCCGCACACTCAGAAGCAGATGCCTCTTCCGAAGGCCCATGGTGAGTCAAGGCTTGCTCATGCTTTAAGCGAGCGGGTTAGGGATCACTTCTCACAAGGCGGGCTGTGTCCCCGTGTCATGGCACTTCCACCCAAGCCCCCCAAGGTGGGAAACATGGCTGCAGCGGTCAGTTTTCCCTTTAGCCGTTCCATTAGAGACGTTGTTGTTGACAACAGAGAAGGAAGTTGAGAGAGAAAGATCTGGAATGGCCTTGGTGGCCCCTCTGTGTTTCCCAGTATGTCGAGCATCTGATTTCGTAGCCTCTAGTTAGTAATATTCACACTTAACACTTGTCCATTGTAAAAATAGGGGCATCACTGTTAGATGGCCTGTGGTGCATTTGTTTATGTGAAGTCAGATACAGTCACGGAATATGTGTAGGACGATCAATGTTTTCTATATTTATGTATGTTTACTAATGTGTTACGGTTTCATTTTCTTTTTAATCCTACTGATTGCCTAAGATGGGACCAAAGAAATCCATCCATGTAAGCAGATCTGAGACTAGGGACAAAACTGGGTACAACTTAGATATTAAATTTGCAATTTATTTGGAGGGGAGAAAAGTTTTCTACATAAACACACTCATCTATGAGGCGTGTTTGTATAAATGTAAATGCTTACCAGATGAGCACATTTGTATGTTCATATATATTTATATATTAAGTTTTATACACATTATGTGCATGCTCTGTAATGTGGATATTAAATACTCTCACATACCCTATTGTGTAGATTTCTGCTTTTAGTTATGAAAGCAGTTCACATTTAATAGACTACATCTCCTCTTAAGACTTCAGTGACGTCATACCACAGAATGCAATAGTGTGCAAATGATACAGCTTTTTGCCCTTCTAACTCCTAGTGCTTCAGCGCCCAACTCCTGACTTGACTTAGTAAGGGTTTGCTTTGTGCCCCTTCTGTAACCCATGCCCCTACCCTGCCACTTTGGGGCAAGCTGTCCAAAATGAGGAGGTTTGCATTGCTTCCTGGTCTCATTCATAAAAGTCTAAAACATAGATTTATCTGATTCTGTTATACTTAGTGTCTTTTGTCCCCGATTTCTGGTATGAGGAGCCAGAGCTAGGCAGCCTTTATGCCTATGTTTAAAGAAAATCTAACAGGCGCCCGGGTGGCTCAGTGGGTTAAAGCCTCTGCCTTCGGCTCAGGTCATGATCTCAGGGTCCTGGGATCGAGGCCCGCATCGGGCTCTCTGCTCAGCAGGGAGCCTGCTTCCTCCTCTCTCTCTCTGCCTGCCTCTCTGCCTACTTGTGATCTCTCTCTCTGTCAAATAAATAAATAAAATCTTAAAAAAAAAAAGAAAGAAAATCTATCTAGCATTTTCCATTAGTTTATTGCTCGAATAGCATTGATTTGGTGAACATGTATTGAGTAGTTATAGGGAACGAAGCTAAATAGGATCAAACTTATTAGAAATCAGGGCACCTGGGTGGCTCAGTGGGTTAAAGCCTCTGCTTTCGGCTCAGGTCATGATCTCAGCGTCCTGGGATCGAGGCCCGCATCAGGCTCTCTGCTCGGCAGGGAGCCTGCTTCCTCCTCTCCCTGTCTCTCTGCCTGCCTCTCTGCCTACTTGTAAGCTCTCTCTCTGTGTCAAATAAATAAAATCTTTAAAAAAAAAAACTTATTAGAAATCAGAGGAATGCAAATTAACATAAGAATAAAGTCTAACTTTGCATTTGTTGGACTAGAACAATTAAAGAGCCAGCTCAGGCAAATACTGGTGGGATCTGGGCTTATAGGAACCCCCATGTGCTGGTAGGAGTGCAGCCCAGCAGTTCCACCGTAAGGTTCACATCCCAATGCCATTCTTGCGCGAGGCCATAAGGAAGCGTGGATGAGGGTTTTCCTCCAGCGTCATTTGGGTTGGTGGAGAGTTGCAGGTGACTGAGTGGAAGGTACCGCTGGGAGATGGTGGGGGAGGCCTGCCTTGGAAAACTGTGCACAGTTGAAATCAAGGATTCGGTGGATAGCAGGGCATTGGCTAGACTCTATCAATTTTACTTTCTCAGTCTCTGTGCCCTTGACACTGACGTCTGGGGCCTAGCTGACTTTGGAGACTCCTCCTCCAGGGCTGACCAATGAGAGATCACAAAAGGTAGCATGCCTTTCATAGGAAAACTGATCAATCCACTGCCCTTCTCTGAATCGCCTTCTCTGTCCGCTCTCCAGGAGGGCGGTTATTCCTCTCCCCTAATCATCCCAGAGCCCAGTACCAGGCAACTCAGGACTGCCCCTTTGCCTCAGAGCCTGCTGACATCACCAAACTAGCCAGCCCCGAGCCTGCTTACCTTGCTTCCCTGCCCACCTCCCCCAGTTCCTTCCTGCAAAAACCACAGTAAAGCCTCTTGGCTACACTTTCCCCTCCTTCCTCCAGCCTCCTGGCTGACCCTGGTGCTTCCCCATGTGACCCTGCATGGTGAGGTGTGCACCCTCCTCTTGGAAACTGTACATGACAAACTCTTTTCAACGGCACTCATCTCCTGATCTGTTGGCCTCCCCATACCTGATAATAAAATCTACATTTTAAAACACGAATGTTAAAAAATAGTGCTTAACTTAAAAAGTAAGAAACAAAATAAAATAGATGCACAGTACCATTTAAATAATTAAATACCGCAAAACACAAGAAACTGCAAACATTTTGCAAGGATTCACTGTAACAGAGTGGGAGTGTGGGGCGGAACAAGGAGCAAAAATAGGATAGAGAGGAGGAAACGAAATGAATAAATAAAAGCGGAGCCTTGGGGCTGGTTAGGGAGGATGAATCACACACCTTGTCTGGCTTCTGTGAGCTTGCAGTTCGACTGTAAACATGCATCACCTACTAACAGTGGACAATGTGGTCAGTCCATGGGCCCAGGGCCGTCTCTGGACAGCCCATGCTCCAGGAATCCAGGGGTAGGCAGGAGCTTGCTGAAGGCTGCGTGGTTTGGAAGACACCAGTCCCCTTCAGGCCCATGACTGCAGCCTTTCCCCAAGTCTGTTCCAAGGTGGACTGATTTTTTGAGATGCCGCACCTAAGAGGTTCCTACAATGAAATACGGTGGGGGTGCTGGGTCCCCTCCCCCCTTAATAGACCTTGGACGTCGTCAAACGCTCTAGGGCGTGTTGTGGGAAGTTGGCTGAACCTTGCTGAACTCTGTCTCCCAAATTCGTCTGGGAGATTCAAGAAAGACCTTGAATCAATCATGGCTGAAGCCTTTTTGTCTAGCCCAGGGCTTGGCACTTGGTGCGCTCCCGAGCAGTATTTAGGACCCAAGGAAGGCATGTCTGTATGACCTGAAAGGACAGCTGGAAAAAAGGAAAGCTTGGTGAAAGAGGAGCCCTTGACTTCAGTACCCCTTCTTCCAGCATTCAGAGCATGTTACCCATTTCCCCCCCAAATCAGAAAGATAGCAGTTCAAGTCACAGATTCTAACCATCGTGGGCTTTAGCAAGTCCTTCCAACTATTTTGGTTCAGTGTTCTCATCTTCAAAATTCAGTTTATAAAACTTCATAGGTATGTGGTAAGTGGTAGAAATCATGTATCTGGAACATAGTAGTAGCTTAATAAATAAAAATGAGCTCTTGTTAGAATTATTACCAGAACTATTAATATCGTAAATCTCTTATGAAGATTAATTGTGAACATATTCACCGCTAACTAAATGAACACGGAAGTGGCTAACTCAAGATCACATAGCTCATAATTTTTAGCAGAACTGGGACTGGAGTCTCCTTCTCTAAGGTCCTGGTTCAGTGCAATTTTCATTGCACTGTACTGAGAATCCTTTCGCCTATTTCATGGTCAGAGGAACTTGGCCAAAGCTCTTTGGCGTGCTGAATGGACCACTCCATTGTGGCTTTGGAGACAGACCTGTAATGGGACTCAGAGGTCATGGGGTGCCACAGGGATGGTGGTATCAGTTGTGTTCTGCATCCTTGTTAATAACCTAGAAAAGGTTGTAAAGAATATGCTAATTAAATCTGTATATTGCCCTAAATGGAGAGGTCTTCCAAACCCCACCAATGACAAAGATGTGACATAAAGGGACCTGGAGTTGTCAGGCATATGGACAGGAAATCACTAGATGAGATTCAGCTGTAGTAAATGCATCCTAATACATCTGGGGACAAATAATCTGAAACACAGATATTCAGTGGGAAGAAGATATTTGGAAAGCAGTAAATGCTGAAGGGGACCTGGGGGAGAGTGGACAGCAAATTAGATATGGGTTTTCATTGTGTTAGTCCAACAGAAATTGGTAATGCAATCTCGCGCCGTATTTTCCACAGTCCCCTGGAGCAGCTGGGAGGAGAAAGCCTCGTTTGCTGGCCAAGATCAAGTGTGCTTGCCCCACGCATGCACTCCCGAAGAGTGGCCTTGCTGGGGCTGGGGCTGGGGCCGGAGTGGAGGCAGAGGCCCCTTTACTACCTCAACCCTACCTTCCTCGCTCTTAGCTCCAGCCCTGCCCAGTATTCTGGGAAGCCAGCTCCCTGGCACCCACCATCTTTTTGATGTGCTTGCTGGGGGTAACGAAGGGAGGACAGCCTTCTGGTGTGCAGGGAAGATCTGATTCCAGACATTTGTTTCTGTATCACCCAACCATGTCCTACCTTTCCTAGTGATCCTGACTCTTTCCCCCATCCCACCAAATCCTCCTCCTCACGAAGGATCTCACCAGAAGACAGACTGTCTGCAGACAGAGGGGTGGTTAAGGAAACATGAGTTTCTGTCCTCAACAACTGTTCCAACTATAGGGGTCAGTAAATCCCCCCTTGTACCCCCTGTCCCTCCTCTTTCTCTTTCTCATGTTTCCCATCGCCTGCCCCCATCTTTTGATCTACTCGAGCTTCAAGACTGCCCTTGACATATAGTAAACCAGACTTCCCCACTGGGGGCCAGCGACGTTATATTCTGATTTTCTTTGAGCCTCTACCTACGCCCCATTCCCCCAAGAAAGCACAGCACTGTCTGAGTTCAGAGCATTTCCTTGCATGTAGGGCCTTTTCAGTGGGGGTGTCCAGCGCTCCCTTCCAAACCTTTGTCAAAGAGTCCTACTCTTGCCAAACCACACTTTCTACCTGTCCCTCTCTGGGAGATCCTCAGCTCTCAGGAAATCCTTCAAGGACCGCTTGGCCGTGGGCTGTGTCCACGGCACTGGTAGAAAACGGCGATAGGCTGGTGAAAGTCTGAAGCTGGCCAATTCGACTGCTTCTCTCTTCAGCAGCCCTGGCTTCTTGCACTCAGAATGTGCTTCATCACTCTCTTCGTCTCGGTTTGCGTTCACGGTCATTCCGCTTCAGCGTGCCACTGTCACTCAACACTCTTGAGGACGCGGCCAAGTCTGAAGTTCTGTCTCGAATATTTTTTAAGCATTGTGCTCCGTTAAGTGTTCACTGCGTGACTTCTCTGTGCTGACCACTCTGCTGAGTACTTGTGTGCGGGAGGGTTGGGGAAGAAGGTTCTAGTCTTATGGAGGGTCCCGCACGAAAAAGGCCTCACTGTGGAAGAAGTTGAACTTCCAGTCCTGGTGGGTCATGGATATAAATGGATGGCAGCTGCCAGCACGGTGATTTATGAGTGATGTGCCCAGCCAAAGGAAGTCAGGCACACTTTGGAACTGTAGACCGCTGTGTACAGGGCATCTTAGTATATTTAGCAAATGAGATTGCAAACCACAGAGAAAAAGGCTGAGTGGGCGGAGAGGAAGAACATTCCCTGGCCAGAAACTTGCTGAACTTGGAAGGCCGGCGACCGGAGGCTTTGCAGAGGTGGGGAGAGATGTTCTTTGGCTTGTCCTAGACAAATAAATCACCCCTGAGGAGATAGACCGAAAGCCAATTATATGGAGTGTTTTCTTGGAAAATCATCTCCCAGGCCCTGCAAATCATCCTCAGTGCTGGCGGGCATTCGGATCTGCCTGGGGGGCGGGGGGCACGCCATTGCACCCCAGCGCACCCCAGTGTCAGGTGGAGGAATTACAGAGGGTTGCTCATGTCAAAGCTGGAGCACCGTCAGGTGCTGTCTTCCTCCAGGAAAACACAGTAGAGCAGAGAGAATTATTTGTTCTGGCTTAAGAGCTGCAGGGCTGGGACTCTAAACCAGGTTTTGCCTGTGACCTTCAAACCGTCTACAAAGTAGAGCAGGGACGGGATTTTTTCCTAAGGTTTCTAGAAACTCTGACACTTCTCTCATGCCCTCATGTTTTCTTATAATTTCCACATAGGATAAGCATTTGCATCTCACCCTCCGTCCTGGTTATTTTCCCATGGGAGACAAAAATCTCCATCTACTATGAAAAATGGGGCAGAGAGGCATTTTAGGGGGATGCCTGGGGATTGTCTAAGCTAGGTCATCAGAGAAATCCTGGTGAGAGCTTCTGGCCTAGAAAAGAAAGAACTCGAGGGGGTACCAGAAGGACCGTGTTCAGTATCTACAGGGCTTCAAGTGGAGAAGGGCAGGAGGGTCTGCCATTCTATTCCAGAGGCCAGAAACAGCACCAGTGAGCCAAAGATACAGGCGCTCAGCTCCCAAAAGGAGTTAAAAGATAAATTAGCAACCCTTGTGCGGCTCCATGACACAGACTTTGATTTGCCCAGTATTTGAGAGAACTCTTAACCGTCAGAGCTGTCCAGCAGTGACACCTCAGCCTGACGGAGGAGAGAGCCCTCCGTCACTGCTGCGGTCTCGCAGAGGCTGTTCCACGCGGCCCCTTCCAGGGTCGTCTCCGGCCCCTGCCCCGGAGGATCTTCCTCTTCCCCACAAAACATTGCTCCTCTGGTTCGGGATACGTCTGTTTTTCTCTAGGAGAGTTCCGTTAAAATTTGTGTTCTCTCTGAAGTATCTTACGGCTTTGAGGTGGGGAATGAATGGGTGGCCCACAAACAAGACGGCCCTAAGGGGAATGCAATGTCGGTGAGGAGCCAACCCACAGTTTCTGAATGGGGAGCCGGGCAGGGGAGAGACAAGGGCCCTCCAATGGGAAGTCTGGTGGCACCCACCTTGCTTCCTGGTGATTTATTTTGTAAAGAGCCAGTCAATTCCTACCGTGTTTGTGACAGGTCGGTCATTTCGGCCTGTGCCAACCCTTGGGGCAGTAAGTTTACAAGATCAATAAAGTCATTCTTCCGTCATCTTGAAATCAACTCCCTTCCCTAACCTTCAGGATTCCCTTCCTCCTCCCCATAGTCTAGGATAAAACGAGCAGTGGTTTCATCTGTCCTGGCTGTGATTCTGTCGATTCTGATGGGATCTTTTCTCAGTCTTTGACTGTCTTTCTAGACACGAGTCTTCCTACTGTTCTCAGTAGCTCGATACGGCAATTCTCTAGTCCCTGTGATTCGTTCCACGTACACCAAGCGTTTTCTGTATCGTTCCTACTCTATGGACACCATCGAGGGGGAGGCGTCGAGGCTGGCTGTGAAAAAGACGCCTTCTTGCCGTTCTTGGTACAGGACGAGGCGGCCCCCCGTGAGATGCAAAGGGCAGCGAGCAGGACCCCGGCACCAAGAATGCGTCACGAACACCAGCCATCGCTCCCGAGGTCGCTTTTGTCCCCCTCCCGTGCGGATAGAGTCCCCGAGACTCTCAGAATGTCAGTGAGTCCCCCAAGGTCCCACCATGGGCAGGTGGCGGTTGACCCTCATCCTGACGCCAAGGCCTGGGTCCTGTCCCGGGACAGCTCTTCCCCCCTGAGTTCATCGCGCAGCGGAGATGCAAGGGCACAGTTGTGGTTGAAGAACGAGCTCAAGCAGCGAAAAGTGCTGGGAAGAGTGGAGATATTCTATAGTAAAGTAAATCGGGAGATGAGGCGGCAGTGACCGGTGTCCTGGGATCCCCAGCTGCCGCCGTGCGGGGCGTCTGAGCTGCTGGGATGCTCGGTCAGAGTCATGGCTCTGTCGGCCCCGGACGCAAAGCGGGAGAGTGCTGCCCCTGGACGCAGGCTCCAGCTCAGTCATCCTCGTCTGTTATGTTTGGAGGCAGCGGCTCCGCACGAACCCATTAACTCGGAGATTTCGGCCAAAGCCCTTTCCTCCCCTGACCGCGCGCCACTCTGCGTGGAGATGGTAGGCTTTCCGTCTGCACGAAACCACCGCAGCTCGCCTCCCCATCTTTCATCACCTAAATGAGGGCAGTTCATGTTTAAGAGGAGAGAATAGGGAACATAATGATGGATAAATTATAAGTTTGGGGATCCGAAAAGTCAAACTGTGTAAATATGTATTTTAAACCACAAACAGAATGTGAATGCATCTTTCCCATTAACTCACTCACTGAAATTACAGAGTGTAATGTGAGCCAACGCCCACGGGCTGGTTATGATGTTTTCAGATTTAGAACAGCAAATGATAAATGTCCTTCCCTCAGACAAAGAAGCGATTGACACAGCTTTTCAGCATAGTTCCTGCCGACGCTGGCTATGGAAAACAAACTGAACGCTGGGGGAGGAGGGAGGTCGTGAAATCCCCGGAGGAACGGAGCACGGGCTCCTGCGAAGCCCGCCCTGGCCCCTGTGGGTCATCTCTGGGCGCAGGCAGCCCCTCCACAGGCTGGAGACTGGGGTGCGGTTGCCCAGCAAGCCCCCTGCATTAGAGGAGGGGCTTGTTTTCTTAAGCGTTAGCTTCATCTCACCAAGGGTTGGTGGCCGACACCTGAACGGAAGCCAGTGTCACTTTGGCTGGGTTTGGTTGGAGGATGTATGGTTTCTTTAGCAGCTGTTTCATCCTCAGGTTGCTTATGGGTGGCAGTAGACCGGAGAGGTTAAGAGGATGTGGGGAAATTGGAACCTTTGTGCACTCTTGGTGGGGATGCAGAATGCTTTGGAAAGCCACGTTATAGTCCCTCCAAAAATTAAAAATAGAATTGTAGTTAGTATGATCCCACAATTACCTTCTAGGTACAGACCCAAGAGAATTAAAAGCAGGGTCTCAAAAAGCTATCGGTGCACCCATTTACAGTAGTGAAAGGGTGGACTCGAGCCAGCTGTCCAGGGACAGATGAATAAACAAGTAAAATGTGGTCTGTGTATGAAGTAGAGTATTACTCAGCCTTAAAAAAGGAAGGAATTTCTGACACATGCTATGATGTGGATGAATCTCGAAGACATTATGCCAAGTGAGATAAGCCCATCATAGAAAGGTGGATACAGTGAGATTCCATTTCCGGGAGGTAACGAGAGTCGTCCAAGTTCTAGAGACGGAAAGTGGAGTGGTGGGTGCCAGGAGCTGCGGGGACAGAGGAATGATGGGTTATTACTTAATCGGTTCAGAGTTTCAGTTTTGGAACATGAGAATCTCTGGAGATTGGCCGCACGGCGCTGGGAATGTATGAAACGCTACCAAACTGTGTACTTTAGAAGTGGCTAAAATGATCAATTTTGTGTTAGGTGTATTTACCACAATTAGAAATTTGGAAAAAAGTAACATGGGAGAAAGAGAAGGTTAAGAACATGGTGTGGGGAGGGAGACAGATCCGCACTCAAATCCTGGAGCTGCTCCTTACAAGTGGCGGCCACGGGGAGTCACTGAAGGTACCCTCCGAGCGTCCAAAAGGTGATGCTAACAAAAGCACCTCCTTCTTTGGGCTGTTGTGAGGGTCAGATGGAATAATGTTTGTTGTGCATTCATTCCGCATCTGATGTGTAGCAAGGACCTCTGCTAGGTCTTAGCTGTTACTGCTGCTGCTGCTCTTCTCTGCCCGGGAGAGGGAACCTTGTTGGTGCATATGCTTCAGATGATGGTGTGTTCTGTCTCCAGCACGTTCTGAAGCTCCGCCCCTCCTACCCTGATGACCCTGCTTCTCCACATCCAGATTCTGCTCAGTGAGCAATGCCCGGCCTCATACCCCATCCCTTGTGTGAAACCCATCGTCACTGCTCCAGCCCGTGCCCATGTAACAATTCAAACAACCACACACCACGTCATGTGTCCATTTCCTGAGGGTCTACTGTGAGCGATGGGAACACAGTGGGAACAAAACCCAGTCCTTATTGGCCAGCAGGTCGTAGTCTAGTTTTTGTCTACACTGTTTCTTTGATCCTTATCCTCGTATGTGTTATGTGTGTGAAAGCCCTTTCTCACCTTGATATGGTAAGTCGTCTCCACTGAAGTGCTTCCCCTGACTTAGATTTGAAGGAACGCGGTTGCACTGACTTCTTTGAGTTAGGCAACCCCATGGAGGAAACCAGTTCATGTAGGGGCTTAGAAGAATCCCAGTGCTGGGAAGGACTTGCACAGAAGACCTGGGCCCATTACCCTTTGCAGACGTCTTGCCATCATCATCAAGCAGTGGTTATGAGTTTTTTCCGTGAAGAAATATAGAATAATTGGGGAAAGACAAAACAGTACTGAAATACCCATTGATCTGGAAAAAAAACTAATTAATAACAGCATCAGGTTTGGGCAAGGATGTGCAGAGAGAAGAACACACCTGTATTTGTGGTTTTTTCACTCTTTGGGCATCAGTTGATCAAAGTAAAACCTGTGCTCTAGCAGTTTTACTCCTGGGTGTCAGCCCTCGACAAGCCCTGATTCTGTATCCATAGAGACACAGGTGTGCGTCAGGCTGTCCACTGCAGCTTACGGAGAATACGGCAAAGGAGGAGAAACAGGGTATAGTGGCTTGAATAACATTTCCCCCAAATATTCATGTCTACCTGAAACCTCAAAATGTGACTATTTGGAACAAAAGTCTTTGCAGTTGTAACCGAGGTGGGAACGGAGATGAGGTCCTTCTGGATGAGGGGGGAGCCCTACATCCAGTCACTATGTCTTTACAAAAGAGAGGAGGAGAGGAAGATTTGGCTATAGAGACGTGGCGAGAAGACGGTCGTGTGACTGTGGATGGAGGCAGAGACTAGGGAGATGTGGCCACGAGCCAAGGAGTGCCCGGGACTGCCAGGAGCCTGACGAGGCAGGGAAGGATCCCCCTAGAGCCTTCAGAGGAACCTTGGCCCAGAGGAAGCTGACACTGTGATTTCAGACCTCAAAGACCTCTAGACCACGGGGAAATAAATTTCTGCTGTCTAAGCTACCGAATTTGTGATGCTTTGTTATGCAGCCTTAGATAACCAATTGCCCCTCAACAGGGGAGCCGGGAAATAGAATGTAGTTTATTCATGTAACGGCATACTAGGCAACCATTAAACAAATGTTCACTCTCAAAAAGCAATATTGGGTTAAAACAAGTTATAGAAATGTACTTCCACTATTCTCATTTATGTAAATCTGTCTAATAGTATATATTATTTATGGATACATGCTAATGAAGTAAAATTACTCAGACAAGCATGGGGTGTTATACACTAACCCCGGGATATTAGCTGATGCTGAAGGGAGACGTGGATGGAATGAGGCACAGAGGCCTGCTTTTATTGGAAGTATTTTACAGAAAGAGGGAACATTTGAAGTAAGTCAGGTAAAAAATACTAACCTTTAATAGCAGAGGGTACAGAGGCACCTATATATTTTTTTCTATCTTGGGATTGTTTCGTATTTTAAATTAAAAAAATTTACAAAGTGAGGAAATACGTGGCAGATACAATGTTGACTATAGATGAGATACCAAGAAATATCAGTTCTTTACTTTTAAGAACACCAGGTCTTGAGACCCCAGGAGGTTATGCGAATTTGATTCTGGTGATGGGGAGGCTAGGTAGCCGGGAACAAGTTAGAGAGCCATGGGGAAGGACTTTGGACTCATTGCCACCATCTATCTACTTGCTGTGTGACTTTGAACAAATAAGTAAACTCGTGGGCTCACTTTCCTCCGATGAGAAATAGTATTGACACGAACGATGGTGAAATAGCAAGTACTCAAGAGATGTTAGTATCCTTCACTTTGATGCTGCGCTCACCCCAGAATGTCCCTGCTTTTAGTCTGTGCTGTGTCCCCTGAAGGAAGAGTGTATGTGCGTGCATGTGTGTGTGCATAAAACCTTGGAATATATGATAAGATACCCATGGCTGCCTTTCTGGCCAGAACTTTTACTCTATTAAGATTTCTTCTTCAAGACTAATTCCCTTCCCTTGGACCTTTTCTCTGAACTTTGTCCAGTTTCCCTCTTTAAATCAAAGGAATGGATAGTCGACGGGATGTCCTGGAGAAGGTGACATCTGATCCAAGTGCAAGGTTGACAGTATGGGCATTTGCGTCCCTCCTCGTTAGTCTGATGCCCTTGGGCACCTCACAACCCCACCCCAGGGGCTGCCTTCCCGGTGCTCCCTCCTTGCGGTGCACCTTCCACCCCATCGACCCCCTCCACCTGCCCGGTCCTGCCGCTCCCTCCCCTTTCACTGGCTCCTGACACTTGCTTGGCCTCTCTAGGCCCTCAGCCAAGCAACCCTAGAACATATTTCAGGAGTGGGCTGTTGGCATTTTCAGGGCCTGTGGCACAAGTTGGCCATACGCAGTTGGGCAGGGGTTATTTTCCCCTGAAGGTTAAATGGTGACCTTAGTCAATGTTTAGCTAGTGTTCACTTAAATGGTTTCCCCTGGTTAATGAGTCATGTGCAAATTAGTTGAGGACTTTCACACCCTGCAGGTGAACTGGGGCGGTAAGAACTGGTTGTCCTGAAATTGCATTGCGTTGTATACTCCAAACAGTGAGGGACCTGCTTAGCACACCTTTCTGGCTCTTGGATCCTAATTATAGAAGTCAGTTGGGAGGAGAAAGCCTGCTACACGGGAGAATGATGTACCGATGATGACCTCGATGCCTGTTCTTCTGAGCCACCTCCCCCTTCCTCCTCGCCACATTCGGAGGCCTGGTGTCCGTGCTCTCCCTCTGCACCCCAGCCGCCCCCGTGTGTCATTGCCACGCTGGCTGAGGCTCCCTAGAGTGCCGGCAGGTTCAGACGGATGCTACAGAGCGTTCTAAGTGTTTGATGGCAATGCAGCATCGTGCGACATCTGTCAGACACGGAGGGAACTAGACATGCAGGTAGTTCCCACTTTCGGTACCACATCATGGTACCTTTCTCTCCGTTATAGCATGCTTTTGCAAAGGAGTGTCTTTGCGGCTGTTGCTGTGATTAAAAAAAAAAAAATGTGTACCATTGGAAAATCCTAGGGAGCAGGAAATGCAGATGGCGGTGCGCACGAGGAATGATTCCCAAGGCCTGAGAGGTTGTGCAGGGCCCAACGGGTACACACGTCCCCTCAGGAAACCAGTGTGCGCTTTGAAGAATAAAATAAAACATCTCTCCTCTCAGTTTGTGTGTTATTTTTGTCAAATGGCTATTAAATGGTTGGGGCATAAGTGCTTACCAGGTTGTTCCATACAATGGAGCTGTAGGTGGTTCTTTGGCCTTTGAGCTCTCGGTGAAAAACGTTAGTGAGTCACTAAAGGCACTGTCAACTGAGGGAGTTTGAGAACTTTAGTTTCAGCGAAAGACGAGCTCTCTTCCTCCTCATCTCCATCAGACCTCCTGCCAGCGATAGTCTTCCTCCTGGACAGAGCACCTCAGCCCCTACATCTCTTACCAGGAGCTCCTCTACTCGAAAGAGAAAGTTTCGCTGATTCTTTAAAGAACACAAAGCCCCTCCTGACTTTACCACCACCCTCTGCTCCACACTCCTCTCTCCCTCTTTCTTTCACAGACTTCCTTAAAAACAGCCTCATCCAACTCCTTTACCTCTTACACCATGTCCGTGTTCCTAAACCTCATCTGGCTTTCCCCCGGTACTACATACATGCAGCTCCCCCCAGTGTCATTGCCAAGTTCCAGAGAGCCACATGTGGTTTCTTCTCAGTCCTGATTGCTTAGCCCAACATCTTCCAAAGCTTTCTTCTGCCTCGCCTGCCCTTTGATTATTCCCACATCCTCGCCACCTCTCTGAACACCTCTCAGCCTCTTTATCGGGTCCCATTGGCCTTTTACTTGTTCACACAGACTATCTGTGAGTCTCCGTGGCTTCCTTGCCTTTGGTCCCCTTCTCTTCCTTCCTTGCTTCTTTCTCTGTTGGTGAGCTCATCTTCTCTTTCAACATATATTGTATGAAGGATCCCTTCTCCCAGCCAACAAACCTGCCGTTGCCCATATCCATACAAATCTTGCCACAAGCCTGAAACGCCCATGTCCCACTCCTTTTAAGACTCCCCTCAAGTAGTCTTTGTTTGAGGAATCGCCTCCTGGTGTCCATAAAAAGTTTTCCTGTATTTTCTGTCTACCCACAGATCTCTCTGACACTGTTCTTATTACTTCACTGCTCATTTACTAGTTTCCATGAACATTGTTCTCTGTCTCCTCCCTTGAATGTTTCACCTGTGCCCCGAACATCAGGTCACCTTTCCTTCTCCTTCCTTCATCATCCTTTATATACATTCAGTTGCAGTGTTTGAACAGTTGATACATTCCAGGTCCTCTCTTTGTATTCTCCTCTTTTCATTTATCCTGTCCCAGTTAAAATCCTAACTACTTTCCTCCCAATTACCTGACCCCACTGCCTCCAGGTTATTCCTGGACGAGCCCCACTGGGCTACTCATAGGGTCAAACGGAAGTATGATTTCATATGGCCCTGCTGGACCTTTCTTCCCTGTGTAGGTCTTTACAGTGCCTACAAATCTCCTTAGCGCTCCTGAGTGTAGCTCAGTGCCGACAAATTCAAACTCCCTATCCTCGCCCTTACTGCTCCTTGTGATTTGACCTTGATCTGCCTTTCCAAACCAGCTTCACTCAGGTACCTATATCATAGTTACAATGGACTGAGGTCTCGCATTCCCCCCATCCGATGCTTTGACTACTGCTGGTCCCTATCCCTAGAATGTCTTCAGCTCTTTTCTTAATTTATCAGTGTTGATGCTCACCTTGAGTTCCCGTCTCCCGTAGAGCATTTGGAGAGCTCAAGCCTCCTCCCCATGCAACCCGTAAAATGCTCAGAGGTCTTTGAAGACACAGGTCACCTCATACATTTTATGTATGTTATACCATCTGATACTTTATCTCACACATAGTAGGAATGCACTAAACATGAGTTTGGAATGAACGGTATGTTCCAGAAGAGATAGTCTAGAATTTGGCCTCCCATGAACGCTTACAGATATACTGTGAAAGGTCTATAGATCTTTCCTGAGCTTGGCCTCTGAAATGGAAAGATGTACTACAAACACCTTGATTCCTTTGGTTTACTAAGTAGAGGTCTTTTATTTTCCCATTATATAATTAAGACATGCATATTGTAATAAATTAGAAAATAAGTGTCACGGAAAGAAATAAAACTTATATATAATAATCCCATCTAGAAATAATAATAACTGATCATGTTTTGATATATTAATTGCCAGAATATTTTCTGTAAACATATATGAAATATACATATTTATGAAACAAAAATAAGATTATATTTTGCATATTCCTTTACAATCTCCTTTTATTGCTTAGGAAAACTATGCTGAAAGAGAATAGATTAATAAAAGTACATATTATTATATATTATAATATTACTTATTCTCAAATGTTTAATTTTTAAAATATATGTTCCGTCTTTGTTCTAGGAAACTATACACGTTGTCCATAGACTGGTGCCAGTCTGCAGATGATTAAAGTTCCATGAAATAAGTATAGAAATCGCAAGTAAGCATTCAGAAAATTGAAAGGAATGTAACATTTCCACATCAAGTAATTTCATTTTAGAAGCTATTTTAATATAGCAAAATTACATATTAAATGCTCATCTTTTTTTTTTTTTAAAGATTTTTATTTATTTATTTGACGCAGAGAGAGAGATTACAAGTAGGCAGAGAGGCAGGCAGAGAGACAGGGAGAGGAGCAAGCAGGCTCCCCGCCGAGCAGAGAGCCCGATGCGGGCCTCGATCCCAGGACCCTGAGATCATGAGCTGAGCCGAAGGCAGCGGCTTTAACCCACTGAGCCACCCAGGCGCCCTTAAATGCTCATCTTAACAGAAATAACAGCTATTAAAATCATTGCAAATTTTATACATACATGATGCAAACCCCCCATCTTCTTAGTTTTTCACGTAAGTGGGGAAGACTAAATCCATATTATTTTCCAGCACATTTTTCACATGTCTTTCCCAGACACAGATAAAGTAGAGATTTCTTTAAAAGTCAGATTTACTGAGAAATATCTTTCATACAGTAAAATTCACCCTTTGTAGTGTAGAGTTCCATTAGTCTGCACAAGCCTGTGCATATGGTAACCGTCATTTCGGTCAAGGTAAAGAACAGTTAAATCTTCCTGACAAATAACCTTTGTCCCTTTTGTAATCAGACCCACCATCCCCACTTCCTGGCAACACTGATTGGATTTCTTTCTTAGACTTTTCCTTTTTTGAGAAATAATGCAGTCCTACAAATGGAATATACAGCTTGGAGTCTGACTTCTCTCCCTGATTCTAATGCATATCGTACCTCTGTGGTTGCATGTGATGCCTACTCTAGGTCATTCCTTTTCATCGCTGAGTCATAATCCATTGTATGGATGTACCACCATTTGTTCATCCATTCACAGTGTGGACACTTGCGTTCTTTCCAGATTTCGTTAACTGTGAATAATGCTTCTATTTAACATTTGTGTACAGTTTTTGGGTGAGCATGAAACTTGTGTGTGGTTATACGTTTTCATTGCTCTTGGGTAAATACCTGGGAGTGAACTGCTGGGTCTCATGATAAGCATATGTTTAACTCTACAAGAAATTGCCAAACTGTTTCCCGAAGTGGCGGGCTATAGTATTTTGCACTGTAGCTAGCAATGTATGCAAGTTCCAGTAGTGCATATTGCCAGGACTTGATATTGTCAGAATTTTGTTGTTTTTGTTTTAATTTCGTCATTCTAATAGGTATGTACTGATATCTTATTGTGGTCTTGATTTGCGTTGTCCTAATGACTAACGATATTGGTCACTTTTTGTGTGCTTAGTGCAATTCATGCATCATCTTTGGTGAGGTGCCTTTTGAATCTTCTGCCCATTTTTAATTGGATTGATTTATTTTTATTGAGTTTTGCAAGTTCTTCATATAATCTGAATACAAGTTGTTTATTATATATGTACTTTGTGAATATTTTATCTCTGTAGCTTTCCCTTTAAGTTTATTAAATTTTGATGACATCCAATCAGTTTTTTCTTTTATAGGTAATACTTGTGGTATGCTACCTAAGAAATCTTTGCTTACTGCAAGATCACAAAGATTTTCTCCTATGTTTTCTTCTAGAGTTTTTAGAGCTGTAGGATTTACATTTAAATCTATGTTCCGTTTTTAGTTACTATGTGTATATAGTGGAAAGTATAGGCCAAGGTTTGTTTTTTGCATAGAGGTATCCAGTTCTTTCAGCTGCATTTGTTGAAAGGTTATTCCCTATGCAATTATCTTTGCGTTTGTGTTAGAAATAGTTATGGTATCTATCTATGGAATATATATGTTGGACCTTCCTGGATGATCTTTCTATCCTGTCTCACTGATTCATGTGTCCATCGACTCACAAATACCACACTGCCATGTACTACATGTTACTGTAGCTTTATAGCACATCTTAAAATAAGATAAGTCCTCTAACACTGGTCTTTTTTTTTATTTTTTAGTTATCCTAGTTCCTTTGCCTTTCCCTATAAATTTTAGTATCAGTTGGTTGATTTCTATAAAACATTTTACTGAACTTTGACTGGAATTGTGTTGAAGATGTACAGGGTCTTTTGAAGAAAATGAACATCTTAACCAAATGGACTCCTAGTCCATGAACACAACATATTTATTCATTTACTTAGATCTCTGATTTCTTTCATCAGTGTTTTTATAGTTTCCACAATGTAAATCTTGCTCATGTTTTATTAGATGCATACATAAATATTTTATGGGTTTTGTGTTATTTTAAATCATACTATTTCTTAAATTTTAATTTCTAATTGTTCATTACTAGTTTACAGAAATATAACTTTTCCTATAACTTTGCTAAGCTCACTTACTATTTCTGGGAGCATCTTTGTGAATTATTTGAGATTTTGTGTATATGCAGTTATGTCTTGTGTGAATAGAGATAGTTTAACATCCTCCTTTCAGTCTGTGTGTTCTTTTTTTCTACTTATTACTTTATACCACAGCTTAGAACCAATAGTACTTAGGACCTCAGTACCTCAGTACCACCATTCCACAGTATTAAGTGGATCGGGAATAATGACAGTAGATATCTTTGCCTTGTTCTCAATCTTAAAGGGAAAGTATTTATTCTGTCATAACTAAGTGTGAAGTTAGCTATCTATTTTTCATAGATCCCTTTATCAGTTTGAGGAGTTTCCCTCTGTCTCTAGTTTGCTTAGTTTTATTATCATAAATGATACTGTATTTTGTCACATATTTATCTGTTGAAGTTAGTACACAATTTAGCTTCCTTGCTCTGTGTACACAGAGAATAACATGTTTTTTTCAACCTTGAACCAGCCTTGCATTCCCAAGATAGATGTCACTTGGTCATGAGGCATTATATTTTTAATTTGTTGCTGACTTAGATTTGGTCATATTTGTTGAATATTTTTTAATCTAGGTTTATGATGGATATTGGTCTATAGATTTATTTTCTTGTAATATTTTCATCTGGTTCTGATATCAGGGTAATGCCTTATAAAGTAAGTTGAGAAGTATTTCTTCATCTTCTATTTTCTGGATGAGTTTCAGTAGAATTGGTCTTATTCCCTATCTACATGTTTGGTAAATTCATTAGTAAAGTTACCTGGGCCTGTAATTTTTTGTTGATTTTGCTTTAGTCATTAGATTTCTAACTATGTATTCAGTTTCTTTGATCGATATAGGCCTATGTAGGTTCTCTATTTCTTTTGTGGATGAACTTTGGTAAGTTTTGTCTTCAAAGAGATGTCAACTTCATCTAAGTTATCAAATATTGTTTCCTGGAGTTTATAGTATTCTTTTATTGTCTGTTTAATATATATAATACCTGTGTTATTAATATCTGTATCATTAATGTCTTCTTTTCATTCCTAATGTTGGTAATTTGTTTCTTCTCTCTCTCTCTCTCTCTCTCTCTCTCTCTCTCTCTCTCTCTCCCTCTTTTTTATCTTTTTCAGTCTGGCTAGAGATTTAGCAATTGTGTTGATGTTTTCAAGGCACAGGGTTTTGGTACTATTGATTTTTCTTTTTTATTTTATTGACCTTTGCTTTAATCTTTATTAAGCCCTTCTGCTGGCTTTGCATTTAATTTGCTCTTATTTTCCTTGTTTCTTAACTTAGATTATGGATTTGATAGCTTCTTTCTTTATAAGCATTTAGTCCCATCAATTTCCCTCTGATTATTGCATGAGTTGAATCCCCCAAAGTTATGCTTTTTCATTCCATCAAAAAATATGTTCTGTATTCTGAGTTACTCCTTGACCCATGTGTTCTAGAGATACCTGTTGTTTAATTTTCCTATACTTCGTGATCCTTTAGACCTCTCTTTGTATTTATTGCTCGTTTAATTTTGTATGGTCACATAACATAGTTTGTAGGTTTTCAATTCTTTTTAATATGTCGAGGTCTTTTTATGGCTTAGAATATGGTTATTTTAGTGAATGTCTCATGTGCATTTGGAAAGGCTGTGTATTTCTTTCTTTTTTTTTTTAAAGATTTTATTTATTTATTTGACAGAGATAGAGCACAAGCAGGCAGAGCGGCAGAGAGAGGGAGAAGCAGGTTCTCCGCGGAGCAGGGAGCCCGATGCGGGACTCGATCCCAGGACCCTGCGATCATGACCTGAGCCGAAGGCAGCGGCTTAACCGACTGAGGCACCCAAGGCTGTGTATTTCTGCTCTTGTTTCACAACAGAGCCTTATAATGTCAGTTAGGCCAAGTTGGTTGATAGTGTTGTTCAGGTCTTCTCTGTTTGTTCTGATTTTTCTACTTATTTTATCAGTTCCTGAAAGAAGAATGATGGAAGAAAGAAGAAGATCTCCGATTGCAGTTACGGATTTATCTGTTTTTCCTTCATGTATTTTAAAGCTCTCTTGAAACCTAATGGTGTACGATTGTTATGTCATCTGGTAACTGGACCTCTTGATGAAGAAGGCTCTCCCTTTATTGTTGGTAATATTCTTTGCTCTGCAAGGTGGGGACAGGCTCAGAGATGACCCCACTCCAGCTGAGGGAGCCCTCTCATGGTCTGGGCCCAGGTCTGTTTCCTATCACACCCCCAAGAGTAGAGACTTTTTAGTCTTTGACCTCCTGCCCCAGATGCAATGGGTCTTTATCTCTGCCCCTGCATGACAGAATTTGTCATCATAACTTCAGGTTTTTGTCCGTAGGGGAGAAGTCACCTAAGGAGCTCTGTGTCTTCCTCATAGCAGCGCTCTTTCCCCTGCTCCTGTACCACTGAGGACAGGCGCCCTGGACCTCGGTCTTCCTCTCCGAGTCCGTGCTGCGGCCCCGGAGAACAGTAGCGAGCATTCCCCTTGTGTTTGTAGTTTCAGGGTGTTTATTCGTACTGTTAGGCCACCCTTGGCTTTTAGATATCCAGTAAAAATTTTAACTTACTCTTACCAACTTGTCTGAAGGCCTCATGTTCCTCAGTTCTCTGAGGGGATGAAGATCACAATTTTGCAAATTGATTAGTTTTCTCTTGGTGGTGGTCCATAGTGATACTCTTTCCAGCTTTTCATATTCTAGGTGGAGGCTGGAAGTCCTACTAATTTATTTTTATTGTATTAAAGTATTAGTCTGTGACAGATCGAAATTCAATGCAAAGCAAAAGCAAATTTTCTTCTTTGCTCAGATTCTTTGAGAAGCACCAGCCTGTACCTTTTCTGACCCGATTTATGTTTTCATCCTGTGCCATCTTTGGTGTAATTAGGTTTTGGATTTTGTTACCTGGTAGTGAACCTGGCTTTACCAAAAGTTCCAGTACGGTAGAGTTTGGCGACTACATCTTTACCCATCCTACTTTCCTCCCTCTTTTGAAAATTTATTGAGGTAAAATTCATATAATATTAAATTAACCACTTTATTTATTTTTTTTTTTTTAAAGATTTTATTTATTTATTTCACAGAGGGAGAGAGATCACAAGGAGGTAAAGAGGCAGGCAGACAGAGAGAGGGGGAAGCAGGCTCCCCGCTGAGCAGGGAGCCCGATGTGGGCCTCGATCCCAGGACCCTGAGATCATGACCTGAGCCGAAAGCAGAGGCTTTAATCCACTGAGCCACCCAGGCGCCCAAATTAACCACTTTAAAGTGAACAATTCTATAGCATTCACAGTGCGTGTGACCGTGACTTGTTTCTAGTTCCAAACATTTCCGTCATTCCAGTATAAAATTCCTTATCCTTTAAGCCATTAACCCCCGCCCTCCTCCCCCAGCCCCCAGCAATGACCCTTTGTGGATTTATTGCTTCTGGATATTTCTTATAAATGGAGTCTTAATGATATATGATCTCTTGTGACTGGGTTCTTTCACTTAGGCTAATACTTTCAAGTTCATCTATATTGTAGCGTGAGTCAGAGCTTCATCCTTCTCTATGGCCGAATAATATTTCACTGCACACATAGGCCACACTCTGTGTATGCATTCTTCTGTTTACGGACGCTTGAGCTCTGCCGTCATTTGGCTGTTGTGAAAAGTCCAGCCGTGAACTTGCGTGGTTGTGTACCTGCTGGTGTACCATTTTCTCGTTTCATTGCAATGGGAAAGGCATGGAGGTCCCTTTTTAACTCTTCTCATGTACCAGCCTTCCTTGCTGCTCCTAGGGTGATTTTTTGGATCTCCTTTCGACCTCCAGCAATTGCACAGCCGTCTTAGATGGAAGATTTGATAGCAACCAGAGCTCTCTTGAAAGATGAGTTTCCTATTTTGAGGAGAGCTTCTAGTTGCTAATGGAAGAGGTTCTCTACCATGTACGTGTGGGGCTAAGGTTCTTTAATGTTCTGATTCTGAGAGCCTTTGTGTTCTCACTGTAGGCGTGGCATATAGAACTGCCAAGGCATTTCTGGTGGTGAGGCTGTCTGCCAAGGTTCTGAACAAGGGCAGCTAATAGAATGGGTCTCATTCTCATACTTCCTGAGGCTGATGAACCCAGCCCTTCGGGTTGTGACAACGCGAGAATAAGTTCAGACCCTTTCCTCGGATAGTAGAGGATAGTTGGATCTGTCTGTAGTTTAGTCCAGCCAAAACGATCGTGTGTTTCCCGTCAGAGTTTTAGCTGCCTCAACAGGGTACAGACGGGTATCTGCCCTGAGGCGAAAGCTCCTTTCTTCCAGGTATGGGTGGAGTTTCTCCCAGGATCTGCTGGGTTTTTTGTTTTTGTTTTTGTTTTTCCTTTTAGTGTATTTGTTTAAAGTCCATCTGCCACTGGAACATAAGAACCGTGAGGGCAAGGACTACAGCTCTTTTGCCCTCCACAGAGACCGCAGGGATGGGACTAGGTTTGACCATGGCTCTGTTCCCTGTTGGTCGCGCAAGGTCTAGGCCAGCCCTTCTTGACCCAGTCTGTGTGCTGGTAGGCGGGGGCTGCCCTGGCCTCCCAGGCTTCGTTGCCCTCTGGCTGCTGGCTGGGTTTGGACAATGAGAGGTGCGCACAGATCCAAGGCTGGAGGAGAGAGAAGCACGGTTGTTTCTTCTCCTGTTTGCACCCTGCAGGTGTGTGGCTCTGGCTGTGACCACCAGGACCATAGCTGATGTCCAGCAGCCCCATCCCTCGCTGGTACGGCTCCAGGCCTCACCCACACTTTCTCCGGGGGTTTCTGCTGCTCCGCCCCCCAGGGCTCTGGCATCCCCGCTGGTTTCCTTTGTGTTGACCACAGTCCTACAAATAGTTCTTCTTTCAAACATCCCAGGTGAATGTGTGTTCTGTTTTCACCAGGCTCTGGCTAGGGTCACAAACGTGGGCTGAATCTTCGATAGATGAGTGGATGGATGGGAAGACGAAGGACTGTGGTTTTGGGTCACCGGCTCCCCATTTCACTGGGAAGCCCTACATCATCCGGCCTCTGGCTTCCCCCTCCTACACTCTCCCTTTTCAATCCATTCCAGCCATTCTGGCTTCCTTTCTGCTTTTCGAATACACCAAGCAAACTGCTGTTCTATGGCCTTTGCTCTAGCCATTTCTCCTGCCTATAAGTCTCTTCTCTCAGACATTCCTTTGGCTAAATTCCCATGATTTCTTGAGGCCTTTGCTAAACCTTAATTTTTCAGTGAGGCTTACTGGACCCACTGTACTTAGTACTGAAAATTGCTCCTCACCATTAATATCACCCCAGCAGTCAAGGACCCCTTTCTCCCATGCTGAACTTCTTTTTCCAAAACACTTACCATTTGGTAAGAAAGTACATTTAACTTGTTTAATATGATGCTTAGTATTTATCATCTGTCTCTGCCAGTAGAGCTGAAGCTCCACAGAGACAGGATTTTTGTTACTTCCCCCGCCCCCCACTGAAATATCCCAGGCTCCTAGAACAATGTCAAGTTCATAGTTAAGTACTTGTAATAAGTTGAGTATTACCCCCCCCAACCCCTCAAAAAAAGATACGTCCTCCTGGAACCTGTGAATGTGACCTTATTTGGAAAAAGTGTCTTTGCAGATGTAATTCAATTAAAGATTCCCAAGATAATGGGGCTCCTGGGTGGCTCAGTGGGTTAAAGCCTCTGCCTTCGGCTCAGGTCATGATCTCAGGGTCCTGGGATCGAGCCCCACATCAGGCTCTCTGCTCAGCGGGGAGCCTGCTTCCTCCTCTCTCTCTGCCTGCCTCTCTGCCTAGTTGTAATCTCTTTCTCTCTGTCAAATAAATAAATAAAATCTTAAAAAAAAAAGATTCCCAAGGTAAAATCAGCCTAGATTAGGATGGGTCCTACATTCAGTGATAAGACAAGAGGAAAGAGAAACAGACATGGAAACAGAGGTGAGAAAGCCATCGGGAGATGGAGGCAAGGACTGGGGTGATATGGCCCCAAGGTAAGGAACCCCTGAAGCCACCTGAAGCTGGAAGCGGCGGGGAAGGATTCTCTGCCAGAGCTCTCGGAGTGTGGGTCCTCTTACACCTTGACTTCAGACTTCTGGCCTCCAGAATGGTGCGAGAATGAATTCCTGTTGTTTTAAGCCACCAAATCTGTGGTGATATTTTACAACAGCTCCCAGAAGCTAATACAGTGCCCACTAAGCATTTATGGGCTTATTGTTGAATGAGAAAATGAATGAGTGAAGGCGAGCCTTGTTGACACTGCTGTGACCTCCATTTGAAATAATTCCTGTGCTTTCAATAGTTATCAGTGCCTGTGAATAAATGTGCGCAGTCTGACATGTAGGAGGTATTCCAATTTTGTGTATGGTACACTTTTGCAGTACAAACCGAAGTTTCCTGAATATTTTCACCCACTACATTTAAAAGCATAAGGTCTTACTTAACCCCCGAATAATTGCTTTCCCTCCAAGCCTGTCAATTGTGTGCGAGAATGAATTCACAAACTATTTGTTGCTCAGGCAGTGGATGAGAACCCCCGTCGGTCTCTAGCCGTAAAATATCCCGGTGTCATTTCCCCATTTCCATCCTGAGTCCCTCCTGCTGTACTTAAGCTAATTCTCTGTTATTGTGTCTTCGGAGGAGTCAGTCACCAGCCTCCATGCGATCACCCTTCATAGGCTTGACAAGGGTTATTTAATCTCCCCCAGGCCCACTCTTGGTGCGTGCTGGGCTCGTGATGCAGTATGGTACTAACTATCGGTTCCTTGTAGGAGACGGAAGGTAAATCAAATTGAAAACACCCTTCCTGTGTAGTGCATCTTCCAAATGTCCTCAGGTCTCTATTACATCTTCTGGAGGCTGCCAGATTCTCTGCGGGACAAGAGGAAGCTGGAGCAGCTTCTCTGTAGCGACAGAAGGTGCCATTAGCAGAAATACATCACCTCCCAGTGGTGTTAGCAATAGCAGAGTCCTGGTCATGTCCATTCTTTTGCCAGAGTGAGAAGAGAGTCCTCAGAGGCAGAGGCTGCTGGTAACAGAGACTCCATCATTCTAAAATATCCCCCCTGGAGTCCCAGAGCAGCTATTTCTGCCCAGACGCAGCGAGAGCTTCAGAGAGCTTATTTCAAGCATTGATCTTTCACCAGAGCCTCGCTGCTTCCCAGATTCTGGGCCTTCTCTAATGGGGTGGGGGGAGTCGGGGCGGGGGGATGGGTGCAGGGGCGGGGTGGGGCGGAGGACCGCACGGAGCTAATCACTTGCCTTGGTTGGGCTGGATCCGTGCTTCCAGGTGTTGCTCATTAGGCCTCTTTCGAAAGGAAACCTATTAACTTAGAGCAGTGGTTCTCCAACGGCGGCTTGCAGGGCTTTTTAAAACAGTTTTCTGGGCCCCGCTCCCAGAGTTTCTAATTTAGGAGATCTGGGGCCGGCCTGAGAGTTGGCATTTCTTGAAGGTTTCCAGGTGATGCTGAGTTTTGCTGAGAGCCACCAGCTTGGATGCAGGGAGATGATGTTCTTGGGTTCTGTGCCACCTAGGCATGGCCTCAGTCACCCTGGTAAAGGCAGTTCGGGCCTGTTGAGGTTGGACCAGGACCTCACTCTCACCCTGTTTCTAGAACACAGTGAAAGACTTCTCGATTCTCAGGGGCTTTTCTGTGCTGGTACCCCCCCCATCCCCCCTGGGGAGGGGAGCTCCTCCTTCATGACTCTGGTCCTCACTGATGTCTGTCAACACTCTTTCCTTCTCTTGGTCCCTTGGCACTGGGTGATAACAGCTACCCCTCTTGCTCGTCTCTGGCTACCTCCACTTGCCTGTGTGGTTCCTCTGACCTTGCCCTTTAAAGAGTCCTTTCCTGAAACGTTGTTCATGTCCACAATTCGTGTTGCATTCTGGTTCCTGCTGGGACCCTGTCCTGAGATAGTCTTCCTTCGTGGAAAATGAATCTTTTCTGTACAGAGACTTAGCTAGAACAATTAAGTCTTTGTTCTAGGAGCAGTCTTGTTACCCAGGGTAGAGGTCGAACTACTGCTGAGTCTAAAAGAAATTGGAGAAGAAATGTATACTGTATGAAGCAGCAGCTTCACTTCTTGGTATCCATCCAAAGAAAACATAAACATATATGCACCCCTATGTTCATTGCAGCATTATTTACAACAGCCAAGATATGGAAACAACTTAAGTACCTATGAATGGATGAATGGGTAGAGAAAATCATATAATACACACACACACACACACACACACACACACACGTCCACACAATGGAATATTACTCAGCCACAAAAAAACCCAAAATCTTGCCATTTGTGACAATACAAATGGATCTTGCAGGCATTATGCTAAGTGAAATAAGAGACAAATACCATTCGATCTCTCTTATATGTAGAATCTAAGAAACAAACAAAGCAAGACTCATGGATACATAGAGAACAGAATGGTGATTGCCAATGGGGAGGCAGATGAGGGTTGGTGGACAAAATGGGCGAAGAGGGTCAAAAGGGTCTTGGGTTCTCAGCCTACATCATCACCTGCCCAGGGAAGCCTTCCTCCAAGGCAAGACCAGATCCCCTGCTTTTTGGATGGATCCTCAAAGGGGTGTGTGAACCTCTCCCTCCTAGCCCTGTTGCCTTGCAACTCAACATGTCTTTATGTGTGGTTTTGTTCTTCCATTTCCTTTAATAACCTTAAGCTCCTCAGAACAGGGACCATATCCTTCTTTGTCCACCATTATATCCCAGCACGCAGCACCATGCTTGGACCACAGTAGATACTCGACGCGTATTTGCTGAATGATGACGAGGCTTTAGGAAAGGAAGGTGAGATCAATGAGACGGGCCACGGAAACTTGGCCAAGCTGGCCATAACACCTAAACGTTCGGATCCCCATCCCCAAAGTTAGGACTGAGAGAGTTCATTTGAAAGTCATGTCTCAGGCCTCCAGCATAAATTACATGCAGTTGTGCAAACATGTCAAAGTTTGGTAAATCGAATTTGTTTAATGTAAACAACTTTTGACCAAAATAATAACACAGCTTTAGAAAAAGACATTAGGCACCCACTTTTAAAGAGTTTGTATAATTTAATACACAAGAAAACTTTACTGTAATTACATGCAGACGTATACAAAGGACAAATGTTACTTACTTGCTCCAGCCTCCATAAAATAAACCTCTAACCATGCTCCGGCTTGCGGCATTAATCCTAATTCAGAGTCGCCCCCACGGAAGGGGCGGGGCCTCCGCGGCCTCTCAGCTTCTCTTCGCGTCCCAATTAGCCATTTAAATGAGAACCACGTTGGGAGTGGAGGTGACGCCACCGTCGTGGCTCCAGGACGGGCCGCGCTTCAGAGTGGCCGCCTGAAGCTGATTAAAACCTTACCTGTCAAAGCCAGTATGGCTGCATCTGAAAATCTTTAATGTAATTAAGAGAAGCACATTATGGGAGGTCAAGCGACTTTCTTTCTGAATTCCGCTTCTAATCTGTCCTCACGCGGATGGAAATTGCCCGCGGAGGGAGTTCATGAAAGCCGCGTGAGCCCGCGCAGGGCCGGGGGCTCTGTGTCTGCGGGGCCGACAGAGCCCCCCGCCTTGCGCCAGGACGCCCGGCGGGAGGCTCACGCAGCACCTCTCTCAGCGCGCGGGGGTCCAGGATCAGGGCAGAGCGGGGTCTGCACGGCTCCTTGCTTATCGCGCGGGGGGGTCTGTGGCCCGGCCGGCTGCCGGGGCGAGTGGAGCCGGCGCCGGCCCTCGTCACCTTTCACTCAAGGCCTCCTGATTAGCATCAGGCTTGAGCTCCCTCCCATGCAGATCCCCCAAGGGGCCGGCGCTCTTGGTCCCCCGGGGGGCCCCCCGGCTGTCCAGCCTCTGACCCCAGATCAGTCGCAGGCGGATCTGCGCACGACCCCGGGGGCCCTGGCCATTGCCCTGGGGTCCCTCTGGGGCCCGTGGGTTCCTGGTGCCTGAAGTCCACCTCTCTCGGTGCGCTGCAGGGTGTCCCTGCTCTGGGAGACCCCCCACCCCCACCCCGGCCCCCGGGAATGTTAATGGAAGGACATGGCCTTTGGAGATGACTTAATGCTTCGCTGTGTGTTCTAGCCCGAGGGTGCTGTTGACAGAAGGCAGAGTTTTTCTCCTCGGGTTGCTGTGTCCCTCTTTGTTTCTGGGCATTGCATTTGTGTACATTAGCAGAGGTATCTGTGTTTGAAAAAGGATTACATCTGTCAGAATGTTGCCACTTAAGATTTGCCCCCTTCCTTGGAGACTGACGTGAGAACAAGGAGCACATTGCGTCTTCACAGGGTCCTGGTACGAGAAGTTTCCAAGCCAGACAGGCCTTCTTCCCAACTCCCTCTTCCTAGCTCCAGTACGGGCAGAATCCATCAGGGCTGTGAGAAGAGTTTCGGTCTCCAAGTCTGGAACTGTCTCCAGTACTCCATGGAAAAGACTGGGTGTCTCCTGGGTGAGGTCGTGCTTATTATGAGTTATTTGGAACACAATGGACAATCTAGGCCAAGTCGAAATACACAGCCAAGATTCAGAAGCATCCCACAGTGTCTGAGAAGATCCAGGCCTGGCCCCAAAGCGTCTGAACAGGAGTCCAGGCTCTTCTGATACGCGATTTGTGTGGGGAGGTGGCAGGTGCAGTGTGTGTGTGGGGGGGGGCGGAATGTCGAGGGACAAGGCGTTTATTAAAAGGGCCTCTAGAGAAATTTCCCCGGGCTTAGGGAATTTTTAGGCATTGCCCCACAGGAGAAATGGAAGAGATGGGTGAGAGGGAAGATGAGTGGAAAACAGCCCGAGAGGAGTTCCAAGTCACAGCAGGGCACCAGGAACGTCATTTTCCAGAGGTCTTTTCCTGCTGTGTCGTTTTCTTACCCATGAAGAGCCCCCTCGTCTTAGCTTGTCCCTCCGCCATTTCTCACCCGTAACAGGAAGGGCGGTGTTTTTAGAGAACACGACGGGTGTCCAGGTGATAGCGGCCCGTAGGCCGTGGCCAGGGAAGCTGCCGCTGTCCCCGGCCTCCCTGGGAGGCCATGTGTTTCTCCCAGTCACAAGTTCACAGGTAAAAGTGAAAAGTTACTCCGGGCTTCTCTTCCGAAGAAAGCTGTCTGCTCGCCATGGCAACCTTTTCCTGGGGTCTCCGGCTGTCAAGAATGGGGTGCAAAGTTCACAGAACTCAGCTTTGTGCTCTCCTCTCTTCCTGCCCTTTTTTTTTTTCCTGTTTGAAGGGATGGAGGCTGGTTTGCAGCACCATTTAAAGTGAAGATGCCAAATGAAAAGTTCCTCGTTTTAAGTTGGTGCTTATACAAAGCTGCTTTGTGGTTTTTTTCGGCCTGTCAGACTTGTCAGGCCTAGTAAGAAAAAGTATATTGTTTCCAGCACTTGGATTCCTTTCTCCCTGACATCTGCCACTCTGTAAAGATGATAAATTCCTGCCTCATTAGCCAAGGGTGTGGGATTACAGGCTGACAACACATTAATCACCAGCCTCTGTGGCAGGCTGACTAGCAATAGGCATTGTTAACAAAACTTTTCTAATATGTCACTCTTCTCTATGACAGCCTGTAATCAATCATTGTGATTGACGGCGCTGATAGATTACACTATTTATACTTTGTGTAATGAAAGATAGTGTTTCCACCTACTGTCATTTCTAGGCTAGTGGTGGAGGATCAGTGAATAGAAACAAACATCACAACAGGGCAAGTCCTCACACCCCCAAAATATCCACAGAAATACCCCACCTTCCCAAGTCCCCGGCCCGGCCTCCACATTCGGACATGAGAAAGACAGCACGGCGGTACTCTGGAAGATACTCTGGGACGGGGGGTACTGGCGGGGGACCCTGGGAAGTGTCTGGGACTGTCACGGAGAGATCTCTTTGTGACCGATAGGATCCGCGGTACTGAGGGGTCAGGTTTGCACAGGTCGAAGACTCCCCTAGAAGCCCCTCTCTTGTCCTCGTCAGCTGCCGTGTGTGCCGCCGAGCAGTCGGCTCCTCCTCCCCTGCCAGATGAGAGATGATTTAGATGTTGATAAAATATTTGTTCTTTCCTGGCTCCGAGGGCAAATATTATCCTTGTTTCCCATAATCATACAGCGCTGCAAAAGTCAACAGCACCCGGAGCGAGAACAGAACCAATACTTGGAGAGAAGCCCTTAGCCCGGACTTGCTTTTCCCTCTCCGAAGCTCAGAAAAATTGCGAATAGGATAAGAATGAGTGAATCAGGGGAGCTAAAATGTTTTCTGACTCTCCCGTACGGGGTACTTTTCGAGGGTCCTTTTGGTAATTTTTATTTTGGTCTGGAAAGAAGTCATGAAGGATCCAGGCTATTTTTGACTTGACTGAAGGTGTAATTTCAACAGAGTGGCAAGAGAGGGTGATCCGTGGACTGGCCTCCCTAGGGGGTGAGTGCCGTCCTTGGTGGTGGCGCCAGTCTACAGCCAGTTGAGACACATGCCTGTTTTAATGGACCCTTTCTCAATGATTACTTTATCTCCCTTGCTGTGGATTAAGCACAGGAAAATTCTCCTTTATTAGTTCTTTAAGATTCGTAGATGTAAATGGCATTTGCCTCTTTAGTCCAGGCATAGGTCTGTGATTCCCAGCCTTCTCATTACGTGGGCGTTCGGTCTCCATGTCTCTGAATGTATCTGAGGATTGCAAGGTGGATGGGCGGGGTCGGGGGCGGCGGGGAGAAAGGAAGCAAGGAATCGTCCTTCTCCTGAATGTTGTGGCGTTGGTAGGCATTCGACACTCCATGTTGCCCTGCCAGTTGGCAAAGCAAAAGGAACCTGAGACCTACCCCCAGTGAAACTGCTTTAGACGAGGGTGAGGCGGGAGGAGGCGTGGGGAGCCAACGGAGCTAAACTTTAATCTCTCTGTGAAGTTTGAGTGAGCCCAGGATGATTAATGAGAGAGCAGACCATCTGATTAAGCCCCTCCGTGTCATAGGACATGATTAGTAGGTGACAGAGACGGTAACAGTATCCAGCCAAACCCTTGTTTCTTTCACAGCTCCGGCTGTTATATGATTAATGTCCCCAAGGGCTATCTTGGGGTCAGGCAGGGGAACCTGTCAGAACAGGTGGAAGTGACAAAATGGGCAGAAACTCCTTAGGGGGGACGGGAGCGGTGAGGGAGAGAATGGAGGGGGGCAGGGCGGCCAGATGGAGCCTGCGACCTTTCTCTGATCCGAGCAGGCTCAGAGAGCATCACGGGAATGGAAACGAGGAAGAATCACAAAACTGCAGGTGCTTCCCAGGTCCTGGGTGCAGCAAGTCCTGCCAGCTTGGACGTGCAGACAGCACAGGGTGATACGACGAATTACCCCTGGCGGTTGTGTGCTGGGATGGGATGGCCTGGGGTCCCTGTGGTCCCCAGGGGCACTAATGGGATGCCCTCGTGTGTGCCTGTGTGAGCATGTGTGTTCCTTCAGATGCACTGGAACAGGTCCTCACTGTGCCAGGGGGATTAAGGGCGACTCAAACAGGTAGAGCGGTCACTTCAAGTTCCTGCTTTCCGGGACCAGTACCTATAGACTATCTCGAATGTCTTCCTTAGAAAAGATAATGTGGAGGGTTAAAATGGATTCATAGAATTATAGCTTTTAAGAGCCGAAGTGAACTGGTCAGGTCACCCAGATTACAGGTGAAGAAACTGAGGCTCAGAGAAGGTAGGTAACTTGTCTGGTAGAAGTCAGGACTAGGACCCCAGTCGCCTTATTCCCAGTTTCATATAACAACCCCTCGGTGAATCTGTTTCTGTTTCTTTTAAAATTATTATTATAAAATGTGATCCTCAAGGTCAAAGATTCAAACCCCAGTTGAAGTAGAGTCTCACTGAGTACCCTTGGGACAAGCAGTCTTCTCGGATGTCCTCTCTGAGAGAAAGGCTGGGCTCCTAAGGCAGCCATTTCGATTGATGTGATTCGTGATGGTGGCCATTTTGACTAAAAGAAAAACTGGATTTTGTTGAAGTTCACATTGCACGACTTGCTTCTCTACTCACACTTTTAATATTCTCTCTGTTCATGATCCACATTGGAGAGTCATTCCAGGGCTGGAATGGGGTCTGCTAGAACTTTTTTTTTTTAGTCTTTAAAATTTTTTTTTAAATTTTTTCAGTGATCCAAGATTCATTGTTTATGCACCACACCCAGTGCTCCATGCAATACGTGCCCTCCTTAATACCCACCACTAGGCTCTCCCATCTTCCATCCCCTTCCCTTCCATATCCTTCAGTTTGTTTCTCAGAGTCCACAGTCTCTTATGGTTTGTCTCCCCCTCTGATTTACCCAATTCACTTTTCCTTTCCTTCTCCTAGAGTCCTCCATTTTATTCCTTTTGTTCCACAAGTAAGCGAAACCATATGATAATTGACTTTCTCTGCTTGACTTATTTCACTCAGCATAATCTCCTCCAGACCCGTCCATGTGGATACAGAAGTTGGGTATCCATCCTTTCTGATGGCTGCGTAATATTCCATTGTATATATGGACCACATCTTCTTTATCCATCTTCAACCATTTTCTCGAGTTCCTAGATTCCGTCTCTGCTGTACATACCGATCTGATAATTCTTCGTCTTGTGGCCACATAGGAATAATAGTACCCGGGTTAGCACTGGGACTGAGCAGTAACCAGCTCCCTGCATCTGCTTGATCTCCAGTGTATGAGTTTCCAAACTGGAAATCTTTTTAAGTAGGAAATAGATCACCTTTCAGTATAAAAGGTTTGTCCATGCAAACTTAACAGTCAGAGACGGTCTCAAATGAGTCACAGACATAATAGTAAAACCACGTTCAGTGTCATGATCACAGAGGGAGAAGGAAGGATAGAGGTTATATTGGATTTTACTGGATTATGTCAGCAAGAGAGTGGTTGGATAAGAGACCCAACCAAATCACGTTAATGCGTCCATCTCCATGAAGTGGTTACGTGGCATTTTTATGTGGGTTATCCTTAAATACCCTCTTCTCATTGATAGAAAAATCCTATAGGAGATCCACTTCACATGAGTCTTAAGTACAAACCTTGCCGGAGTTAACAGAGACACTGGAGCAGCCTTATGAACGCGTGGCTTAAAAGGAAAACCCTCTTAGAGACAGCTTCTCCCTGGGCTAAGATTTTACCACATCAGTTTGGGGAGGTCAGGTATGGATATATAAATGTTCATTCGTTTTAGAGTTCTGATATTTGATTTATGCCACATATTTCACCCTAGCCTCAGACAGTTTTACCAGGAAAGTCAGAGAGTGACCTGGAGGTCCAGGAGTACTTGTTTGAAGATTGGCCCTTGTGGTCTTTCAGGGAGTCATACAGAAGATTGAGTTACTTCATAGTCAAAGGGAGTCGTCCAAGACCAAACCCATCTATGAACTGATAAAAAGTTTGGGGAACCTGAAAGACGTGGCATGAAATGATGGCCAGATGTTAGTGCAGCATCTAGTATATTGGCAGAAGTTCTATCATGGTGTGGTCTTGATGGTGGAGTCGTGATGTCTTTTAGTATAGAGTGAATCGATATTCTTGGTGAATCATGAACTCCTCATGCCTTGCTCCTATTGCTATATAGGTTGAGATGCCAAAAATTGAACCTCTTATAACCTACAAAAAGAAACCATGTTTTCCCCATGAAGTTGACCCATTCCCTCTGTGTCCACTGCTTTATGGTAGAGACTTCAGGGGATCCATGGTGTTGTGGAGGTGACTCCAGGTTTTGCTGTCGGTTGACCTCAAATATATTTCGGGGTCTCACCAAGATGTAGCGATAAAGTTTGGGAATAATTTTATGAGAGAGGCCACAAGCAAATGTCTACTGATGATGAAGTACTGAAGTTGGTGAATGATGAACATTCATTCATGTAAATTAGGGCAGATTCACATAGTTGGCCTTCTTCTATCATTTCTGGAGTGGAGAGAAGGGGGTTCAGCTAATTACTTCAGAGGGAATGGCATCTCACCTTATGTGAGCCCTGGGAGTGAGCTGGGCTCTGTAAAGTCATCTACCACGTGTTTCAGCAGAGAAATATTTGAGGACCAGTGTATTAGGATGTGGTGTGTTCATTTTATTACCCAACCAGAAGCTGTGACAAATAATTTAACAAAGGACAGCAACTCTTCTGGATGACAGATACTTCCTTCCTTAGAAGCAAAGCAACCTATATTTGAAATTCAAGCAATGCCAACCTATGTTCATTTGAGGCTAATGCATATACAAGATTCAACCCATTCATGAAGAGTGGAGACATATGAGAAGTTTAGGTTACAGGAGGTGTTCACTGACCTTGCCGCAGATGACCACCATTCTGTCACCCCATAGGCTGGATTTCCAAAACCAGGATGTCAAACCTTCTTATCCCCTTTTAGGTGGAAAAACATCACAATCATATCTTTGTCATCCTGTTATTTATTTTTTGGAAGCTTTTTGAAAATGGATTCTTTCTGTGTGTGATTGTTTAAAGAAGCCAGACCAGAAAAATCAGCTTGTGTAAGTAAGGCTTTTTTTTTTTTTTCTTTTTTCTTTTTTGAGTGATTTTCTTCTTGCAGTTTGGAACTGGAGGCCAGTGAAGGCCTCCCTGGTGCCCTGGTAGCTGCAGCCCCTCTTTTAGCATTTTTTCAAAGGGCACAGGCCAATCTGCCCATAATGAGCTTGGAAAGTAAGGATGAAGTTCCTGATAATATGACACAAATTTCTTTACTTTTGCTCCTTATTTCATCTTAATTAGTCCCTGTAGAAAGGATTGATTTTTGAGAGGCTTGTAGTGAACATCTGTTGGTATTCCTGGGGTCACTCTTAGCCTGTCCTGTGTCTGACATTTCTTGTAAAAGAGGAGGCATTTGTTCATATTGACATTAGCTGCCTCTGTGTCTCTCGGTGGTACAGATGGTCTGTGAATAAAGACATCAAGCTAATAGGCAAGATGACAAGCTTCAGGAGAGCTGGGGCTCCTCACACGTAAATGGCAGGGCAGCATAGATTGCTTCTGCTGCTGAGGCTGGGGTCTGGGGGTGGCAAAGCATATGGAATAAGTTAAAAATGAAGAGGGATCCTGGAAAATGACTAGAAATCTCTCCCCGAGACTAGAAGGGCTTATATTATTATTATTATTTTTTATTTTTTTTTTTGGTCGGTACACTATGTCAAGCTTCCAAGGCATGCAGAGTCAGGGGAAAAAGGCAGAAACCGGATATTCTGCCCATTCTGCTACCATACATTTCTCTCCTCTGAATTGGCCATGCAGATACTAATGGAGGCTTGCAAATCTCAGAGGGAGCTATTGTTCTCACTTTCTGGGTGAAGTATGTCCCTGCTCCTCCGTCCATCACAGCTGCTCTCAAGTCCAGAGGCGGGATATTTTCCTCCCACGAATCTGTATTTTCCCAGAGGACCTCCAGGAAAGCAGCACTCTGGAACCCTGTAATTCTGTTCACTGCAGAGGTTCTGGGCTTTCTCCCAAACGCACATCCTAGTTTATTATAATAATCCATCTTGGCTTTGGCACATGTATATTCATCTCCATTTATTTAAGTCCGTTTATATTTTAATCATGAGCTCTCTGGTAGGACGAAGAGGATTTTCGGTTGACTCTTTTGAGTGTGCATTGCCGCAAGTCTGAAGGGCAGCTTCCGGGTTCTGGTGTTGGGTGAACAAGACCTTCACTGGTCCACATTTCTTCATCAGCGTCAGTTGTATGCTTTCAGCTTCTGTCTTCCCAGATGCTGGAATCCTAATCTTTTCTATCCATCCTCGTTATGGTAGCCCCCATGGACTCAATTACATTAGTCGCCTTTCTCGCTTTGTCCTGGACTGTCTTCAGACCTCAACCTCGTTTTTCCCTCCCCCTCCATTTGTGCATGGGTGACATGTCTGTTTGCGTATGTTGATTTTCTTCTACCCTGTCTTGTTTCACGGATGATGTGAGGTGAGGTGGCTAATAAGAATGAAAGCCATAAAACAAAAACAGAACCTTGCCAGCACAAGGGAACACATTTGAAAGGGGATGGTAACCGAGGAAATACTTATCTACAATATGAAGACCAAACAGAACACGCTGTTCCTGGCAGGTCGGTATAGATCAGGATTATTTGGAACTCATACATACCAAGGACTTGAGTCAAGACCAATACCTTATCGTGTAGAGGGAAAAATTAACTATGAGCCTGGGTAGGTAAATAAAAGTATAATTCATTGCTTGCATGATTGCTCTTTCTTTATCTTAGCTGTTAGTCGGTGTTGAGATTCTAGTATGTGATCTTCAACCTGCCCACACATAGACTCTCAATTTGCCAGCTCAAGGAAATTAATTATGGTCTTGGGAGAGTGTTATCTGGGAGGGGGTAAAGAAAGGGAGATACGAAGAAGAAGAGACCAAGGAGAGAACAGAGATGAGTGGAAGGAAGGAGGAAGGAGAGAGGGAGAGCATCCTCTAATTAGCCTGGATAGTGGTGAGATTGATGAGGTGCTCTAGTTAATGAGGCAATTAGCTGGCAGAGGTAGTTGTTCCGTCTTCCCAGAATACCTAAGAGCCCTTGAGGTGCCATTATGAGAAGCCGAATCTGATACTTAAGGAGGAGGGAGAATCGGGTTTCCAAAAGTGTGAGGCCAGGAGCCAGTCAAAACACACTTGCCTGGAATCTGTGTGACGCAGGTCAGATGGGGACATGGCCCTGCCTTTGTTTCTCCGCGGGTGCTGCGTCCTGGCCCCATATTTCAACTCTCTCAACCCCTGACTGTGTTGTCATGAAGTGAACGGAACCTTCTCCCTCACTTCATCCTCTCCTGTCAGGTCTGTACTTTTTCTCTTCCCTTCCTCCTTCCTTTCCTCTCTTCCTCTCCTTTTCTCTCCTCTCCTTTCTTCTCTCCTCTTTGCATTTTTCTTTCCTTTTCATTCCATTTCGTTTTCTTTCTTTTCTGTTTTTTCTTTTGTCTTCTTTTTCTCTTTTCTTTCTTCTTTTTTTCCCCCCTATCCTTCCACCTCTCAGTCACTGTGAGGAGTCATCGCTGCTGCTTCTCCGTTACGGTGAATTCCTCTGAAGTGGGGACCATGTCTCTACCATTAGATTCAGCTCTCCTCTGGAAGGAGTCCGTATCTTTCTTTCAGACTCCAGTCTCCATGATGATGGCAGTCAGTGTCCTTCACATTATTTTAGGAGCTGCTGAAAGGGAGCAAATGATTTCTCTCCTCTTTTCTTCTCTGAATCCCACCGCGGTTTCCATCAAGGGTTCTGTACCTCTTCATTCCACAAATATGTATCGAGACTTGTTATATGCCAGGCATTGTTCACAGAGACTGGGTTCCTGCTCAAGGAGCGTATCTTCTGAAGTGAGGGTGGCAAGAGAGACAGATAATAAGTAAGTAGATAAATAAATATATGTCAAGCAGCATGACATGCATGGGGGGATACAGGGAAGTGATGTTGTTTCATGGAAGGTAATCAAAGGTGGTCTTTCTGAGAAGGTGACATTGGATGGCAGGAACATATAACCATGTGGGCAGGGGAGTGAGAATCCCAAACAGAGGGAGTAGCAAGTACATTTTCTATTCTTGTATCTCCAAAGGAGTGTGTATGACCAGGGGCATTGTCCCGGGGGGGTGGGGGGTGGGCAGAGACACCCGATCGTCCCACATCTCAGAATCTGATGCTCCAACACCTGCCGTGGCAGATTGTCTCCTGTTTGGGCTGGGTCCAGGTTTGGCTGGCATCAGCAGCCGTGGGCACCTCCAGGTGTCTTCCTCTTTGCACCTGTCCATGGAGCCTTTTAGGACTCTCGGACCAGATGGTCTGGGTAAAAATTGTGTCCCTGCCACTTAATACTTTTGTCTTGTTAGAAAAATGATTTAACTTTTTTTGGGTTTCCTCATCTGTAAAATAATTGCCCCTGGCTCAGAGATTAAATGAGTTAATACATGGAAATGCTTAGAATATAGCCTGCCCAGAGTGCATTCTCTACAAATGCTAGCTGCTATTACTATTGTTTTCTTGACTTGTTTTAGCAAATTAAAAAATATATATATTTCCTACATTATAAGGACATTCTCCTCCTCTGGAAGCTGCTCATCCTCTCGCTCACCTGCAAAATGAGGGGTGGATTTGAACATGAACTAGAATGCGAAGGTTTTTTTGTCAGGCCTGCCTTTCTGGATTCTCTTTGGAGCCACACTAGGCATACCCTCACCTGATGGCTGCAGAGCTGAGTCTGTGCTTAGAGACTCTTTCCTCCTCAGGAGTCGCTGTCAGAGGCTAGTCTCTTCTCCAGGTCACAGGTGAAGGCTCTACCACTTTTATGTCTCCTGAATTACCCAGGACAGATCTGAGGAGTGCCCAGATCTGGGTGCTTTACTCTGCGCTGATTGTGGGTTCCAGGAAGATGCAATCCATTCATGCTTTCTAGCTCTCTTCAGTGTGCCTTTTACCGCCTCATGCTGTCTCCGGGCGGGAGCAGCGCAGGACGACGACAGACAGATCTCGGACGTGGAATTCACACACTCTGGTCTAAAATCCTACTGGCTCTGTGCCTTCGGAGAGAGTAATGTTCTTTACATTGTTAAGAGGGTTAATGAGTCAATACAAGCAAAGCACTTGGAAAAAAGTGATGAGTGGTTTACAGGTGGAATCATTGCTATTGTTGTTTGCCGTTATTATTGTTAGTAATATTCTTCCAATGTGTTTTATACATAGAAGAGTTTTAGAATCAGGAAGGTTAGAGTAGAGCCAGCTTCTCTGAAGATAAAGCCTGGAAGCCATTCTTTGCCGAAACGATGGGTATGAGGCGGCATTCTGTTGCATCTGAGAAGGTGCCATCGATACAGGATTCTGGATGGCGGGTGGCGGTGCCTCATGGTGTTGTCCCATGGTCTGCTTAGTTGTTTCAGTTTTCTGTTGCCTCCATGATTATAGGTTTCTTGAGATGCTTTTCCATATTCCAGTGCACCTCAAACTCTGTGTCATGTTTTAGGGCATCCAGCAAATATTTGCAGAATTAGCAACTGGTTGGTTGGATAGATGGGTGGATGGGGAGAATGAGAGATGACCTTCTCTATATTTTTATCACTATTATGATCATGATTATTGACTACCCAAGAGGTGAGAGACTTCGGCTCATTTCTCCCCACCACCACATCTTCTTAATCTTCCTTTAATTCTTGCTTTCCTCGGCCTTTCATCTTCGATTTCCTTCTTGCTTTCCTCTTCTGGTGCCGGTTCTCCCATTATTTCTGGACCCAAACGTGGCCCTCCTTGCCTCCTATTCTCCCTTTTTATCCTCACTACCAAGTACCAGGTACTCCCCAAATCCCTTGGAGGTCCACATCGAGAGCATCCAGTGTGGTGACGCAGGTGAAAGGAGGTGAGACTTGGCTCTCTTCCTCACGTACCTGTTCCCTAGGATGGCCCAGAGTCATGTGCTCAGGTAGCAGGACAATGAGCCCCACCTCCTTCGCTTTGACACCCTGGGCGTCAGTGTTTTGCTAGCAGTCTTTGCCGAGTGTATCATGGCTGAAATCGATGCTGCGGGCACCCATGAAACTCACACCTTTTCTCAGGCAGCCTCTCTCGCTCTACACTTACTGCCCTTTCAATGTCACCGCTATTGAAGAAACAGTGGAGTCCTGTGTCGGGAAGACAGCTAATGCTCTAGTTTGGTAAGTTCTTATCAAAATACCTCTGGCAAGCTATTTGCCTTTGATAAAGAGAATTCTAGTCTTGTTGGTGAAACTCAATAGTAATTACACCAGGCCAAACCCTCAGGATTTAGGCTCCTGTGGGAGTCCTGAGACAGCCCTTCTGGCCACGGAGTAAATGGAGGTTGGGCCAGTGTCCTCAACACTAGCGAGGCTAGGTCGTTTCTTTTCAGAAGTTGATGGCTCCGCATGACTCTGAGAGGCACTCACTCTGGGGGCCTCGGTGTCACCATCTGAAAAGCGAACTTCTATCTTCTGTTATCCTACTCCCTAAATCATCTTCCCAGGTATCAGTGGATAATCACTCTGTGGGTAGATCATAAGCAGCAATGGGGAGCTACCAGGCCCCCATCATTTTCCTCCTGAAAGCAGGAATCTGGGGCCGTATTTTCAGTGGAAAAATTAGTGGCATGACTCTTTATTACTTGTGATATTTCTAGTTAGCTAAGAAGGTCTTTTTAGGAAGTATCTTTCAAATCAGGATGTTAAGCTGGAACTCAAAGGGATTAGAATCTAGTTTTTTTTTTTTTCTGATTCAAATTACCTTTTTTATCTTTAGACCTTCGAAGAAGGCAAGTAAGATCGAATTTCTCTTATTTCCCTCTTCTGTAAACACTTAACTGCTGTTATTCATTTCAGTGACTTACAATAGAAATAGTAAACTGCTTCCACTTAACTTCTTTCCATTAACATATTTGCAGGGGGGTTGAGGTAAGCAGAGGGAAGCTTAGGTAAATATCTTCCTGTTTGGGGCTGTGGGGTGTGTGGGGACAGTTTAGAGAATTTTCATCTTCAGAGGCCCCTGTCTTTACAAACCACAACACTTTGTATTGAAGTTACCTCCTGTTCACCTAAATGCTGATGAAATATGGTTTATGAGGACAGCTTGCTCTGTCTAAAGTATGTGTATTTGGAAGTTATATTTACTAAATAGATTTTGAGTATCTATCTTTACTCACTGTCTCACACCTGCAATGATGAAAGATTCTTTAACAAAAAATGTTCAGCAGGCACCGAGAACTGAGTGGGTACCCAGAGTAAAATCATCTACCATCTGTCAAGGCAGAAAAGCAAAGTAAGCAAAGGGGGCTGGTGGGGGTGGGAAGGTTCGCCACGGGGACAGGTCTCTCGCCTGAGAAGGAGGCTATGGGAGCCGATAGTCTCAGTTTCTGGGTATCGTGCCCGCGTCCAGCTGAGGGTCAGAACTTCAAACAAGCCACCCCAGGGTGGAACAGCACCAGGCCGTGTTTCTGTGAAGAGGACATCTCTGTCCACTTACAGAATATCACCTAGTTTCGTGCGTCCGACTTGTGGGGGTAGTTCCTTCCCTGGCCATTGCCGAGAGAACAAACTCGTAGTCTCGACCGTGTGTCCTAATTCCTTCCTTGAAGGCCGAGGGAAAGGAGGGAGAGTGATAAAGGCCCTATGCTGAGAAGTCACCTTCCTCAGGTGACTATGTCATATGTCCTCAGACGTATGTCCTCAGACAGCCATGGGATGCAATGATGTGCAACGGAGGAGTGTTCAGAAATCCTGGTGGGCTTTGACATCCCTGCTCCCCGAGTGCAAATGGGCAGAGAAAAGGGCTAGCCTTACAAAGGATTGACCCTGAGTTGGAGCACCACGGAAGAAGCTGACTATATGGCTTCTCTGATCTCAAGAATGTTGAAGGTGTTCATGATGGAGCTGGCTTTTTTGTTCACCGCTGATCCAGGAGGGTCTACCTTCTCCCTCCTCCCCACGTTTTAGGCTGAATGTCATTCTCAAGCAACACTCTTGGGTTTTTGTGTTGTTGTTTGTACTCACAGTGGCTGATAATCCATAAGCATTCTCTGTGCATCAACCTCTTTTTTCGCTCCGTGAAAACATTTCTTTGTTCGATGCTCTGTGGCTGTGGGCGTCGTGGAAATGCCCGTAGGAAGCAAGAGGACCGTTGCGAAGAAATAGGAAAAGCAGAGAGGATGCTCATGCGCTGGGCCCGTCCTCCCTGCCTCCACCTGCCAGGTGCGTCTCCCCTGTTCACTGCCTGGCTCCCTCCTCTCTCTAGTCTGTCTTCTGTCTCGGTCTCCTCTGTGTCTCTCCACTTCTGCCCCCGTACTGTTGTCTTTCCATCTTGCGATGTGTCCTGTTCTCCCCGGTGCTCTGGTGCAAGGGATCGCATACGCTGCTGACCAGCCCACCGGAGAGGCTGCTTCTGGTTCAGGCTTTTGTTTGAGGCGTTTAGCTATGGGCAGAGATAAGGAGTTGCATGTGAAAAACCACGAGAGAGCTATGGTTATGACAGGCTCTCCGCATGAAATAAGAAAAGAATGATTTCAGGCAAAAGGCTCTCAGCATTCTTCCTGATTCCATTGCCAACCAAAAACCACCCGAAGCAGATTGTGCAGAAAGTAGGGTACTCTTCAGATCAGGTACCTGCCTAAATGTTTCCCTGAAATTGAGCCTGGGAAGCAGATTCTGACTTTTCAGGCTACTTGCTCGTAAAGCCAACCACATGGATACGCAGTTGTTTGCTCACAGAGGAAATGCCAAAAGGATGCTCGCTGTGCAGCCATTACGAACACTGACATTTGTCGAGGAGAACCTCAGGATTCCGTGTACCTGCTTCACCACTGTGGCTTGTACTGGTGCGAATATAGTCGTCTTTCTTCATGTCGGTGTTGCTAAACAATCCTAAGTGTGTGACCTTGTTCTCTGAAACTGAATGCTGTCTCAAAAATACATGTGAATCTGTACACACACACACACACCACCACCACCACCACCATCACCCCCCCCTGCTCTACTTAACTACTTCGCGTTTCACCAACCTGTAGACTCGCTAACACCTGCCATTCTTGCATGGAGCACCCTGGCTGATGGAGTGTCACCCTACGTCTACACAGCGGGCAGCCTCTCTGCTCACTCAGCCAGGCACTTCTAGTCTCACCAGGTGAACTGTGTATTTACCAAGAGTCAGTTGAATCTGTTCCCAAACCTGGTTATGTTTATATTACAATAATGCAGTTTAATTAACTGTTATACAACTGATGAAATGTGGGCGTGCACAGGATTTTTTTCTTTCCACGAAAACTAAGATGTAAGACTGGATGAGGTTTGATTTAAAAATGTATATAATCAATTAAGTGTGGACAAGGCAGCTGTAAAAACTCAAAAGAAAAAAAAAACCCATAAAATTCTAGAAGGAGTCAATACTCAGATTGCCTTGCAAGAGTTTTTAAGTTCTATTACCCCTTTAAAGAAAACAAAACAGGAAAATTTAGAAGCTTATGATGAGAGTGGTTTGTATAAGAGAGTCCATGATAACATGGGGGAGGAAAAATAATTTTCCCTCCAACCTTCTAGGTTCTTGGCTGAGATACGCTGCTATCAAAACAAACAAACCGATTACTAGAACAACAAAGGAAGTTTAATAACATGTGTACCTTCTTAATACTTGGGAGATACCCAGGAAAACTGAGTAACCGTCCCCCAGGGCCCCTGAGGCCCCAAGCCACCACCTTAAATTCCATCTCCGGTTAAGGATAAGAGGTGTTGGAGGTGGGAGGGGGAATGAGACCAGTTATAACGGGAGGTGATCAGCAAAAGCACGGTAAACAAGGGTAAGGTTGTGGTGCAGATTTAAGCCCCTGCCTTCTGTGTTAGTGAGAGTTTCTAGAGATTTAGTCATTCGTCTCTTCTGGTACCGAGAGAGAGAAACCTTCACAATTGGAGATTTTCCTTATAAATGTAAATGTCTCTTACAAACGGGTCGCTTGTTGGTTTTTAGAGCTTCTCCCTTGCGTGTTGGGTTTTAAAAATAATCAGGGTATTTTTGTTTGTTTATTTGTTTTTTAGATTCCACATGTTTTAAGTGATAGCATCGGGTATTTGTCTTTCTCTGTCTGACGTATTTCACTTAGCATGTACCTGAAACTAATATAACATTGTCTGTCAACTCAACTTCAGGAATACATGAAAAATAATAATCAGTGTAAAATCATCCTTATGCCAAAGAGGCATGTTTTGGGCTGACAAATTCTGCTCCCCTTCCTAAAGGCCTGGGCGTGCAACAGGAGATTGGCAAATCAGTTTGATTCCATGATTTAAATTAAAATAAAATGTTTACGTACAGGGATAGCATTTTAACCAACTTTTTCTGTGTTTTTTTTGTTTCGTTTTGTTTTTGTTTTTTATTGTCTAACCAACTATGAGCTCAGAGCACAGTCACGCTGCTCTAATCCTTGCCTGTGAAACTGAAGTCAGGCAGTTGTATTGGGCCATAGAGCTCTGGGTCTAGATAGTAATGGGAAAAGCAGACATTTTCTTGGAGGTTGTGTATAGAGCAGAATGAGAGTTTCCAAAATCCTGGGACACCTCCAAAGTCTGCCCTTGAGTTCCTGCTTCCGTGCGCACTGCTGGCGTCCAGTCTCCAGGGCAGCCCAGGTGGACGACAGGCGGGTGTCGTGTGGATGGGGACAAGGGAGAGCAGGACTTTAACGTTCCGGCAGCGCTCCCAGGTCAGGAGAGTTGGAGGTGGCTGTGAGCTGGTGCAGGAATCTGGACCCTTACGTCAGCCCAGGCGGTTGTCTCGTCAGCAAAGAGCACTCCCTATTGCAGAAATTAAAAGCAAACTTTGCTTTTGACTCAGAGAATGTGTGGGAAGTAGTAGTTCAGTGAGAGAGACCAGGTGCCACATGAGCTCAAAGTCAAGCCATCCCTTTGGCTTTACTCATGGATACAATTGATATTTATGTTCCCTGATGTGAAAAAAAGTACCCTGAGAGTCATCCCTGAGGTTTACCCCTCTATGAAGATGCTCAAAGATTCTAGAATGGCCGTGGAACATTCTCTGCTGATAGCACTCCCCTGAGTACAAGGCGGGGGCTTTGTGTTGTGGACACGATTTCCCTTGGTCTCCTCCCGAGCCTGACAGGGAGGTGCCCATTAGTGACCCATCACTCTTAGGTAGGACGTTCTCCATACAACGTGAATTAGCCGGCTGGAGACCCTCCTGTCTGTATTGCGAGGAATGTCTTCTGTATCTTCACATCTGTGAAGGATACCAATGGAGTCCAACTGGAGGCTCACACGCCCTGAGTCAAATAAACCTTCTGTTGCAAGTAAGAGAATGAGAAATAACTTAAATACGATTTTTAAAATATGGATGGTTCTCTGTCTTTAGCACAATCAGGCATCCCCTATGGAGGATCACTATCTTCTCAGAAATCATTCCAGTCTTCTGCTTAACCACCCCAGCTGGTGCCAGTGCTACCCACGTCACAGACGGACCCTTGTCTGGGCTGGTGCTTTCCATTATTGTCATTCAGTTCTGGGCTGACCTCCCTTTGTGTTGCTCAAGCTCCCAGCTTGGCCACGGGATATTCCTCCATCCCGGAATATCATCCACCCCTCAGCCTGCCAGGACTCTTGCCTGCTCAGGCCTCCCCCCAGACTTTGCTCTCCTCCTCAAGCCATGCCCATTTCCAGTGGGCAAAATACTATTTGTAGCTGCCACTGCAAAGTGGTTTAGAGACTTAACTCTTGTCTCCTAAAATAGCCCCTGTGTTCGAGGGATCTCGAAGCGGAGTTCCTTGGGCATATGGTTTTCAGCTGTGCCCCTCTCTCCCTAGGGGACGTAGGCACCACCCTGCTTGGCTGGGTGACGATGGGTCTTCAGCACTCCCCAGAACCACTCTTCTTCCCTCCCTCTAGTCCTGTTGTTAGACCGGGCATGTTATTGACTTCTGTCCTAAAGTCAGAGCACCGTCCAGTACAGTGCCCCACACTCCTGCTCCTCACCATCTGGTGTCTGTTTCTCTTCCTCCCCCACCACTCACTCCTACACACACACACGCACACACACACACACACACACACACTGCCTGCAAATGATGTGAGAAATGTTTTAGTGGGAAGTAATCTAAAGTAGAAGGTAACGGTAGAGCCTCTTTACCAGACTTCCTGGCTTTTCAACTTACTAGCTTCATGATCCTGGGGGAATTATTTCACCTCTCTGATTTCAGTTTTGTCATATGTAAAATGGGATAATTGTACCTACCTCATAAGATTAGGAATAAGTGAGTTAGTGTCTGTACTTTGAACAGTGCCTGGCAAACGATGGGAACTTGATAAACTATCATCTGTATATCTGAACAGCAGCTACTGATGAAGCTGAAATTATTTTTTCCATGACATTTCTCAGAACTATTATGAACCAGTAGATGAAAAAAAAACACAGGGTTCAGGAGGACTAATCAGCTTCAAACCCAACATCCCCGGAGATTCATCCAGGATACTTTTTCTCAAAACACTTTTAGCCATAAGTATTTGTAAATGATGACATATTTCTAACCCATCCAGCTATGGATAACCAAACCCATCTGGGCAGAACCTCATCTTTGTTACTGAGTAATTTTTGTATTTTTATAATGTCGTAGAATTATTTGTATCTTGCAATTTTAATTGTGGTTTGATAGCAGGATCTGATAACTTGTAAATAGAGACTGATCATTTGTTAGCCTAGGTTTTGATAAGTTAACTTTGTTAAAAAAAAAAAGAATCTCTGGGTCAGAAGCTGCTGTTCAGTGAAACTAAGCCAGACTAGGTTTTCCCTTGTGTGTCACTCAGGGGTATATTGTTTCTCGGTAGACAGTTTGCATGACTATTGTAATAACCTTGCCTGTCTCCCTGCCTCCTGCCTCTGCCCAGCCTCACCAACCTCGTCCAATACAAATGGAGTAAACTTCCCATGGCATTGCTTTGATCACGTCTTTTTCTGGTACGCAGAAAGGCTGTTAGGACCACTCCTTTGCCTACTAAAGATCCTACTCACCATCCGGAAAAACCTAGTGGGGCAGGGAGCCTCATTTTCCATTGGCCCCTCATAATGTGCCTCTGCCAAGTCAAACTGCCTGCTTGTCACAAATGCTCTCTGCTGTGCTCTCTGCCCTTCTCACCCCCATCCACCCACTTTTCCAAAGTGTCCTCCTAACCAGCATGCCACAGTCCTATTCATCTGTCAAGACTCAGAGTAAAGCTGCTTCCCCCATGAATCTTCCCCTAATTCCGCTCAAATATAAGCCCCCCCTTCATCTCCCATCATGTGTGTATCCTATATCGTTTGTACTGGTGGGTATAAGATCTCTTCGATGGATATTTTTATGCTGAAATCCTGTACATATGTCTAATGATCACTTTAAGACAAATTCTTGGAAATATTTAAAGTCTTAGTGAATACTGCCAAATTGTCTTTTAGACAATATCAATCTGCTTATTCGCTATCGTCTGTGTATCAAAGCGAATCTCCCCCCTACTCTTTTTTAACTGGGGTATTATTTTTCCCCCTACGTACAACTATTTTGATAAGTTTAAAAAAGAAAAAATCCCTTTCATTTTATTTCATGTTGCATTGATCTAATTTCCAGTAAGGTTGAACATTTCAAAGATGCATTGATTAACCAGGCAGATTCTCTTTGAATTGTCTGTTGACAGGGCACTTGACACTTTGTATCGTCGTATTTCTGTGAACTCACCAGCTACCAAGGATTCATAGGATAAACAGCTCTACTTTCGGCCTCAGCCACTGTGCCTAGCACTTGGTGGGTCCACAGCAAACACTTGTTGAATATATATATGGCGGATGATTGTTAGTGTGCCACACTTTGTAAAAATGTAGAATCTAGTTAAATCTCAATTCAACACACAAATCTGGAAGGCAGCACTGAGTGTGATCCCAGCAGTTAGTCCTCCTTGCCACAGGCTCCATCTGTGAGGTGGGTTAGGGGGTTGGGGGGCAAGGTTAGGTTTGCAAACGCTGAAGTAGGGAATAGAGGCCAGTCCATGACTCTGGAACACAGTGTGCTCTCTTGTTCATACTTTTGGACCTCGCCAAACTAGGACTTGCCATCTCTGAGCCCAAGAAGCAGGAAAGGCAAGGCAGAGCAGAATTCTGTTTGGAGACACGACTGATTTCAGCTGGGAAGGTAGGGTGGCAAATTCGGGGATGGATGCCTGGCCATGAGGACCGAGTCTTCTTAGATGTCAACTTGTAGAAGATGAAATCCAGTAAAAGCCAGTTTTTTTTTCTGGCATTCTATCAAGGAGAGCATTTTTTATAACATCATATTGGTTCAAGTGACCCTAAGGCACTGCAAGGTGATGTTCAGGATCATGCCGGAGTCAAGGTCCTGTAGATTATATTATCATTCTTTTGGAAATTGGAGATTGTGGCACATGTGGTATTTTCTATTCACCAGGACACCCGAGTAACCAAACGCCGAGATTTCTACAGAGTGGAAACATTTTGTGAGTGTGCGTGTGTATGTAAGTGAGCACAGGAGTGTGAGCATTGGAGCTGGTGGTAGAACAATGAGTTGGAGTCAAGGCGGGGCGGGAAACTTCGGGAGTCTTGACCTTTCAGCAGGATTCTCAGATTTCACCAGAGACCAGCACCTTCTAAGGCTGACTTAACTTTGGAAAGGTTTGGTTGAAGCAAGGGAAGTAAGGAAACCAAGACCTCTTCAGCTCTATGCTGAAGTGTTACTCAATCTCATTTCATGAAGAAAATAAGGGGTTGGGTTATTTTTATTGCTTTTTTGGTTAAGTAAATAAAGCAGTAAGTGGTTTCTTCCTTGTGCGCAGGTAGCACACCCTGCCACCCTGGATCCTGCTGACAGATAATCGCCTGACAGTCGGCTCTTTGATGTTAAGCTTCACTTAGGCAGAAAGTTTCCCTGCGCCTCTGGAGCGGTGCCGGGTGGTCCCGTCTGTTCTCCTCCCCAGGAGCCTTGCCCAGGAAACCAGGGCACCCAAGGGCCCCCGAGGGCGGGGGCGGTGGGGGATGGGGTCAGCCCAGCCCAGGCCACTCTCCCAAGTGCAGAGAACAAGGAGGAGCCCCCAAACTCAGCTTAAAACAAACAAGGGCTACATTAAAAAGAATGTTAAATACAGATCAGCTGCTGGGCTTCTGACAGCAGATTTAATCCTTCCCTCCGCTCACCTGATGGAGCTTCGCCTGCAGGGTTTGCATCAATTATCTGTCGACGTGTGGAAAATGATTGACGAGCTGCCCGCGGCACTGGAGCACACTTTGTCAACCACTCATCATTTATACATCTTCTCTCTGCCAGAACAAAAGATAGGACAGCCCCACGCTGCAGTTGGGGATGGGAAGGGGGGCGGAGATGAGAATAGGAGGTGAGGGAGGCAAGTCAGGAAACTACTGGGTGCCTCTCGGGATGAGCGGGGGTGACGAGGCCCACAGCGCTCGACTCCAGGCTGTCTGGTCAGCTGGCCCTGCCCTTGCCGTGAGCTCTGGTGTGGCCCAAACTCTTGTACCATCCCTTCCAGAAGGGGCTGGGGGGATCGAGGCACTGCGTGCTTTTTTAATTACAGCACCATCTCAGGGGGTTGACCACTGTCGTCACAGCAGCTGCTGACCCTTTGCTTTAGTCAACCAGTCGGAGGCAGGGTTTGTAACCATCCCTGACAGAGAGGAGTCACGGCTGGTGGACCCAGCCTCTGAGAGAGTGTCAGGGGGAGCTGTCTGGAGGAAATTGGCCTGTCTGATGATGGTGGGACTGAACAGTGAGATTCATGGTTTTATAGACAAACCTTGTTCACAAGGCTGAAGCGAGGCCCCAGTGTTTGTACTCACACTGGGATAAAAGGTGGACGGTGATGCTGGCTCCTTAATCGCGAGTCACCGGTGGCCTTGCTCTTAGGACTCAAACCTGTGCTAAGACGGGAACAGGATTTCAGCTCACAAAGGTCTCTCAGTCTCTTTCCTAGCGACACCATTATAGCCACAAACCCAGGTGATGACCTAACAATCATTTCTGGGCAGTAACTGCTGAAAATAGCAATTCTATTATGGGCTGATCTCTATTAATTCACTCTCTATTAAAGGCATCCCATTTATTGATTTTTTTTCTTTGAAAGAGAGGGTACTGACAAATATAAAGTCAAGTGGCCTAGTTGTATAATTTGAGTGAGAGGCCCTGCAGATTCCTTGGTAGTTGGTTAGGGGTAGAAAGGAATTAAGGTAGAAAACTTCAACTTTATAATATAATATGATTCTCCTCCAATAAAATTTGATATACTACTTATAAATCATTAAGTGATACAGAAGCATGAAAAATGAACATAGCTATTGAGTAAATTCTAAAAGCAAGGAATAGAAAACTATGAGGCAAAATCATGTCAGAAAAGAGGTGACCAAACATAATGATGAAATGGAAGAAAAATTAGAAGACTGAAGGCACCAAACCCGGGAGAATAATTCAATGGCCTTTAAAGGTCATAAAATGTGGTTTTGAACCCTTGCATAGGTTTTTGGTGATACCATTGGGTTAACGGTTATCTCCAGCTGTGCCTCAATGGTTGGAGCTTGAAATAACAGTAACAGGTAGACAGTCATCATGACATCAGGCATTTCATGGAACCTTTGTGAGCATGAATCACCCATACAGAGGGGCCTTCTTGGCCCAGTGGACAAGGGTGGTCACTGAAGACCCCACATTTTCCTCAAATGTTCCAGTGAAGGTGGGCCATCCACGCTGATGGCTCTAGCTGATGGGGCCGTTGCCTTGGGTGAGAGAAAGCCCTTAGAGCCTTCCTCTAATCCTGAAATTATAAACTAAAGAGCAATTACTGTAAAATCCAAGAATCAAGGATAGGCACTCTCTCTTTGACACAGATCCATAAACTGTAGAGTGACCATACCGGCTGAGTACATATCTATGATTCCTTTGAGGTGTATTATATTTTAGATTTAAATGGTTGCCTCATGTAACACAATGATGGAGTTTTTACATTTTTGTGTGTTTTGATAACCCTCAAGGCTTCTGCCTTGGTAGATGGTTACCTACTTGGTATTAAAAGTTTTGAAAGATATTTGTATGAGTTTCCTCAAATATATGAGGCTATTATAACAAAGTCACCCCAACTGGGTGACTTAAACCAGAGGAATTTATTGTCATACCGTTCTGGAGGCTTAAAGTCCTCTATCAGGGTATCAGCGGGGTCAGTTTCTTCTGAGGGTGGTGAAGAAGAACCTGTTTCATTCCTCTCTCTTAGCTTCTGGTAACCTCTGGTGTTCCTTAACTTAAAGATGGCAGTCTCCCTGTGTCTTTATATGGTCTTCCTTCAGGGGATATCTTGTCTCTGTATTCAAATTTCCCCTTTTTATAAGGACATATTGAATTAGGGCCCACCTTAATGACTTCATCTTAAGTTGATTATCTGCAAAAATCCTCCCCAAGTAAGGTCACATTCACAGGTACTGGGGGTTAGGACAAAATATCTTTTTGGGGAATGACAGTGTTACCCAGGGACTGTCATGTGAGGGATCATACCTTGGATATTTCCATCCCACATTGTGCTTCACCTCTTGAGTTTAAGGTTTAGATTTCTAAGATTTCTATCTTAGAATGAGTAAGGCTTTAACTCTGAACTTTTGTGAAAAAAGGAGGTATTTTTAAATATGAAATTTACAGTTTTACTAGGAAAAGACTAATTTTCCGGTCACGAAGTGAATGAATTAACTCCAGAGGCATCAGAAAAATGGGTTCCTTTCAAAAAATGTATCATGTAATCTCTGAATTTGGACGTCTATAAGGAATCTTCTGTTTAGGAATGACACCTTGGGGAAAAGAATCCTGTGCTAATTTTGTTTTTGAGGAAATCTGTGCCTTGGGTGGGTGTTTATTTTCTTGTGACACCTGCCACTTGGGGGGAAGAAATCCTCTGTGGAAACCTTATATTGGAAAATTATAAAACTGGCTCAATATTGTCTGAATTATCAAGTTCAAAGACTGATACAGAAGGGATATTCACCATCATAAGTAGACTATGGTTTAGTACGTGCACATGACTGAGTGTTGAGTTAGTAAGGAGGGACCTTTTATGTTATCTGTTCCAGATATGTATCTTTGATTTACAAACAGGTGAACTTTTTACATTTTTAAAAAAATAACAAAGCAAAAATTGGCTATATTTCATAAAAAATAACTTGTTCAAGAAATACAGAGATATAGAAAATTTAAGGATAAACGCGTATTTATGTAAAATGGAAGATGTGATGAACATTTTTATCCTTAAACTTTCTATATCTGTATATGTTTTGGAAAGTTTTTATCAAATATAGTCCATTTTTATTTTTTAAAACCATATGGCAGATCATGTAAGAGACCAGACTGAAGTGAACCAGGCATCTCAAGAGCTTGAGATCGTAGTCCCCTGAGGGATAAAGCCAAGGACCCCTGCATGTCAGGCCCCCACCCAGAGACAGCGATCTGTCTCTCAGAGGAAGGTTGTGAAATTTGAGGAGGATCCGGGAAGCAAAACCAAAGAGCTACCCTCAGCGATGCCTGGCTCATGTTCTGCACAGTCAAATAAATCCCTTTTCACTTTGTCTTCTGAGGCCCTTACACCATACTACTCCTGTCTCCACACCTTTGTGTATGCTGTTGCCTCCCTTTGGAAGGTCCATCTCTGCTGCTCTGAGTTAATCACTACTGATCCTTTGAGTTCCTGTTCAGATTTCAAGCCTGTGGAAAGTCTTCTTGGACATTTCCATCGTATACTGACTGTTTCTTAAGCTAAAACCCTTAGTTACTATAATCTACTTGGATGCTTGTTTCATATCAACCATTTCTGTCTCAGGTCAGCGACGGAAGATATCTTTACGCTAGACAACGTCTAATTTACATTGCCTTGGCTATAAAAAATGTTGAATAACTGATCTCACTTAATAGAGTTACTTAACGATAGCCCCCATTTATTCACCAAGATGAGGGCAAACCACACTTTTCCATCGCTCATGCAGGTTAGAACAGAAGGGAAGGGTCTAGGGGAAGAACTTAAGGTGGATGGAATTTGCAGATGGAATGCTATTTACTTGGTCAGATTTTCCAGCAGTGTTGGCATTATTTCCCTGAAGAGGATTAAAAGCAAAAAAGATCCTCCTGTCTTCCTGTGCGTTAGTAGAAGTGATGAGATGTGCTCTAGCTGAGTCCTTGTTCTGTGCAACGGAGTTTATGCCATGGGCAAGTCACACAGTGATATGCTCAACAGTGACAGAAGCCCATAATAACAACAACAAAAACGACAAAGTGCGTCTATTTTAAAACTACTGTTTTGAAAAACAAGTTCAGTCCCTGTATCAATAAAACTAAACTTGGACCTGGGGAAGAGTGGAGGGCTATGCTGGGCTTCTGATGAGGTTGTGTGTCCCTTTAAGAGATTTGATCAGAGACATTGGCCAGGGTCCCTGGGGATGGTGATTCTAAAGTTAGGAGCAGGAGGAAGAACTGGGGAGTGGTGAGAACTAAATTAGGAGAATGTTTTGGGAAGATTGTAATTTCAAGAATAGCCCACAGGAGTTGTGTGGTATTGCCTCCTGCAACTGTAGACATTTTTCACTTTATAATTCCCTGTTTAAACCTGGACAACTTTAATTTGGGATTAAAAAATGATGGCTGAAATGCAGAGCAGTGTTCTAATGATGAAGGGCTGCAATTTACAGACCAATTAGAATGGCATTTATTTTCATTCTGCAGCAACTTCTCTCCCCCTAGTGCACCCTTCAGTAACAGGAAAATGGATTCCTGGGTCCATGGCTGGTTTTCTGGAGCTGACAGCTGCCATATGCCCTGGGTTGGGAGACTGGGGACAGGTTCCAGGCAGCTTCCAGAGAGCCACCCCATGCATTCTGCCCATTCTTTAGAGCCACTCTCGCTGCAAAACAATGCCATTTAACTTCAAGCTCTGACACCTTGCCTATTTCTATTTCATTATAAATAAACCTACCGCTTTGCTCCCCCTTCCCTTGCCTCCCCCAGGTCAGGCATTCCTCAATTACAGTCTTAAACCTGACCAAGCAAGAACAGATTGTGACCTTAAGTTATATCTTTAAGTCTTGCCTCATACTGGGGCGCAGAAAGAGTTTTTTTGGCATTCTCTTTGACAGGCTGCTTGTAGATAGAACAGTTTTCCATAAGGAATTGAAATCATACATCAAAAGTATTGTTTTTTATGTAAGCCACTGGAGACCAATGAAAGCAGTTGGTAGAGCCCAAATACCATTACAAATAGATTTATTGTAGTGTGTTTTCTCCCACCTTTTTCTAGAAGTTATTGCTTTAATCTTAAGAATTTATGTATGTATGCTTGTGGCTTTTATATGGTTTATGCATTCACTTTGGAGACTTTTAGCTATTTAGTGGCGAGGTGTTTAAAACAAGTGTTATCAAGGAAATAATTTTGGCTTTACATCATTTTTTTTTATATTTGCCTCTGAATGCTACATACAGAATAGCCAGTCGGCAATATAAAAGAGTTATTGTGGATGTCATGGAAACTTATCTTTTCAGTGCCCTTTAGTCTGGTATGTTCATCTGCACCTCCAAAAAGCAAGCGGAGATAAACACGCAGTATCCTCCTGCTGCCAAATTAGAAAAAAGCTCTGTGCCTTCCTTCTCGAACTGTTTCAATAAAAGAGAACATTAGACTTCAGAGCAATTAAACTCATTCTAGTGTACATGTGCTAAAAGGACTGGAAAAATTTTTTTCTTTCTTCCTTCCTTCCTTCCTTTCTTTCTTTTCTTTTCTTTTCTTTTTTCTTTTCTTTTCTTGTCTTGTCTTTCTTTGCCAGCCCCACAGTAACAGAGCTGTTTGAAAATTTAAGAAGAAAAATCCTGAAAGATGTTCTTAGAAGATGAATCAAATGATCTTACACGCCCCATCTCATTTATCATATTAATATTTAAACTATAATATTTAGTAAAAAAATTGTTTTAGCATATGGTTCTACTAGTATTTAACTTATTTATTTTTTCAAACCCTTGTTTAATTTGCCACCTTCCTCACACACACACACACACACACACACACACACACACACACACGTGGATTCAAAACCCCTGTACCCACTGACATCTTGGCTTGGTGTCCTTATTTCTTACCTGTTGATAGAAACTTGTCAATCCTTGGCAGTGCAATATGTTCCAATCTAATTGTGTCAATATGTGTAAAGCTGTGGTTTGTCTAATTCTTATAAACACATTGTGTATCCCCTCTGACCCTCCCTCTCCTACTTTTAAAAATTTTTGCCTCTCTGGGGTACCTGAGTGGCTCAGTTGTTAAGCATCTGCCTTCAGCTCAGGTCGTGATCCCAGGGTCTTTGGGATCGAGCCCCACATTGGACAATGTGCTTGGCGGGAAAACTTCTCCCTCTCCCACTCCCCCTGCTTGTGTTCCCTCTCTTGCTGTGTCTCTCCCTGTCAGATAAATAAATAAAATAATCATTTCTAAAACTTGATACTTATTGGAACTTGACTCTTGAGTTTCTTTTTCCTTTTTTTTTTTTTAAATTTATTATTTGCCCCAGGGGTACAGGTCTGT